>CAKXYN010000263.1:600000-829804 GCA_935064755.1 Tragelaphus eurycerus | reverse complement strand
AATTTGGAAAACTCAGCAGTGGCCACAGGGCTGGAAAAGGTCAGTTTTCATTCCAATCCCAAAGAAAGGCAATGCGAAAGAATGCTCAAACTACCGCACAATTGCACTTATCTCACACGCTAGTAAAGTAATGCTCAAAATTCTCCAAGCCAGGCTTTAGCAATACGTGAACTGTGAAGTTCCTGATGTCCACGCTGGTTTTAGAAAAGGCAGAGGAACCAGAGATCAAATTGCCAACATCTGCTGGATCATGGAAAAAGCAAGAGAGTTCCAGAAAAACATCTATTTCTGCTTTATTGACTATGCCAAATCCTTTGACTGTGTAGATCACAATAAACTGTGGAAAATTCTGAAAGAGCTGGGAATACAAGACCACCTGATCTGCCTCTTGAGAAATTTGTATGCAGGTTAGGAAGCAACACTTGGAATTGGGCATGGAACAACAAACTGTTTCCAAATAGGAAAAGGAGTACGTCAAGGCTTTATATTGTCACCCTGCTTATTTAACTTCTATGCAGAGTACATGATGAGAAACGCTGGACTGGAAGAAATACAAGCTGAAATCAAGATTGTCGGGAGAAATATCAATAACGTCAGTTATGCAGATGACACCACCCTTATGGCAGAAAGTGAAAAAGAAATAAAAAGCCTCTTGATGAAAGTGAAAGTGAGAGTGAAAATTTGGCTTAAAGCTCAACATTCAGAAAACGAAGATCATGGCATCTGGTCCCATCACTTCGTGGGAAATAGAATGGGAAACAGTGTCAGACTTTATTTTTTGGGCTCCAAAATCACTGCAGATGGTGACTGCAGCCATGAAATTAAAAGACACTTACTCCTTGGAAGGAATGTTATGACCAACCTAGATAGCATATTCAAATCAGAAACATTACTTTGCCAACAATGTTCTGTCTAATCAAGGCTATATTTTTTCCTGTGGTCATGTATGGATGTGAGATTTGGACTGTGAAGAAGGCTGAGCGCCGAAGAATTGATGCTTTTGAACTGTGGTGTTAGGGAAGACTCTTGAGAGTCCCTTGGCCTGCAAGGAGATCCAACCGGTCCATTCTGAAGGAGATCAGCCCTGGTCTTTGGAAGGAATGATGCTAAAGCTGAAACTCTAGTACTTGGCCACCTCATGTGAAGAGTTGACTCATTGGAGAAGACTCTGATGCTGGGAGGGATTGGGGCAGAAGGAGAAGGGGACGACAGAGGATGAGATGGCTGGATGGCATCACTGACTCAATGGACATGAGTCTGAGTGAACTCCGGTAGTTGGTGATGGACAGGGAGGCCTGGCATGCTGTGATTCATGGGGTCGCAATGAGTCTAACATGACTGAGGGACTGAACTCAACTGAACTGAACTGAACCATTGGGAAAATTTAGCATGTTTTTGTTAATGTTCTTCTCACCTCTTGGTTTTACACTGCACATGGACAGGGTAAGTTGAAACAGATGTGAACACTCAGCCTTCCGCTTAAATATAACTATTTTCCTTTGTATGTATTTCTGATTGAATTGACTGGTTAAATTAGTCTACACTGTGAGGTAACCATAAGAATACCTTAATGGAAAAATGATGAGATAGTCACCTAAAAGGGGAAATAAAAATGAATACATTCCTATGTCAGCTGAGCTCCACAGTGCAAAATGTAGACTATGGGGTCATATCAATATGCTCATAAATTATGGGGTCATATGAATATGCTCATGAAAATGTGAATAGAAAATGTGGCACAGAAAAGTAGATTATAATTCCAGAATGTTTAGGAGAGTCTTACTTGTACTATGAGAAACTTTGTAGAACAATGGTTATTGTTATAATTTTACATATGGTCATTTTTGCAGTTTCAAATCTGATTTTAAATATGTTCAGTTGACTATATTGTGATGGTAGTTTAATAAATCTATTAAAGGTCACCAACATCACTGTTAGTTTAAGGCTTTTAAAAATCCAGCTTAGGTACCAGATATATTTTCCTTTACAAAATGAGGAATACAGTCTTAATTTCAAGTGTAATGCCAAAACATTTAGAATTATTTTCAGAGAAATGGAGATGTTGACAACCTTAAAAAAAAAAAAAAAAAAAAAACTTGTCACTTTTATTTTTATACTTATAAGTTCTTTTCATTAGTTATCTATTTTTAACACAATAGTGTGTATATGTCAGGCTCAATCTCCCTATTCATCACTTTACCCTTGGTTTCCCTGGTATCTATATATCCATTCACTATGCATCTATCTCTATTTTTGCTTTGCAAATAAGTTGATCTGAGTCATTTGTCTAGATTCCTTAAACATGCAATACTATACAATATTTATTTTTCTCTTTCTGACTTGCCTCACTCTGTATGAACATCTCTAGGTCTATCCATGTCTCTGAAAATTGCACAATCCCATGCTTTTTTATGGCTGAGAAATATTTCAATGTATATATGTACCACTTCTTCTTTGTCTATTCTTCTGTTCATGGACATTTAGGTTGCTTCCTTGTCCTGGCTGTTGTGAATAAAATAGATAACTAATGAGAACTTACTGTGTATCATAGGGAGCTCCACTCAATTATGTCTGGTGACATAAATGGGAAGGAAATAAAAAAAAAGGGGGATATATATATATATATATATATATATGAATATGTACATATGAATTATATATATATGAATATAACTGATTCGTTTTGATGTACAGCAGAAGCTAACCCAATATTTTAAAGCAACTTTAATAAAAATTAATGAAAAAATTAAAGTATATAAATGTATTAATATAAGCAATTAAATCATATTAAAAACAAAGATTTGACTCGAAAAAGAGAAACTTCTATGTTCTTCATTATGATGTTTTTGTCTTTAATTTTCTTTAATAATCCAGTTGTCTTCAAATTTTTTTAAACGGAACCTCTGAGTTTTAGTCGCTTCAGTCATGTCTAACTCTTTGCCACCCTATCCACTGTAGTCCACCAGGCTTCTCTGTCCATGGGATTTTCCAGGCAAGAATACTGAAGTGGGTTTCCATGCTCTCGTCCAGGGGATCATCCTAACCCAAGGATTGAACCTGCCTGTACTATGTCTCCTGAATTGGCATTGGCATTGGCAGGCAGGTTCTTTCTTTACCACTAGCACCAACTGGGATGCTCATTGTATTAGATACAGGGTCCTAATTAACAAAATTTCCAGAAAACATATTGGCTTAAGAGAACACATTTCCATATTCTTGAGCTCCTGTGGCTCAGAATGAGGAAAAGGCTTGCTGGCTAGGTCTGAGTCACTCTGTTTGGGTGGCAACTGGGTAATGGCCTGGGCTGCTGTCACCTGGATGCTCAGCTGGGTTGGAAGCTTTGCTTCCAAGTTGGCTCACTCTCCTGACTTTTGGGGGAGGCCTCAGTACCTGACCACTTGGACATCTCCGCAGGTTGCTTGAGAGACAGCTAGCTTTCCTCAGGGCCAGTGACCACAGACAGGGAGGAGGAAGCCTTCCCACCAGGTATGCGTTTTTCACACACTGTCATGTCAGTCATGTGTAATAATGAGAAACAGTCACTAAGTACTACACACTCAGTAGAGAGGGCTTATGCTCTAATATATGGTGAGAGGAGTGTGGAAGGCATTGTGAACTTTCCTAAAACCATCACATATGAAAAAACGTCAGGTCAACTCAATAGAGTATTTTCTGGGGATGCGTCCTTTACTCTTCAAATTTTTCCTGTCTCTAAAGTAACAATACTCTTTTTTCTAACAGTATGTTGTAAAATTTCAGCATACTTAAACCGGTTATTCCATGAAAGAAAACTGTAGCTTTATAAGACAGGTCAATGACCTTAACAGTAATTACAAGCATAAATTTAAAATGATTTTTTGAAGCATAAGTTCCTTTAAATGAAGGTATTAGCAGTATTAAACAGATTTCAATCTGCATACGTATTATACTAAAGATATTTAATCTTGTTTAAGATGGATTTATGAAAATGGTGCTGTTGTTTAGTCCCTCAAGCATGTACAACTCTTTGCGACCCTTTGGACTATAGCCCTCCAGGCTCCTCTGTCCCTGGAATTCTTCAGGCAAGAATACTGGAGTGGGTTCCCACTTCCTTCTGCAAGGGAATATGCCTAACGCAGGGACCAAACCTACATCTCCATTGTCTTCTGCATTACAGGTAGATTATTTACCAACTGAGCCATACAGGAAATCCTATGAAAATGGCAGATTAACCCAAATGTATTTATATCACAGGGAAATTATCCCACAAGGGACCTTGTAAAGTTCTTGTGGACAAGACGAGGAAATTAGCCAGTTAAATAGTTTATCAAATATTCACAATTTCATTAAATAAGCTGATTATCAGATGCAGAATTTTGTACTCAGTCTTGCTCCATTGCTGTTTTGTATCATCAACCAGTTTAAAGGAGCAAAGGAAATGTGCCTGGAATGATACTGAGGTGCTGAAAGTTATCCCGCATTAGGACAGATTCATCATCCGGAAAGACTCCCATGTGTAAGTTTGACTTAATAACGTGATATATTCAGTTGTGATAATTACAACATCCTGGGTCTGGATCATAGAAATAAGGTGCACAAGTACAGAAAAACTAGAAACACTTTTAAAACTTAGTGAATACTTTTCATCAATTTTGAGATCAATCTGAGCCAACATTATGAGGGACAGCCAGGCCTGCTCATGAGATCAGAACTTGTGTTGGTAGAAGTGTAAGAGGAGAATGAGGTTGTTCTGAGTCCTGACAAAGTCAATGCCACTCTGACCATAGTGGACTATTGTATGTGCTTCAATAAATGATCTGGTTAGAGAGACAAAGACAGATTCACATGTGACCAAATAAAAGAGAGGAGGAAAGTAGCTCAGGCCAGTGATAGTAATAATGTTTACTTTTAATTATGCCCTCCGCGTGTACCTTGTGGAAGTGAGTCTCAGTGGATAATTTTACTGTATTCATGTCCTATGAAGCATCAAAATGAGGTGAATAACTACTCGATCTGAACTCAGATAATCATGACTCAAATCTCTCCTCTACAATGAATCACAAAGTTAGTTGAGTTCTTTTCACTTGGCTCCTGCAAACACAAACACTCAAGCTTACCCACCACGGAATTATTGTTAAATACACGTATCTTGACATACATGATAAAATTTGTAAAATTCAAGAATGAAGAGAAATTATTCTAATCTCCAAAAAGTAGTAGGAAGAAACCTAGACTGTTACTTATGAGGAATCAAACTAAATAAGCATTTCAAACTAAAAAATGTAGAGAAGCTTCAAAAAAGTGTGGGAATCCTATCAGTGATAAGAGATGCAGACTACAGGCTATGAGAGCATATAATTGACAAGTCTTTGTTAGAGGGATTAAGATATGCAAAGATTCCAAGTTTATAATTCACTTAGTAAGCATATATGTGAATCTTACTCAATATATAAAATAATAAATTGTAATTATGTTATACCTCATTTACAATATTTATAAGAAAATGAAAATTCTTCATTCTCCAATTAAAATTACACATTAGCATTCAAGGGTTTCCCTTAATCTTAACCATTTGGAAATTAAGAATTATTGATTGTTCATTTCTCTGATTAGATAAGCAAAGGAAAAGATGTCTACTATCTAGTTTGAGTGATAAACAATAAAGTTGCTTTTCTGTGTGATTAGATCCATGAAAATTATTGTGGTTTTCTATATATATCACATGTTTCCAAACAACAGAAAATTAAAGTAATTAATGTTAATTGGAAAAAAAAAAAAAAAGCTCTATTTTCTTTCTACATTGACTTGGTCTGAGAAGAAATGTCAGGATTTTGGTTTCTGATGAGAATGGAAAAGAAAGTAAAGGAACGCAAATGAGCCACAAGATAAAATCTGTACTTGCATCTGTTGACTAAGATCTAATTTAGTCAACTAAGTTTAGGACTACTATACTTAAGGAGAATTCATTTAATATGTATAGTTTTCTACCAAGACAATGCACATACAAATTTTATATAATATAACACACAAGACATAATTTAACCTTCATTATCAAGGACCTGCTTACATACTTCAATCATCTGAAATTTCTATAACTTTTCTTTTCCTAGAAACTATAATGCAATGAGTGTAATTAACTGAACAAGAATATAATTCATAGAGGTAATGTTAATTTCTAATTTGATTGTATAATGAGGTAAAACATTGCGTTTACCTCTTTTTTATTCCAAGTAAAACCTTGTAATTATCCTGTACTAAAACATGGATGGCTATATTATTCATACAGAGGATACTTTCCAGCACGTGTGAATCAACAGTTTCTCTACATCTGTGATCAGTATTTTGTGTCTCTTTCACAATGTTCCTGGGATTACCTGACTTGCATAGCAGAAGGATGGTCTCCAGAAGAATCATGCCTCGGTAAGTAAACTTCTTTAATTTTATATGCATAAATCTTTGAAAGAGTGAAGAGACAAAAGTAGACAAGTGAGTACAGTTAAGTATTGTGTAAAGACAGTAAGGCCAAGGGATGAGTTCTATGAGCAAAAGCATCCAAATAGATCTTCCCTTCATGAGAGGCACTTCATGTAAATCCTATAAGAGATACAGAGACTTTATAAAAATATCTGCATCATTTATACATATTTTAATCATAAACTAGGACAAATAATATGGAATGTTGATTTTCATTTCTAACAAACATGTGGGAGTAGCTTTCATTTTTATTGTTACATGTTATATTTGAATACTAGTGGATTAACATTTAAATTCTATAAGGTTAATCTTTAATGTACTATTTTAACATATTTATGTTTTTTTTTTCTATCATATTATTTTTATGATCCTTAGGAGAATGTTTTTTCAATAATTTGGAAAACAGATATGCCCCAAGTAGTGAAAAAAATTTTGACAGGGTGAAACTAAGAGTTCGCTGCTATGAAGGCTACAGTCTTCAAAATAGTCAGAACACAATGACCTGCAGAGAGTGGCTGGTCTCCTCCCTCCCAGATGCATCCGTGTCAGTGAGTAAACTGGGCTGAGATCCCAGTGTGTTCATAATTTTCTAAGACTCAGCTGTGTCATCCACTGCAAAAGGTTTATACCAACCTCTTGTTTTGCCAAAGGACTTATTTAATTTTATTGTTTACAAGTGTCTGTGAATGAACCTATGGACTGTTTGATAAGTATATAACAAAATACATGTACCTATTGATAGACGTTGCTTAAGAAAATAGCAAAAGATACACAAAGAAGAAACATGTAATAACAGAGTGAGGTCAGAAAGATGGCCGGAGTCTCACTGTCTCTCCTGATATAAAACAGACTTTGACCATCATTTGTGGATAAGAGGATCTTTGTGTAGGTCCAGGAGTCTAGCAGAGACATGACAACATGCTGCAAGAGCACAAAGATTCAAGACTAGACACATCACTGGGGGTTAGAGCAGTAGTCTCATTTTGCCCCTGAAGTGGCCCTGCTTCAGATCAGATCAGATCAGATCAGATCAGTCGCTCAGTTGTGTCTGACTTTTTGAGACCCCATGAAGTGCAGAACGCCAGGCCTCCCTGTTCATCACCAACTCCCGGAGGTCACTGAGACTCACGTCCATCTAGTCTCATTCTCTGTCGTCCCCTTCTCCTCTTGCCCTCAATCACTCCCAGCATCAGAGTCTTGTCCAATGAGTCAACTTTTCACATGAGGTGGCCAAAATACTAGAGTTTCAGCTTTAGCATCATTCCTTCCAAAGAAATCCCAGGGCTGATCTCCTTCAGAGTGGACTGGTTGGAAATCCTTGCAGTCCAAGGGACACTCAAGAGTTTTCTCCAACACCACAGGTCAAAAGCATCAATTCTTCGGTGCTCACCTTTCTTCACAGTCCAGCTCTCACATCCATACATGACCACAGGAAAGACCATAGCCTTGATTAGGCGAACCTTTGTTGGTAAAGTAATGTCTCTGCTTTTGAATATGCTATCTAGGTTGGTCATAAATTTCCTTCCAAGGAGTAAGTGTCTTTTAATTTCATGGCTGCAGTCACCATCTGCAGTGACTTTGGAGCCCAAAAAAATAAAATCTGACACTGTTTCCCCATCTATTTCCCATGTAGTGATGGGACCCAATGCTATGATCTTCGTTTTCTGAATGTTGAGCTTTAAGCCAACCTTTTCACTCTCCACTTTCACTTTCATCAAGAGGCTTTTGAGTTCCTCTTCACTTTCTGCCATAAGGGTGGTAATATCTGCATATCTGAGGTGATTGATATTTCTCCCAGCAATCTTGATTCCAGCTTGTGTTTCTTCCAGTCCAGCGTTTCTCATGATGTACTCTACATATAAGTTGAATAAACAGGGTGACAATATACAGCCTTGAAGTACTCCTTTTCCTATTTGGAACCAGTCTGTTGTTCCATGGTCAGTTCTAACTGTTGCTTCCTGACCTGCATACAAAGTTTTCAAGAGGCAGATCAGGTGGTCTGGTTTTCCCATCTCTTTCAGAATTTTCCACAGTTGATTGTGATCCACAAAGTCAAAGGCTTTGGCATAGTCAATAATGCAAAAGTAAATGTTTTTCTGGAACTCTCTTGCCTTTTCCATGATCCAGCAGATGTTGGCAATTTGATCTCTGGTTCCTCTGTCTTTTATAACACCAGCTTGAACATCAGGAAGTTCACAGTTCACATATTGCTGAAGCCTGGCTTGGAGAATTTTGAGCATTACTTTACTAGCGTGTGAGATGAGTGCAATTATGCAGTAGGTTGGTTAAAAATGAAAAGAAGAGATGGAGAATTTCAGGATGGGAGATTGTGCCTGCGACTGAACCACTGAGGTGGGAGCATTGAGTCCAAGATCTGAGACTGCTAGAGAACTCCTAATTGCTCCCCCCACCCCACAGAAATTAATTAATGAAAAAATCCATGAAGGCCTAGAATTGTACACAGAGCCTGGTATCACCGAGCTGCTGATGGCATATACACTGCAGGACAGCTTACCCAATCAACTGGCAAGAAAAAGCACAATAACAATCATCAGCAGACTGGGTTCCGACAGACACTCCAAAATATACCACCTCACACAGCCTTGCCATTCAGGAAAAAGAAATTAAAAAAAAAAAAAAAAAAGGTAAACAAAACTCACCTCTTCCACTACAATGGAGGCTCATGTCACCCCTAACAAGAAATCAACACAAACCACTGAAACAACTCTTCCCACTGAGAAAAAAAACAAAAGGAAAAAGGGTTACATCCCTAAAGTCTTGGAAAGGAGACTTCAAATGGAGTAAGCTAGAAAAAAAGAAAAAGAAAAGACACAGAAATATAGGACAAATGAAGAAACAAGGTAGAAACTCACAAGACCAAATAAACAAGGAGGAAATAAGGAAACTACCTGAAAAATAATTCAGAATAATGACAGTAAAGAAGTTCCAAAGCCTCAAAAATAGGATGTAGAATATGCAAGAAACAATTAACACAGTTAATACAATTACCAAGGACATAGAAGAAATAAAGAATAAATAAAGAACAAGTAATGAAGAGAGATGAATAACACATTACTGAACTTAAAAATACTCTAGAAGGAACCAATAGTAGAGTAACTGAGGCAGAAGAACAGATAAGTGAGCTAGAAGGCAGAATGGCAGAAATAACTGCTGAAAAGAAAAATAAAGGAAAAAGAATGAGAATCTATGACAGTATTAAACTCACCAATGTTTGAGTTATAGGGGCCTCAGAAGAAGAACAGAAAAAGAAAGGCACTGAGAATATTTTTGAGGAGATTATAGTTGAAAACTTCCTCAACATAGGAAAGGAAATAGTCAATCAAGTCCAAGAAGCACAGAGTCTAATACAGGATAAACCCCAGGAGAAAGATGTTCAGACACATACTAATCAAGCTAACAGATATTAAACACAAAGATTAAAAGCACAATGTATAAAACACAATATTAAAAGCATCAAGGGAAAATAAACAAGTAACAAACAATGGAAAACCCATACAAATAACAGCAGATCTTTCTGCAAGCCAACAGAAACTTTGCAAGCCAGGATATATTTAAAATACTGAAAGGGGAAAAAAAAAAAAAATCTACCATCAAGTCTACTCTATCTAGTAAGGATCTCATTCAAAACTGATGGAGAAATCAAAAGCTTTACAGAAAAGCAAAATTCAAGAGAATATAGGACCACCAATCCATCATTACAACAAATCTGCTGCTGTTGCTGCTAAGTTGCTTCAGTCGTGTCCGACTCTATGGGACCCCATAGACGGCAGCCCACCAGGCTCCCCCGTCCCTGGGATTCTCCAGGCAAGAACACTGGGGTGGGTTGCCATTTCCTTCTCCAATGCATCAAAGTGAAAAGTGAAAGTGAAGTCGCTCAGTCGTGTCCGACTCTTAGCGACCCCATGGACTGCAGTCTACAAGGCTCCTCCGTACAAGGGATTTTCCAGGCAAGAATACTGGAGTGGGTTGCCATTGCCTTCTCCATAACAAATAGTAAATGGACTTATATAAGTCATAAACAAAAGAGAAAGGAAAGACCTACAAAAATAATTAAGAAAACGTCAATAGAAACATATATATCAGTAATTACTTTAAAGGTAAATGAACTAAATTCTCCAACCAAAAGATATAGACTGGATGAATGGATACAAAAATAAGACCCATATATTTGCTGCCTTCAGGAGACCCATTTCAGACCTAGAGACGCATACAGATTGCAAGCAAAAGGATGGAAAGTGATACTCATGCAAATGAAAATTGAAAGAAGCCAGAGTGGCAATTCTCATTTCAGATATAATACACTTTAAAGTAAAGAATATTGCAAGAGATAGAAAAGGACTCTACATAATGATCAAGGGATCAATCTGAAAAGAAGACATAACAACTGCCAATATCTATGTGTATCCAACATAGAAGCACCTCCTTGCATGAGGCAAATACTAACACACATAAAAATGGAGTGCAAGAATAGCACAATAATAGTAGGTGGCTTTAACATCCTGCTTATACCAATGGGCAGAACATAAAAAACAGAAAATCAATAAGAAAATACAAACTTTAAATGAAGCATTAGGCCATCTGGATTAATTAATAACTTCAGAAATTTCCATCCAAAAATGCAGAATACACTTTATTCTCAAATGCACATGGAACATTCATTCTCCATGATAGACCACAGCTTGGGCCACAAATCATGCCTCAGTAAATTTCAGGACATTGAAATCGTACCAAGCAATTTCTCTGACCACAATGCTACAAGACTAGATATCAATTACAGGGAAAGAACAGCAAAAAACACAAACACAAGGATAATAAGCAATACATTTCTAAATAATAAAGAGGTTACTGAAGACATCAGAAGGGAAATCAAAAGAGTCATAGAAAGACATGACAACAAAAACACAATGACACAAAACCTATGGGATGCAGCAAAGCAGCTCTGAGAGGGAGTGAGTAACAATACAGTCCTACTTGGAGATACAAGAAAATTATAAAATAGACAGCCTAACTCTACACCTAAATCAGCTGATAAAAGAAAAACAGCAACAACAACAACAAGCCAAAAATAGTAAATGGAAATAAATCATAAGGATCAGAGCAGAAATAAGTGAAAAAGAAGTGAAAGAAGGCTGTCCTAAGATGGCAGAGGAATAGGACCGGGAGACCATTTTCTCCCGCACAAATTCACTGAAAGAACACTTGAACACTGAGCAAATTCCACATAACAATTTCTGGATGCTGGCAGGACAACAATGCAGGACATCAGGCACCCAGAAAGGCAGCCCATTATCTTCGAAAGGAGGTAGGAGAAAATATAAAAGATAAAAAGAGAGACAAAAGAGGTAGGGACTGAGATGTGTCCCAGGATCAGATCAGATCAGATCAGTCGCTCTTTGTGACCCCACGAATCGCACCACGCCAGGCCTCCCTGTCCATCACAAACTCCCAGAAGTCACTCAGACTCACGTCCATTGAGTCAGTGATGCCACCCAGCCATCTCATCCTCTGTCGTCTCCTTCTCCTCCTGCCCCCAATCCCTCCCAGCATCAGAGTCTTCTCCAATGAGTCAACTTTTCACATGAGGTGGCCAAAATACTGGAGTTTCAGCTTTAGCATCATTGCTTCCAAAGAAATCCCAGGCCTGATGTCCTTCAGAATGGACTGGTTGGATCTCCTTGCAGTCCAAAGGACTCTCAAGAGTCTTCTCCAACACCACAGTTCAAAAGCATCAATTCTTCGGCGCTCAGCCTTCTTCACAGTCCAGCTCTCACATCCATACATGACCACAGGAAAGACCATAGCCTTGACTAGGCGAACCTTTGTTGGCAAAGTAATGACTGCTTTTGAATATACTATCTAGGTTGGTCATAACTATCCTTCCAAGGAGTAAGTGTCTTTTAATTTCATGGCTGCAGTCAACATCTGCAGTGATTTTGGAGCCCAGAAAAATAAAGTCTGACACTGTTTCCGCTGTTTCCCCATCTATTTCCCATGTAGTGTTGGGACCAGATGCCATGATCTTCGTTTTCTGAATGTTGAGCTTTAAGCCAACCTTTTCACTCTCCACTTTCACTTTCGTCAAGAGACTTTTTAGTTCCTCTTCACTTTCTGCCATAAGGGTAGTGTCATCTGCATATCTGAGCTTATTGATATTTCTCCCAGCGATCTTGATTCCAGCTTGTGTTTCTTCCATTCCAGCGTTTCTCATGATGTACTCTGCATATAAGTTAAATAAACAGGTGACAATATACAGTCTTGACGAACTCCTTTTCCTATTTGGAACCAGTCTGTTGTTCCATGATCAGTTCTAACTGTTGCTTCCTGACGGGCATACAGATTTCTCAAGAGGCAGATCAGGTGGTCTGGTATTCCCATCTCTTTCAGAATTTTCCACAGTTTATTGTGATCTACACAGTCAAAGGCTCTGACATAGTCAATAAAGCAGAAATAGATGTTTTTCTGGAACTCTCTTGCTTTTTCGATGATCCAGCGGATGTTGGCAATTTGATCTCTGGTTCCTCTGCCTTTTCTAAAACCAGTTTGAATATCAGGAAGTTCACAGTTCACATATTGCTGAAGCCTGGCTTGGAGAATTTTCAGCATTACTTTACTAGCATGTGAGATGAGTGCAATTGTGCGGTAGTTTGAGCATTCTTTGAGCATTGCCTTTCTTTGGCATTGGGAGTCTTAAAAAAGAGAGAAGTTTCCAAACACCAGGAAACATTCCCACTGGCGGGTCTGGGGTCTGTAGTGAGTCTTGGAGCCTCAGAAGGCAACATAACCAGGAGGAAAAATGAATAAATAAATAAAACTCACAGATTACATGCCAATGGCAACTCCCGGTAGAGAAGCAGCCCAGAGGCTGGATTCTGCCACTAGCAAGCAGGGGCTGGACAGGGAGGGACAGGCTGCATTGCTTAGGGTAAGGCCTGGGCCTGAATGCTCTGAGGGCAATCATAGGGAACTAAGGTGAGATAGCAACACAGACTGTGGGATAACCAGAGAGAGACAGGAAAAAGAGAGAGAGAGAGAGAGAGAGAGAGAGAGAGAGAGAGAGAGAGAGAGAGAGAGAGAGAGAGAGAGAGAGAGAGAGAGAGAGAGAACTATCCTCTGAAAAGCCCTAATCTAAAACTCTGCTAGCTCACAGAACAAAGGACTGGGCAGAGCTAGCTGACTGTGGACCAGCGCATCCCCAGCCAGAGATAGGCAGGCTGGGGCAGCCAGAGCCAGAAGGGGGCAATCGTGGCCCCAGAGAGGCATCATCTACCAAACTGCAAGCAGGCTTTGTTGCTAGCCAAGACTGCTTGGGATTCTGGAGGGTCGACATCTGCCGGGAGGGTTGCAGCCAGCGATCAGCTCCCCAGAAGAGACATCTGGCACACCTGAGAAGGCGTGTCTATTGTACACTGAGAAAACCAAGCGGCTGGGATGGGGGAGGGTATAAGATGCACCCCCTACTTGGAAGTGACTGTGCTCGCCAAGTACCTGGTCACCTGAGCTGCTCGCACATGGGAAAGACATCAAACACAGGCCCAACCAAGGCTGTGCCTTTGTGGAGTATCCGAGAACCTGAACCTGAGCAACTTAGACCTGGGAAGTGTATGCAACCCAGGGCCCGCCTCGGATAGTTCCCGGCAGAGGAACATAGACCCTGAAAAGTGTAGAATGAAAGCACACACACAGTGAGTGGGGGCAAACTCTGGGCGGCTGAAACCCTGTGAGCACTTCCCCCACATGCCAGTGATATTTGTTTGCAGGGTTGCTCCCTCCCGACAGCAGGACTGAACAAGTGAGCCTGAAAAACTGACCACCATCGCCCCCTTGTGTCAGGACAGAAATTAGATGCTGAAGAGATCAGAAACAGAAGAATCTAAAATAAACAGAGGGAACCACTTTGGAAGTGACAGGTGCAACAGATTAAAACCCTGTAGTTAGCACCGACTACATAGGAAGGGGCCTATAGGTCTTGAGAAGAAGTATAAGCCGGATCAAGGACTATCTGAAAATGAATTGACCCTACACTGTCCACAATAGCTCCAGAGAAATTCCTAGATATATTTTTACTATTATCATTTTTTAATTTTAAAGTCCTCTGTTACTCCTTTAATTTTCATTTGTATAACCTACTAATTTTATAACCTTGCAAAAAAAGACCATATTTTTAAAGCAAATTTCATATATATATTTTATAATTTTATGACTTTGGTTTGTTTTTTTAATATCATATTTTTGAGAATCTAACCTCTACTCTAGATTTTTAATCTTTGCTTTTTGGTATTTGTTATCAATTTTGTACCTTTAAGAACCCAATAGTCAGTACCCATTTTTACTTGGGAGCGAGATTACTGGTTTGACTGCTCTCTCCCCCTCTGGACTCTCCTTTTTCTCCACCAGGTCGCCTCTATCTCCTCCCACACCCTTCTCTTCTCTACCCAACTCTGTGAACTTCCTTGTGTGTTCTGGGCTGTGGAGAACACTTAGGGAACTAATTACTGGCTGGATCTGTCTCTCTCCTTTTGATTCCCCATTTTCTCCTCCTGGCCACATCAGTCTCCTTCCTCCCTCTTGTCTTCACTGTGTAACTCCGTGAACATCTCTGAGTGGTCCAGACTGTGGAGAGCACATAGGGAAGTGATTACTGGCTAGCTTGCTCTCTCCACTTTTGATTTCCCCTCTTCTCCTCATCACCTCTATTTCCCTCCTCCCTCTTCTCTTCTCCATGTAACTCTGTGAACCTCTCTGGGTATCCCTCACTGTGGAGAAACTTTTCATCATTAACCTAGAGTATTATCATTGGTGCTGTATAGATGGAGAAGTCTTGAGGCTACTGTAAGAATAAGACTGAAACCCAGAGGCAGGAGGCTTAAGTCCAAATCCTGAGAACACCAGAGAACTCATGACTCCAGGGAACATTAATTGATAAGAGCTCATCAAAAGCCTCCATACTTACAATGAAACCAAGCACTACCCAAGAGCCAACAAGAACCAAAGCAAGACGTACCATGCAAATTCTCCAGCAACACAAGAACATAGCCCTGATCTTCAACATGCAGGCTGCCAAATGTCACAACAAACCCATTGACATCTCAACACCCACTACTGGACACTTCATTGCACTCCAGAGAGAAGAAATCCAGCTCCACCCACCAGAATACCGACACAAGTTTCCCTAACCAGGGAACCTTGACAAGCCACCCAACCAACCCCACCCACAGTGAGGAACCTCCACAATAAAGAGGAACCACAAACTGCCAGAGTATGGAAAGGCCACCCCAAACACAGCAATATAAATAAGATGAAAAGGCAGAGAAATACTCAGAAGTTAAAGGAACAGGATAAATGCCCACCAAACCAAGCAAAGGAGGAAGTGATAGGGAATCTACCTGAGAAAGAATTCATAATAATGATAGTTAAAATGATCCAAAATCTTGAAAACAAAATGGAGTTACAGATAAATAGACTGGAGACAAGGATTGAGAAGATGCAAGAAATAAAGACCTTGAAGAAATAAAAAAGAGTCAATACATAATGAATAATGCAATAAATGAGATCACAGACACTATAGAGGGAACCAACAGTAGAATAGCAGAGGTAGAAGACAGCATTAGTGAGGTAGAAGATAGAATGTATAAATAAATAAATCAGAGAGGAAAAAAGAATTAAAAGAAATGAGGACAACCTCAGAGACCTCTGGGACAATGTTAAACACCCAACAATCAAATCATAGGTGTCCCAGAAGAATACAAAAAGAAAGACCATAAGAAAATATTTGAGGAGAAAATAGTTGAACACTTCCCTAAAATGGGGGAGGAAATAGTCACCCAGTTCAAGAAACCCAGAGAGTCCAAACAGGATAAACCCAAGGCAAAACACCATAGATCAAATCAGATCAGATCAGTCGCTCAGTCATGTCCGACTCTTTGCGACCCCATGAACCGCAGCACGCCAGGCCTCCCTGTCCATCACAAGCTCCCGGAGGTCACTCAGACTCGCATCCATCGAGTCAGTGATGCCATCCAGCCATCTCATCCTCTGTCGTCCCCTTCTCCTCCTGCCCTCAATCCCTCCCAGCATCAGAGTCTTCTCCAATGAGTCAACTCTTCGCATGAGGTGGCCAAAATACTGGAGTTTCAGCTTTAGCATCATTCCTTCCAAAGAAATTCCAGGATTGATCTCCTTCAGAATGGACTGGTTGGATCTTCTTGCAGTCCAAGGGACTCTCAAGAGTCTTCTCCAACACCACAGTTCAAAAGCATCAATTATTCGGCGCTCAGCCTTCTTCACCGGAGAAGGCAATGGCACCCCACTCCAGTACTTTTGCCAAGAAAATCCAATGGATAGAGGAGCCTGGTAGGCTGCAGTCCATGGGGTCGCTAGAGTCGGACACGACTGAGCAACTTCACTTTCACTTTTCACTTTCATGCATTGGAGAAGGAAATGGCAACCCACTTCAGTGTTCTTGCCTGGAGAATCCCAGGGACGGGAAAGCGTGGTGGGCTGCCGTCTATGGGGTCACACAGAGTCGGACACGACTGAAGTGACCTAGCAGCAGCAGCAGCAGCAGCAGCAGCCTTCTTCACAGTCCAGCTCTCACATCCATACATGACCACAGGAAAGACCATAGCCTTGACTAGGCGAACCTTTGTTGGTAAAGTAATGTCTCTGCTTTTGAATATGCTATCTAGGTTGGTCATAACTTTCCTTCCAAGGAGCAAGCGTCTTTTAATTTCATGGCTGCAGTCACCATCTGCAGTGATTTTGGAGCCCAGAAAAACAAAGTCTGACACTGTTTCCCCATCTATTTCCCATGCAGTGATGGGACCAGATGCCATAATCTTCGTTTTCTGAATGTTGAGCTTTAAGCCAACCTTTTCACTCTCCACTTTCACTTTCATCAAGAGGCTTTTTAGCCCCTCTTCACTTTCTGCCATAAGAGTGGTGTCATCTGCATATCTGAGGTTATTGATATTTCTCCCGGCAATCTTGATTCCAACTTGTGTTTCTTCCAGTCCAGCATTTCTCAAGATGTACTCTGCATATAAGTTAAATAAACATGGTGACAATATGCAGCCTTGACATACTCCTTTTTCTATTTGGAACCAGTCTGTTGTTCCATGACCAGTTCTAACTATTGCTTCCTTACCTGCATACAGATTTCTTAAGAGGCAGATCAGGTGGTCTGATATTCCCATCTCTTTCAGAATTTTCCATAGTTTATTGTGATCCACACAGTCAAAGGCTTTGGCATAGTCAATAAAGCAGAAATAGATGTTTTTCTGGAACTCTCTTGCTTTTTCCATGATCCAGCGGATGTTGGCAATTTGATCTCTGGTTCCTCTGCCTTTTCTAAAACCAGCTTGAACATCAGGAAGTTCACGGTTCACATATTGCTGAAGCCTGGCTTGGAGAATTTTGAGCATTACTTTACTAGCGTGTGAGATGAGTGCAATTGTGCGGTAGTTTGAGCACTCCTTGGCATTGCCTTTCTTTGGGATTGGGATGAAAACTGACCTTTTTCAATCTTGTGGCCACTGCTGAGTTTTCCAAATTTGCTGGCATATTGAGTGTAGCACTTTCACAGCATCATCATTCAGGACTTGGAATAGCTCCACTGGAATTCCATCACCTCCACTAGCTTTGTTCGTAGTGATGCTTTCTAAAGCCCATTTGACTTCACATTCCAAGATGTCTGGCTCTAGGTCAGTGATCACATTATCATGATTATCTGGGTCTTGAAGCTCTTTTTTGTACAGTTCTTCTGTGTATTCTTGCCACCTCTTCTTAATATCTTCTGCTTCTGTTAGGTCCACACCATCTCTGTCCTTTATTGTGCCCATCTTTGCATGAAATGTTCCTTTGGTATCTCTGATTTTCTTGAAGAGATCCCTAGTCTTTCCCATTCTGTTGTTTTCCTCTATTTCTTTGCATTGATCACTGAAGAAGGCTTTCTTATCTCTTCTTGCTATTCTTTGGAACTCTGCATTTAAATGTTTATATCTTTCCTTTTCTCCTTTGCTTTTCGCTTCTCTTCTTTTCACAGCTATTTGTAAGGCCTCCCCAGACAGCCATTTTGCTTTTTTGCATTTCTTTTCCATGGGGATGGTCTTGATCCCTGTCTCCTGTACAATGTCACGAACCTCATTCCATAGTTCATCAGGCACTCTATCTATCAGATCTAGGCCCTTAAATCTATTTCTCACTTCCACTGTATACTCATAAGGGATTTGATTTAGGTCATACCTGAATGGTCTAGTAGTTTTCTCTACCTTCTTCAATTTCAGTCTGAATTTGGCAATAAGGAGTTGATGGTCCGAGCCACAGTCAGCTCCTGGTCTTGTTTTTGCTGATTGTATAGAGCTTCTCCATCTTTGGCTGCAAAGAATATAATCGATCTGATTTCGGTGTTGACCATCTGGTGATGTCCATGTATAGAGTCTTCTCTTGTGTTGTTGGAAGAGGGTATTTGCTATGACCAGTGCATTTTCTTGGCAAAACTCTATTAGTCTTTGCCCTGCTTCATTCCGTATTCCAAGGCCAAATTTGCCTGTTACTCCAGGTGTTTCTTGACTTCCTACTTTTGCATTCCAGTCCCCTATAATGAAAAGGACATCTTTTTTGGGTGTTAGTTCTAAAAGGTCTTGTAGGTCTTCATAGAACTGTTCAACTTCAGCTTCTTCGGCGTTACTGGTTGGGGCATAGACTTGGATTACTGTGACATTGAATGGTTTGCCTTGGAAACGAACAGAGATCATTCTATCGTTTTTGAGATTGCATCCAAGTACTGCATTTCGGACTCTTTTGTTGACCATGATGGCCACTCCATTTCTTCTGAGGGATTCCTGCCCACAGTAGTAGATATAATGGTCATCCGAGTTAAATTCACCCATTCCAGTCCATTTTAGTTCGCTAATTCCTAGAATGTCAACATTCACTCTTGCCATCTCTTGTTTGACCACTTCCAATTTGCCTTGATTCATGGACCTGACATTCCAGGTTCCTATGCAATATTGCTCTTTACAGCATCGGACTTTGCTTCTATCACCAGACACATCCACAGCTGGGTATTCTTTTTGTTTTGGCTCCATCCTTTCATTCTTTCTGGAGTTATTTCTCCACTGATCTCCAGTAGCATATTGGGCCCCTACTGACCTGGGGAGTTTCTCTTTCAGTATCCTATCATTTTGTCTTTTCATACTGTTCATGGGGTTCTCAAGGCAAGAATACTGAAGTGGTTTGCCATTCCCTTCTCCAGCGGACCACACCCTGTCATATCTCTCCACCATGACCCGCCTATCCCAGGTTGCCCCTCGGGCATGGCTGAATCTCATTGAGTTAGACAAAGGTGTGGTCCTTGTGTGGTTAGATTGACTAGTTATCTGTGAGAATGGTTTTAGTGTATTTGCCCTCTGATGCCCTCTTTCAAGACCTACTGTCTTACTTGGGTTTCTCTTACCTTGGGCGTGGGGTATCTCATCCCGGCTGCTCCCGGCTGTTCCCGGCCAGCGAAGCACAGCCATCGCACCTTACCTTGGATGAGGGGTCTCACCATAAGACACATATTAATCAAAGTAACAAAGATCAGACAGAAAGAACAAATATTAAAAGCAGCAAGGGAAAAACAACAAATAACACACAAGCGGATTCCCATACAGATAACAGCTGATCTTTCAATAGGAACTCTTTAGGCCAGAAAGGAATGGCAGGACATACTTAAAGTGATGAAAGATAAAAACCTACAACCCAGATTACTGTACCCAGCAAGCTGCTGCTGCCGCTGCTGCTAAGTCACTTCAGTCGTGTCTGACTCCTAGCGACCCCATAGACTGCAGCCCACCAGGCTCCTCTGTCCATGGGATTTTCCAGGCAACTGTACTGGAGTGGAGTGCCATTGCCTTTTCTGTTCCCAGCAAGGATCTCATTCAAATGTGAAGGAGAAATCAGAAGCTTTACAAACAAGCAAAAGCTGAGAGAATTCAGCACCACCAAATCAGCTCTCCAACAAATGCTAAAGGATCTTCTCTAGACAGGAAACACAGAAAAGGTGTATAAACTCGAACCCAAAACAATAAAGTGAATGGCAATGGGATCATATTTATCAATAATTACCTTAAATCTGAATGGTTTGAATGCCCCAACCAAAAGACAAAGACTGGTCAAATGGATAAAAAACAAGACCCCTATATATGCTGTCTTCAAGATACTGATTTCAAAACAAGGAAATATACAAACTGAAAGTGAAGGACAGGGAAAGATATTTCATGCAAATGGAGACCAAAAAAAAAAAAAAAAAAAGAGGAGTAGCAATGCTAATATCAGATAAAACAGACTTTAATGTAAAGGCTGTGAAAAGAGACAAAGGACACGACATAATAATCAAAGGATCAGTCCAAGAAGATATAACAATTGTAAATATACATGCACACAACACAGAAGCACCGTAATATGTAAGGAAATACTAACAAATATGAAAGGGGAAATTAACAATAACACAATAATAGTGGGAGACTTTAACACCCCACTCACACCTATGGATAGATCAACTAAACAGAAAATTAAAAAGGAAACACAAACTTTAAATGATACAATAGACCAGTTAGACCTAATTGATAGCTATAGCACATTTCACCCCAAAACAATGAATTTCACCTTTTTCTCAATTCACATGGAATCTTTTTCAGGATACATCACATCCTGGACCATAAATCTGGCCTTGGTAAATTAAAAAAAAATGAAACCATACCAAGCATCTTTTCTGACAACATGCAGTAAGATTAGATGTCAACTACAGGGGGAAAAACAAACAAACAAACTATTAAAAATACATTACCTTCAGAGAAGGCAATGGCACCCCACTCCAGTACTCTTTCCTGGAAACTCCATGGATGGAGGAGCCTAGTAGACTGCAGTCCATGGGGTTGCTAAGAGTCGGACATGACTGAGCAACTTCACTTTCACTTTTTACTTTCATGCAATGGAGAAGGACATGGCAACCCACTCCAGTATTCTTGCCTGGAGAGTCCTAAGGACAGAGGAGCCTAATGGGCTGCCGCCTATGGGGTCGTCCATAGTTGGACATGACTGAAGAGACTTAGCAGCAACAGGAAAAAAATAAAAAAACTATTAAAAATACAAACATATGGAGGCTAAGCAACCTAGATGTGCATCAGCAGACAAATGGATAAGAAAGTTGTGGTACATATACACAATGGAATATATCTCAGCCATTAAAAAGAATACATTAACTATTATTCAGAGTGAAGTAAACCAGAAAGAACACCAACACAGTATACTAATGCATATATATGAAATTTAAAAAGCTGGAAACAATAACCCTATATGTAAGACAAAAGAGACACAGATGTTAAAACAGTCTTTTCAACTCTGTGGGAGAGGGCCAGGGTGAGATGATTTGGGAGAATGGCATTGAAACATGTGTATTATCATAGTGAAATGGATTGCCAATCCAGTTTCGATGCATGAGACAGGGCACTCGTGGCTGGTGCATTGGGATGACCCAGAGGAATGGAATGGGGAGGGAGGTGGAGGGGGCTTCAGGATGGGGAACACATGTATACCCATGGCAGGTCCATGTCAATGTATGGCAAAACCACTACAATATTATAGGGTAATTAGCCTCCAATTAAAATATATGATTTTCTATTACAAAAAGAAAAAGAAGTGAAGGAAATAATAGAAAAGATGGATAACTAAAACCTATTATTTGAGAAGATAAAAAATATTGACAAACAATTAGCCAGACGCATCTAGAAAAAAATGGTGAAAATCAAATTAAAGGAATGAGGAATGAGATACAATATTGTAAAGTTAAAAAATAAAAGAAAAAAAGAGAGAATGGATCAGTCACAACATACAATACAGAAACAAAAAAGATCAAAAGAGACTAATATGAGCAACAGTATCACCCTGCTTATTTAACTTATATGCAGAGTACATCATGAGAAATGCTGGACTGGAAGAAGCACAAGCTGGAATCAAGATTTCTGGGAGAAATATCAATAAGCTCAGATATGCAGATGACACCACCCTTATGGCAGAAAGTGAAGAGGAACTCAAAAGCCTCTTGATGACAGTGAAAGTGGAGAGTCAAAAAGTTGACTTAAAGCTCAACATTCAGAAAATGAAGATCATGGCATCCGGTCCCATCACTTCATGGGAAATAGATGGGGAAACAGTGGAAATAGTGTCAGACTTTATTTTTCTGGGCTCCAAAATCACTACAGATGGTGACTGCAGCCATGAAATTAAAAGACGCTTGCTCCTTGGAAGGAAATTTATGACCAACCTAGATAGTATATTCAAAACCAGAGACATTACTTTGCCAACAAAGGTTCGCCTAGTCAAGGTTATGGTCTTTTCTGTGGTCATGTATGGATGTGAGAGCTGGACTGTGAAGAAGGCTGAGCACCGAAGAATTGATGCTTTTGAAGTGTGGTGTTGGAGAAGACTCTTGAGAGTCCCTTGGACTGCAAGGAGATTCAACCAGTCCATTCTGAAGGAGATCAGCCCTGGGATTTCTTTAGAAGGAATGATGCTAAAGCTGAAACTCCAGTATTTTGGCCACCTCATGCGAAGAGTTGACTCATTGGAGAAGACTCTGGTGCTGGGAGGGATTGAGGGCAGGAGGAGAAGGGGACGACAGAGGATGAGATCGTTGGATGGCATCACTGACTTGATGGACGTGAGTCTGAGTGAACTCCAGGAGTTGGTGATGGACAGGGAGGCCTGGTGTGCTGTGATTCATGGGTTCACAAAGAGTCAGACACGACTGAGTGACTGAACTGAACTGATGGTAAGAAAATAGATAACCTAGAGAAAATGGACAGATTTTTAGAAAAGTTTTACCTCCTTCAATTCAAGACTGAACCAGGAAAAAATAGAAGTTATGAACAAGAAAATTAGAAACACTGAAGTTGAAACTGTGATCAAAAATCTCCCCCAAGACCAAAACCCAAGGCCAGATGGCTTCACAGGTGAATTCCATAAAACACTAAGACAAGAGCTAACACCTACCCTTTCAAACTCTTTCTAAAAATTGCAGAGGAAAACATCCCTCTCCATTCCTCTACTGTGTCATTCTACGAGGCCACAATCACACTGATGGCAAAACCAGACAGTGATATCACACAAACACACACACACACACACACACACACACACACACACACACACACACACACACAAGTTACAGGTCAATTTCACTGATGAACATAGGTAGAAAAATCCTCCTCAAAATTAGAGCAAACAGAATTCAAGAACACAGTAAAAACATCACGCACCATGATCAAGTTGAGTTTATTCCAGGGTGCAAGTAATCTTGGATATATGCAAGCCAATTAATATGATACACCATTTTAACAAATTGAAAGCTAAAACCATATGGTAATCTCAATAGATGCAGAAAAAGCTTTCAACAAAATCCAGCACCCATTTATGATTAAAGAGCATATACAACAAGCACACAGTAAACATTCTCAATGGTGAGACACTGAAAGCATTCCCTATAAGATCAGGCCACAAGATTGGAAAAGGTCAGTTTTCATCCCAATCCCAAAGAAAGGCAATGCCAAAGAATGCTCAAACTACTGCACAATTGGACTCATCTCACACGCTAATAAAGTAATGCTCAAAATTCTCCAAGCAAGGCTTCAGCAATATGTGAACCGTGAATTTCCTGATGTTCAAGCTGGTTTTAGAAAAGGCAGAGGAACCAGAGATCAAATTGTCAACATCTGCTGGGTCATGGAAAAAGCAAGAGAGTTCCAGAAAAACATCTATTTCTGCTTTATTGACTATGCCAAAGCCTTTGACTGTGTAGATCACAATAAACTGCGGAAAATTCTGAAAGAGATGGGAACACCAGACCACCTGATCTGCCTCTTGAGAAATCTGTATGCAGGTCAGGAAGCAACAGTTAGAACTGGACATGGAACAACAGACTGGTTCCAAATAGGAAAAGGAGTACGTCAAGGCTGTATATTGTCACCAGGTTTATTTAACTTATATGCAGAGTACATCATGAGAAATGCTGGACTGGAAGAAACACAAGTTGGAATCAAGATTGCTGGGAGAAATATCAATAACCTCAGATATGCAGATGACACCACCCTTATGGCAGAAAGTGAAGAGGAACTAAAAAGCCTCTTGATGAGAGTGAAAGTGGAAAGTGAAAAGGTTGGCTTAAAGCTCAACATTCAGAAAACGAAGATCATGGCATCTGGTCCCATCACTACATGGGAAATAGATGGAGAAACAGTGGAAACAGTGTCAGACTTTCTTTTTCTGGGCTCCAAAATCACTGCAGATGGTGACTGCAGCCATGAAATTAAAAGACGCTTGCTCCTTGGAAGGAAAGTTATGACCAACCTAGATAGCATATTCAAAAGCAGAGACATCACTTTGCCAACAAAGGTTCGCCTAGTCAAGGCTATGGTCTTTCCTGTGGTCATGTATGGATGTGAGAATTGGACTGTGAAGAAGGCTGAGCACCGAAGAATTGATGCTTTTGAACTGTGGTGTTGGAGAAGACTCTTGAGAGTCCCTTGGACTGCAAGGAGATCCAACCAGTCCATTCTGAAGGAGATCAGCCCTGGGATTTCTTTGGAAGGAATGATGCTAAAGCTGATAGTCCAGTATTTTGGCCACCTCATGCAAGAGTTGACTCATTGGAGAAGACTCTGATGCTGGGAGGGATCGAGGGCAAGAGGAGAAGGGGACGACAGAGGATGAGATGGCTGGATGGCATCACTGACTCGATGGATGCGAGTCTGAGTGACCTCCGGGAGCTGGTGATGGACAGGGAGGCCTGGCGTGCTGCAGTTCATGGGGTCACAAAGAGTTGGACACAGCTGAGCAACTGATCTGATCTGATCTGATCTGATAAGATCAGGAACAAGAAAAGGGTGCCTACTCATGCCACTAATATTTAATATAGTTTGGAACTCCCAGCTACAGCAATCAGAGAAAAAAAAAAAAATAAAAGAAATCCAGATTGGAAAGGAAGAAGTAAAACTCTCACTATTTGCAGATGATATGGTAATGTACATAGAAAACCATAAAAATACTATCAGAAAATTGTTAGAAATTATCAGTGAATTTAGTAAAGTCACAGAATATAAAATCAATACACAATATCACTTCTGTACCAATAGAATAACAGAGAAAAATCAGAAAGAGAAATTAATATATCAATCCCTTTTACCATTGCAACAAAATGAATAAAATACCTTGAAATAAGCCTACCTATGGAGAGAAAAGAAGTATATATAGAAAATTAAGAGACACGGATGAAAGATGCAATAAAGAGATTGAGGGATATTCCATGCTCCTGGGTTGGAAGAATCAACATGGTGAAAATGACTGCATCACCAGAAGCAATCTAGAGATTGGAAGCAATATCAAATTATCTGTGGTATTTTTCACAGTACTAGAACAAAAAATTACACAGTTTGTATGGAGACACAGAAGACACTCAAAAGTCAAAGTAATTTTAAGAAAGAATAGACATTATAAGATCAGATCAGATCACATTGGTCGCTCAGTCGTGTCTGACTCTTTGCGACCCCACAAACTGCAGCATGCCAGGCCTCCCTGTCCATCACGAACACCCGGAGGTCACTCAGACTCACGTGCATCGAGCCAGTGATGCCATCCAGCCATCTCATCCTCTGTCGTCCCCTTCTCCTCCTGCCCCCAATACCTCCCAGCATCAGAGTCTTCTCCAAAGAGTCAACTCTTCGCATGAGGTGGCCAAAATACTGGAGTTTCAGCTTTAGCATCATTCCATCCAAAGAAATCCCAGGGCTGATCTCCTTCAGAATGGACTGGTTGGATTTCCTTGCAGTCCAAGGGACTCTCAAGGGTCTTCTCCAACACCACAGTTCAAAAACATCAATTCTTCAGGGCTCAGTCTTCTTCACAGTCCAGATCTCACATCCATACATGACCACAGGAAAGACCATAGCCTTGACTAGGCGAACCTTTGTTGGCAAAGTAATGTCTCTGCTTTTGAATATGCTATCTAGGTTGGTCTTAACTTTCCTTCCAAGGAGTAAGCGTCTTTTAATTTCATGGCTGCAGTCACCATCTGCAGTGATTTTGGAGCCCAGAAAAAGAAAGTCTGACACTGTTTCTCCATCTATTTCCCATGTAGTGATGGGACCAGATGCCATGATCTTCGTTTTCTGAATGTTGAGCTTTAAGCCAACCTTTTCACTCTCCACTTTCACTTTCATCAAGAAGTTTTTGAGTTCCTCTTCACTTTCTGCCATAAGGGTGGTGTCATCTGCATATCTGAGGTTATTGATATTTCTCCCAGCAATCTTGATTCCAACTTGTGTTTCTTCCAGTCCAGCATTTCTCATGATGTACTCTGCATATAAGTTAAATAAACCTGGTGACAATATACAGCCTTGACGTACTCCTTTTCCTATTTGGAACCAGTCTCTTGTTCCATGACCAGTTCTAACTGTTGCTTCCTGACCTGCATACAGATTTCTCAAGAGGCAGATCAGGTGGTCTGGTGTTCCCATCTCTTTCAGAATTTTCCGCAGTTTATTGTGATCTACACAGTCAAAGGCTTTGGCATAGTCAATAAAGCAGAAATAGATGTTTTTCTGGAACTCTCTTGCTTTTTCCATGATCCAGCAGATGTTGGCAATTTGATCTCCAGTTCCTCTGCCTTTTCTAAAACCAGCTTGAACATCAGGAAATTCACGGTTCACATATTGCTGAAGCCTGGCTTGGAGAATTTTGAGCCTTACTGTACTACCGTGTGAGATGAGTGCAATTGTGCGGTAGTTTGAGCATTCTTTGAGCATTGCCTTTCTTTGGGATTGGGATGAAAACTGACATTTTCCAATCTTGTCGCCACTGCTGAGTTCTCCAAATATGCTGGCATATTGAGTGCATCACTTTCACAGCATCATCTTTCAGGATTTGGAATAGCTCCACTGGAATTCCATTACCTCCACTAGCTTTGTTTGTAGTGATGCTTTCTAAGTCCCACTTGACTTCACATTCCAGGATGTCTGGCTCTAGGTCAGTGATCACACCATCATGATTATCTGGGTCGTGAAGCTCTTTTTTATACAATTCTTCTGTGTATTCTTGCCACCTCTTCTTAATATCTTCTGCTTCTGTTAGGTCCATACCATTTCTTTCCTTTATTGAGCCCATCTTTGCATGAAATGTTCCTTTGGTATCTCTGATTTTCTTGAAGAGATCCCTAGTCTTTCCCATTCTGTTATTTTCGTCTATTTCTTTGCATTGATCGCTGAAGAAGGCTTTCTTATCTCTTCTTGCTATTCTTTGGAACTCTGCATTCAGATGTTTATATCTTTCCTTTTCTCCTTTGCTTTTCGCTTCTCTTCTTTTCACAGCTATTTGTAAGGCCTCCCCAGACAGCCATTTTGCTTTTTTGCATTTCTTTTCCATGGGGATTGTCTTGATCCCTGTCTCTTGTACAATATCACGAACCTCATTCCATAGTTCATCAGGCACTCTATCTATCAGATCTAGCCCCTTAAATCTATTTCTCATTTCCACTGTATAATCATAAGGGATTTGATTTAGGTTATCAGAGAAATGCAAATCAAAACTACAGTGAAGAGCCATCTCACACAGGTCTGAATGGCTGCTATGTAAAAGTCTACAAGCAATAAATCCTGGAGAGGCTGTGCAGAAAAAGGAACCCTTTTGCATTTTTGATGGAAATGCAAACTAGTATAGCCACTATGGAAAACAGTGTGGAGATTCCTTAAAAAAACTGAAAATAGCTCTGCCATATGACCCAGAAATCCCACTGCTGGGCATATACACTGAGGAAAGCAGAATTGAAAGAGACATTTGTACCCCAATGTTCATCACAGCGCTGTTCATAATAGCCAGGTCATGGAAGCAACCAAGCTGTCCATCGGCAGATGAATGGATGAGAAATTTGTGGTACATATACACAATGGCATATTACTCAGCTATTAAAAAGAAGGCATTTGAATCAGTTCTAATGAGGTGGATGAAACCAGAGCCTATTATACAGAGTGAAGCAAGTCAGAAAGAAAAACACCAATACAGTATAGTAACGCATATATATGTAATTTAGGAACATCGTAATGATAATCCCATATGCAAGACAGCAAAAGAGACACAGATGTATAGAACAGTTTTTGGAGTCTTGTGGGAGAAGGTGAGGGTGGGATGATCTGAGACAATATATTGAAACATGTATATTATCATAGGTGAAACAGATCATAGTCCAGGTTTGATGCATGAGACAGGGTGTTCAGGGCTTGTGCACTGGGATGACACAGAGGGATGGGATGGGGAGGGAGGTGGGAGGGGGGTTCAGGATGGGGAACACATGTAAACCCACGGCTCATTCATGTCAATGTATAACAAAAACCACTAAAATATTGTAAAGTAATTAGTCTCCAATTAAAATAAATAAATTTTTAAAAAAGAATGGAGAATAGAGCCGGAGGAATCAATTTATGTAATTTCAGACTATAGTACAATGTTATAGTCATCCAGAGAGCATGCACTGGCACAAAAACAGAATTATAGACCAATGGAACAAGATAGAAAGCCGAGAGAGAAACCCACACATCCATGGACACCTTATCTCTGAAAAAGGAGGCAAGAATACACAATGGGGAAAATATAGTCTCTCCAATAACCGATGCTGGAAGAACAGGACAACTCTGTGCAGAAGAATGAAATTAGAACATTTCATAACACTATACACAAAGATAAAAACAAAATGGATAAAAACTAAATATTTTCGATTTAAGGCCAGACACTATAAAGCTCTTAGAAGAACACATAGGCAGAATAGTGTATGACATAAATCACAGCATGATCTTTCATGACTTACCTCCTAAAATAATGGAAATAAAACCAAAAATAAATAAGTGGGACCTAATTAACTTATAAGATTTTTCACAGCAAAGGAATCTATCAGATCAGATCAGATCAGATCAGTCGCTCAGTCGTGTCCGACTCTTTGCGACCCCATGAACCGCAGCACGCCAGGCCTCCCTGTCCATCACCAGCTCCCAGAGGTCACCCAGACTCGCATCCATCGAGTCAGTGATGCCATCCAGCCATCTCATCCTCTGTCGTCCCCTTCTCCTCCTGCCCTCAATCCCTCCCAGCATCAGAGTCTTCTCCAATGAGTCAACTCTTCGCATGAGATGGCCAAAATATTGGAGTTTCAGCTTTAGCATCATTCCTTCTAAAGAAATTCCAGGATTGATCTCCTTCAGAATGGACTGGTTGGATCTTCTTGCAGTCCAAGGGACTCTCAAGAGTCTTCTCCAACACCACAGTTCAAAAGCATCAATTCTTCGGCGCTCAGCCTTCTTCACAGTCCAGCTCTCACATCCATACATGACCACAGGAAAGACCATAGCCTTGACTAGGCGGACCTTTGTTGGTAAAGTAATGTCTCTGCTTTTGAATATGCTATCTAGGTTGGTCATAACTTTCCTTCCAAGGAGCAAGCGTCTTTTAATTTCATGGCTGCAGTCACCATCTTCAGTGATTTTGGAGCCCAGAAAAACAAAGTCTGACACTGTTTCCACTGTTTCCCCATCTATTTCCCATGCAGTGATGGGACCAGATGCCATAATCTTCGTTTTCTGAATGTTGAGCTTTAAGCCAACCTTTTCACTCTCCACTTTCACTTTCATCAAGAGGCTTTTTAGCCCCTCTTCACTTTCTGCCATAAGAGTGGTGTCATCTGCATATCTGAGGTTATTGATATTTCTCCCGGCAATCTTGATTCCAACTTGTGTTTCTTCCAGTCCAGCATTTCTCATGATGTACTCTGCATATAAGTTAAATAAACATGGTGACAATATGCAGCCTTGACGTACTCCTTTTCCTATTTGGAACCAGTCTGTTGTTCCATGACCAGTTCTAACTGTTGCTTCCTGACCTGCATACAGATTTCTTAAGAGGCAGATCAGGTGGTCTGGTATTCCCATCTCTTTCAGAATTTTCCATAGTTTATTGTGATCCACACAGTCAAAGGCTTTGGCATAGTCAATAAAGCAGAAATAGATGTTTTTCTGGAACTCTCTTGCTTTTTCCATGATCCAGCGGATGTTGGCAATTTGATCTCTGGTTCCTCTGCCTTTTCTAAAACCAGCTTGAACATCAGGAAGTTCACGGTTCACATATTGCTGAAGCCTGGCCTGGAGAATTTTGAGCATTACTTTACTAGCATGTGAAATGAGTGCAATTGTTCGGTAGTTTGAGCACTCCTTGGCATTGCCTTTCTTTGGGATTGGGATGAAAACTGACCTTTTCCAATCTTGTGGCCACTGCTGAGTTTTCCAAATTTGCTGGCATATTGAGTGTAGCACTTTCACAGCATCATCATTCAGGACTTGGAATAGCTCCACTGGAATTCCATCACCTCCACTAGCTTTGTTCGTAGTGATGCTTTCTAAGGCCCATTTGACTTCACATTCCAAGATGTCTGGCTCTAGGTCAGTGATCACATCATCATGATTATCTGGGTCTTGAAGCTCTTTTTTGTACAGTTCTTCTGTGTATTCTTGCCACCTCTTCTTAATATCTTCTGCTTCTGTTAGGTCCACACCATCTCTGTCCTTTATTGTGCCCATCTTTGCATGAAATGTTCTTTGGTATCTCTGATTTTCTTGAAGAGATCCCTAGTCTTTCCCATTCTGTTGTTTTCCTCTATTTCTTTGCATTGATAAACAAAGTGAAAAGACAACCCTCAGGATGGAACAAAGTAATAGCAAAGGAAACAATTGCTGAATTATTCATTTCCAAAATATGCAAGCAGCTCATACAACTCAATACCAGAAAAATAAACAAGCCCATCAGAAAGTGGGCAAAAGACCTAAACAGACATTTCTCCAAGGAAGACCTACAGATGGCTAATAAATCCATGAACAGCACTCATTATTAGAGACATGCTAATCAAAGCTACTATGAGATATCGCCTCACACCAGACCAAATGGCCATAATCAAAAAATTCATAAATAAGTAGTGTTGAAGAGGGTCTGGAGAAAGGGACTCTTTCTGCACTTCTGGTGGGAATGTACATTGATACAGCCGCTATGGAAGATAGTATGGACATTCCTTACTATCTAGGAATAAAACCACCCTATGATCTAGCAATACCACTACTAGGCATATACCCTGAAGAAATTGAAATTAAAAAAGACACCTGTACTGTTCATTGTAGCACTGTATACGATAGACATGCATGCAAACAACCTAGATATCCGTCGACAGTTTAATAGACAAAGAAGCCATGGTACATATATACAATGGAATACTACTCAGTCATACAAAGGAGTGCATTTGAGTCACTTCTGATGAGGTGGATGAACCTAGAGCCTGTTATACAGAGCGAAGTAAGTCAGAAAGAGAAAAACCTATACCATAGATTAATGTATTTATAAGCATGGTACTGATGAACCTGTTCACAGAGCAACAGTGGAGATACAGACACAGAGCACAGGCTTATGGACAAAGGTGTGGGAGAAGAGGGAGAGGGTGAGATGAATGGAGAGAGCAGCATGGATACATATACACCAACATATGTAAACAGATACCGAAGGGAATTTGCTGTATGACTCAGGGAACCCAAACCAGGTCTCTGGAATAACCTAGATGGGGTGAGAATGGGTGAGAGGTGGGAGGGAGATTCACAAGGGAGGGGATATATGTACAACTATGGTTAATTCATGTTGATGTATGACAGAGTCAAACCAATGTTGTAATGCAATCATGAATCAATTAAAACAAATAAATGTTTTTTTAAAAAGAAAAGAAGCAGAAAGTTCTCCCCTAAAACTTTAAGAAGTGGCAAAGTTCGGTCACTCATACTGAAGGTCAGGTGTCAGGTTTGCTGTTGATCAATCACTAACCAGTGTCTGACTCTCTGACCCCATGGACTAGCATGCTCAGCTTCTGGTCCTCTACTGTCTCCTGAAGTCTTTCCTGTCCATTGAGCTAATGATGCTATCTAACTCATCTCATCCTGTGCTACCCGCTTCTTTTGCCTTCAATCTTTCTCAGCATCAGGGTCTTTTCCAATGAGTCAGCTCTTTGCATCAGGTGGCCAGAGTATTGGAGCTTCAGCATCACTCCTTCCAATGAATATTCAGGATTGATTTCCTTTAGGATTGACTGGTTTGATCTTACACTTCAAAGACTCTCAAGAGTCTTCTTCAGCACTGCAATTCAAAAGCATCATTTCCTCAGTGCTCAACTTTCTTTATGGTGCAACTCTCAGATCCATACATGACTACTGGAAAAACCATAGCTTTGACTGAATGGGCCTTTGTCAGGAATAGAATGTCTCTGCTTTCAGTACACTGTCTCGATGACTGCAGCCATGAAATTAAAACATGCTTGCTCCTTTAAAGAGAGTTATGACAAACCTAGACAGGTGTCAAGTTAGTAAATGGTACTTAGAATGGACAGGGAAGCCTGGTATGCTGTAGTCCATGGGGTTGCAAAGAGTCAGAAATGACTGTGACTGAACAACGACAACAACCACAACCACATATGAAGGAAACAGTGGGAGGGAAAACACGAAGCTTAATTGAAACTGTGCAAAATTCACTTTGTGAAATTGAACATTTTCAGTTACCACAATTAGCTTTAAATTTATTCCCAGTGAGGACAAGTCTATTTGTTATCCCAACTGAAATATGTTATTCAAGTAGTTTGATCATCTTTTCTATCATGATGTTTATTTTTTTTCCATATTAAAAGCAATTCTCCAACACAAGCTGGGTATCCTACAGTTTAGTACATACTAATACCATCTACCTGGAACAGCTTCAAATCCCAGAGGTTAAAGGCTCAGTCCCACAAACATGCCACGCTCCCCACTTCAGAAGCTTATGACAAATCCATGTGACCCTGCACTTCTGGTCTAATCATTAAGATTGGAGGTAGCTACAACTTTGTCTTCAGGTTCAGTTTCTTGCTAGTGTGGCTCCTGGAACACAAAAGAAACTAAATAGATTACCTCATGACCAGCCAGATGGAAGGGAGGCCCAGGGCAACGTGTGCTAGAAGTTAATAGAAGACAGAAGGAACCTACTAAGTGCAGAGCTTCCATGCTCTTTCAGGGCTCCACACTCCAGTTCCTCTAAGCTATGAGTCCTGGAGGTTCTCAGAACCAAGGCATCACTACATGGGCATAAATTATTTATTTATTCACCACTGCTAACTGATGAAACCTCCAGTCCCTTGCCCTTCACTGGACATCAGGAGGGTAGGATCTTTGCTTCAACCATCTAGTCATATGGTTGGTTTCCTGGGCAACTAGCCTCCATCATTAGGAAGATTTCCAAGTCACTGTATTAACATAACAAAAGACATATAGGAAATTCCAAGAGTTTCTAGGGTTCTGTGCCCAAAAGGGGGACAAAGACTAACTATATCTTTTTTTTTTTTAATTGAAAAGCACACCATCACAAACCCTAACATTTTTATGTTTGCTGGGATGGTAACATATTGGCACTATATTGTATTAATGGTTATAAATTGATTGAAAAAAAAAAAAAACCAACATTTTCTATTTGTCTTTGCAAGAACTTGATTTTTTGTATTTCTTTTTAACCAAGTATTAGTGTTAGGTTGTGTTGATTATAATTTTTTCTGCATTTGTTAAGATGTACAATCACTAATAGCATTCTTTTTCCAGGCTTACAGCTTCTTATTCTGCCAAAGTGTAAGGTTTAGGTCAAAGTATAAGGTCTTTACACCAGAAAAATGGATATTTCCCTTTCCTGGAAGTAGAAAGTAACTATCTGTTATCTTAAGCCTCTTATGTCATTGAACTGTCAGGGACAGAGATCGATATGAACACAGGCTGGGAACACTGAACTCAGCCACCAAACAGTCATTGTCTATTGCTACATGATGTGGACAGAAAATTATATTTGGATAAGGATATTCTCTGAGGCTTCTCCTTTGCACTTTTCCATGTTCCTATAAAGGTTAATAGAAGACAGCAAGAACCAATTAAGTGTGAGATCCCTCTAGATTCTGACCACTTGGAAATGAAGTTTAGGTTAACCCCACAAGGTAAGCGACATGGACTTTTTCATTTCTGGCTGAAGACAAGGCAGATATATTATCAGGTGTAGAAAAACGAATTTATAATTTCAACAGAGTCTACTTTTGAGTCTGCTTTGAGGATTGTTTCATTGTGCTTTCTAGTTTGATTCTTATAAATATACTTGTAAATTTTTAACTACATTTACCTCTTTGCCCTTATGGTTTTAAAGAAAAATAATTCCCTTTTTCAAAATACAAGACACCTGTGTTGAGTTGTGACTAAATTAAAGAAGGTAATAATGTCACCAAATATAAATAAGGTGACTCTTGGAAGATTTGACTTCAGTCTATATAAAGAGAACAAAGAAATCTTCATTTTAGGAGACAGATTTAATGTTGTTATGTAGAAGCATCATTGTTGTTATTGTGGTGGACAATGGTGAACTACACTGATTATTTACTGGTGTTGCAAAGCACCAAATCCACCTTCTATACACTTTTATGCCCTCTTAGAGGTTAGCACATATAAAATATGTTTCAGCCTCTTTTGGTTTACAGGTTTTCCGAGTTTTGCCCATAGATTGGAGTGGGAAATCAGAAACAAGAAAATTTCTCCAGCTCTACCAGTGAAGCAGTTGTCCACAGTATTAGAAACAGATATCTGGTGAGAGATCTCCACGTGGAGATCTGGTGATCCAGAGGGAAAATCCTGTTAGATTCCTGCCTGTTTTTCTTCTTCTCTAGACCCAAACTAACTGCAAAACCATATCTCCAACAACAGAGGAGTGGTTCCAAGTGGAAGGTGCATCCAGGAGCAGTAGAACCTCGTGTTTCTGGATCTAGCACACATTTCCCAACCAGGTAAGTTTATACTCTGATTTGGACTTTTTGTATTGTGCAATGTCCTTTGTTCCTCTGTGTGCTTGGTCGTGAGCTTATTTGCTCAGTCCTCTCAGACTCCTTGCAACCTCATGGACAGTAGCCCTCCAGGCTCCTCTGTCCATGGAATTCTTCAGGCAAGAGTACTGCAGTGGATTGCCATGCCCTCCGCCAGGGGATCTTCCTGAGCCGAGATCCAACCTGCATCTCCTGTGTCTCCTTCATTGCAGGCAGATTCTTTGCCTGCTGAGCCATTTGTTCCTTTCAGTTCAGTTCAGTTCAGTTCAGTCACTCAGTCATGTCCGACTCTTTGAGACCTCATGAATCACAGCACGCCAGGCCTCCCTGTCCATCACCAACTCCGGGAGTTCACTCAAACTCATGTCCATTGAGTTGGTGATGACATCCAGCCATCTCATCCTCTGTTGTCCCCTTCTCCTCCTGCCCCCAATCCCTCCCAGCATCAGAGTCTTTTCCAATGAGTCAACTCTTTGCATGAGGTGGCCAAAGTATTGGAATTTCAGCTTCAGCATCAGTCCTTCCAATAAACACCCAGAACTGGTCTCCTTTAGAATGGACTGGTTGGATCTGCTTGCAGTCCAAGGGACTCACAAGAGTTTTCTCCAACACCACAGTTCAAAATCATTAATTCTTCAGCACTCAGCTTTCTTCACATTCCAACTCTCACTTCCATACATGACCACTGGAAACACCATAGCCTGACTAGATGGACCTTTGTTGCCAGAGTAATATCTCTGCTTTTCAATATGCTATCTAGGTTGGTCATAACTCTCTTTACAAGGACTAAGTGTCTTTTAATTTCATGGCTGCAATCACCATCTGCAGTGATTTTGGAGCCCCCAAAATTCTTGTTAAATCTAAATTCTAGCCTCATAATACTCTGTCTTGCTCTCCACATCTCTCCCTGTCTCTTTCTCCTCCAAGCCTGGCCAATTGCAGTGCATAAATCAGGTTTAGTTTCCCTGGTCAGTCTGATTAGGTGTGCTCCTTCTGAACAGACAGAATAAGGTTAAGTCAGTTGAAAGACCCTTTCTTTAATGACAATTTCACACTGTACATGCTTATAGATATGCCTCAGGTTTGGTGGAAACTTTTCTATAGCATCTTATGTTGAAATATATACACTCATCTCCTTTTGTGCTTTTACATTTACTTTATTATATGAGAAAGTTTTGTGTCTTTTCTATATGTCTAAACTTGTATAGTACATTTCATAGAACACCATGCTTCTTTTCATTATACTCAACTATTTGACTTCTTACTGCCAGATGTAAGTGGGATGTTGTGCACTCACCTACTTCTCAGTGGTTAGTATTTGTATTCCCTTCATCTCTTCATTCTCCTGCCATGATTTGGTTGCATTCTTTCTACTTTGCAGAATATTTAATTCTTACAAATATATGTCTATCCATGCCCCAGTTCTTATGTCAGTCTCAGCTCTGGAAAAAAATATACAAAATGTTTATATATTGATGATATTGTCTGTTTCCCACATCATCTTTTGAAATGTATATTAAAGCAAAAAGAGTCTCAGAATATTCAAGGCCCCTTCCTACCTTGCCACAAAATAATTTAAAAAAATAAAAAATAATTCTAACATTCTTTAGAGACTGAACAGTGCCATCTGGTGGAATAAGCTTCATTTTGTCCTTCAGTCACTTGTGTCCCATAATTTGCAACCCCTTGGACAGCACCTCACTAGGCTTTCTTGTCTCTCACTATCTCTAGGAGTTTGCTCAAACTCATACTCATTGGGTCAATGATGCCATCCAACCATCTTATTCTCTGTTAACCCCTTCTCCTCCTGCTCTCAATATTTCCCAACATCAGGGTCTTTTCCAATGAGTTAACTCTTCACATCAGGTGGCTAAAGTATTGGAGCTTCAGCTTTAACATCAGTCCTTCCACTGGATATAAACGGTGGATTTCCTTTAGGATTGACTGGTTTCATTTCATTGCTCTCCAAGGGACTCTCTGGAGAACACCACTGTTTGAAAGCATCAGTTCTTTGGCACACAGCCTACTTTATGATCAAACTCTCACATCCGTACATGATTACTGGAAAAACCATAGCTTGGCTATACAGGACTTTTTTGGCAAAGTGCTATTTCTATTTATTATTTTGTATTTATTTACTTTATAATATTGTATTGGTTTTGCCATACATCAACATGCATCTGCCACGTGTACAAGTGTTCCCTATCCTGAACCCCCCTCCCACGTCTGTCCCCATACCATCCCTCATGTCATAGCTTTTCTTTCAAGGAGCAGGTTTTTGTTTTTTGTTTTTTTAAATTTTGGGGCTGCAGCAACTCTTGTCAGTGATTTTTGAGTCCTTAAAAATGAAGTCTCTCTCTATTTCAATTATTTTCCATCTATTTCCCATGAAGTGATGGGACTGGATGCCATAATCTTAGGTTTCTCATGTTGAGGTTTAAGCCAGCCTTTTCCCTCTATTCTTTCACCTTCATCAAGAGATTCTTTAGATCATCTTGGTTCTCTGCAAAGATCTGGTGTCATCGGCACATCTGAGGTTGTTAATATTTATCTGGCAATCTTAATTTCAGCTTGTGAGTCATCCATCCCAGCATTTCGCATGATGTACTCCAGATCAGATCAGATCAGATCAGTCACTCAGTTGGGTCCAACTCTTTGCCACCCAATGAATCGCAGCACGCCAGGCCTCCCTGTCCATCACAAACTCCCGGAGTTCACTCAGACTCACGTCCATCGTGTCAGTGATACCATCCAGCCACCTCATCCTCTGTCGTCCCCTTCTTCTCTTGCCACCAATCCCTCCCAGCATCAAAGTCTTTTCCAATGAGTCAACTCTTCGCATGAGGTGGCCAAAGTACTGGAGTTGTAGCTTTAGCATCATATCTTGCAAAGAAATCCCAAGGCTGACCTCCTTCAGAATGGACTGGTTGGATCTCCTTGCAGTCCAAGGGACTCTCAAGAGTCTTCTCCAACACCACAGTTCAAAAGCATCAATTTCTTCAGCGCTCAGCCTTCTTCACAGTCCAACTCTCACATCCATACATGACAACAGGAAAGACCATAGCCTTGACTAGACGAACCTTTGTTGGCAAAGTAATGTCTCTGCTTTTGAATATTCTCTCTAGGTTGGTCATAACTTTCCTTCCAAGGAGTAATTGTCTTTTAATTTCATGGCTGCAGTCAGCATCTGCAGTGATATTGGAGCCCGGAAAAATAAAGTCTGACACTGTTTCCACTGTTTCTCCATCTATTTCCCATGAAGTCATGGGACTGGATGTCATAATCTTCATTTTCTGAATGTTGAGCTTTAAGCCAACTTTTTCATTCTCCACTTTCACTTTCATCAAGAGGCCTTTTAGTTCCTCTTCACTTTCTGCCATAAGGGTGGTGTTATCTGCATATCTGAGGTTATTGATATTTCTCCTGGCAATCTTGATTCCAGCTTGTGTTTCTTCCAGTCCAGCATTTCTCATGATGTACTCTGCATAGAAGTTAAATAAACAGGGTGACAATATACAGCCTTGGCGAACTCCTTTTCCTATTTTGAACCAGTCTGTTGTTCCATGTCCAGTTCTAACTGTTGCTTCCTGACCTAAATACAAATTTCTCAAGAGGCAGATCAGGTGGTCTGGTATTTCCATCTTTTTTCAGAATTTTTCAGTTTATTGTGACCCACACAGTCAAAGGCTCTGGCATAGACAATAAAGCAGAAATAGATGTTTTTCTGGAACTCTCTTGCTTTTTTGATGATCCAGCGGATGTTGGCAATTTGATCTCTGGTTCCTCTGCTTTTTCGAAAGCCAGCTTGAACATCAGGAAGTTCACAGTTCACATATTACTGAAGCCTGGCTTGGAGAATTTTGAGCGTTATTTTACTAGTGTGTGAGATGAGTGCAATTGTGCGGTAGTTTGAGCATTCTTTGACATTGCCTTTCTTTGGGATTGGAATGAAAACTGACCTTTTCCAGTCCTGTGGCCAGTGCTGAGTTTTCCAAATTTGCTGGCATATTGAGTGCAGCACTTTATTGGCATTATCTTTTAGGATTTGAAATAGCACAGCTGGAACTCCATCACCTCCACTAGCTTTGTTTACGGTAATGCTTCCTAAGGCCCACTTGACTTGACACTCCAGGATATCTGGCTCTAGGTGAGCGATCACACCATCATGGTTATCTGGGTCATTAAGACTTTTTTGTACAGATTTTCTATGTATTCCTGCCACCCCTTCTTAATATTTTCTTTCTTTTTTCTTTTTTTATTAAATTTTATTGCTTAACTTTTTTCTGCTTCTATTAGGTCCAACTGTTTATATCATTCAATGCACATCTATGCATGAAATGTTCCTTTTGTATTTGTAATTTTCTTGAAAAAATCTTTAGTCTTTACCATTCTATTGCTTTCCTCTATTTCTTTGCATTGTTCACTTAAGATTGCTTTCTTATCTCTTCTTTCTATTCTTTCGAACTGTTTATTCAGGTGGAATAAAGTAGAGTCCACGTTTAAGGTGCCCCTTACATGCATGGATGCAGTTCCCTGATGGCTCAACATTTAAAGAATCTGTCTGCAATGCAGGAGACACAGCAAACACTAGTTTGATTCCTGGATTATGAACATTCTGTGGAGGAGGAAATGGAAATCCTCACCCTTATTCTTGCCTGGAAAATCTCATGGACAGAGGAGATTGGCAGGCTAAAATCCAAAGGATAACAAAAGTCAGACATGACTGGGTGACTAAGCATGTAGCTAAGCCATGGAATGTGTGCATCTGTATATCAATAGTGTCCTATGAATTCTTACACATTTAAAAGTATTTTCTGTAGTTTAATACTTTACTGTCTGGTTGTATGGATATAAAAATCCTGGTTTTCATTTTCTTTTCTTAACTTTTATGAAAATGCTCTTCTATTATTGCCTTGGTCTTTTAGCTTCTTTGGAGAATTCTAAAGTCCTTCTATTGTCCCCTTCCTTTTCAACACCTAGAGCTCTGAGGAACTTCCCATTACCTTTACAGAGAAGACATTTTTAATCTGTCTATTCTAAATATGCAATATGATGAGTCTCATAAAATATATATAGTTATGTCTTGGTTTGGTTGACAGACTGTGTCCAACTCTTGAAATCCCATGGACTGTAGCCTGCCAAGCTCCTCTGTCCATGGGATTTCCCAGGCAAGAATAGTGGAGTAGGTTTCCATTTCCTTCCCAATACATCTATACAGCTACTTTATAATCAAGATGTAGAATATTTTCATCATCCAAAATGTTCCTTCATCCCTTTTGAAGTCTCTTCATCTTCCATAACTACACTATTTCTTTTTGGAGTGGAGTTTTGGGTTCAATAAGAAATGAACTTTTGAAGAAAAACAATAAATTTTAACTTTACATTTTATTCTGAAAATGGTAACTTTTTTAAGCAAAGTTAAACATATAAATAGCTAAACACCTAAAGTTAATCTTAATCTGATTGATAATTTTTTAAAACACATGTATGCCTGTGTACTACACACACATGTAAACCACTTCAGTATTCTTGCCTTGAGAACCCCATGAACAGTATGAAAAGGCAAAATGATAGGATACTGAAAGAGAAACTCACCAGGTCAGTAGGTGCCCAATATGCTACTGGAGATCAGTGAAGAAATAACTCCAGAAAAATGAAGGCATGAGCCAAAGCAAAAAGAATACCCAGCTGTGGAAGTGTCTGGTGATAGAAGCAAGGTCCGATGCTGTAAAGACCAATATCGCATAGGAACCTGGAATGTCAGGTCCATGAATCAAGGCAAATTGGAAGTGGTCAAACAAGAGATGGTAAGAGTGAATGTCGACATTCTAGGTAGGAACCAGTGAACTCAAATGGACAGGAATGGGTGAATTTAATTCAGATGACCATTATATCTACTATTGCAGGCAGGAATCCCTCAGAAGAAATGGAGTGCCCATCATGGTCAACAAGAGTCCAAAATGCAGTACTTGGATGCAATCTCAAAAACAACAGAATGTTCTGTTCATTTCCAAAGCAAATCAGTCAATGTCACAGTAATCCAAGTCTATGCCCCAACCAGTAGCGCTGATGAAGCTGAAGTTGAACAGTTCTATGAAGACCTATAAGACCTTTTAGAACTAACACCCAAAAAAGATGTCCTTTTCATTATAGGGGACTGGAATGCAAAAGTAGGAAGTCAAGAAACCCCTGGAGTAACAGGCAAATTTGGCCTTGGAATACAGAATGAAGCAGGGCAAAGACTAATAGAGTTTTGCCAAGAAAATGCACTGGTCATAGCAAACACCCTCTTCCAACAACACAACAGAAGACTCTATACATGGACATCACCAGATCGTCACAACGAAATCAGATTGATTATGTTCTTGCAGCCAAAGATGGAGAAGCTCTATACAATCAGCAAAAACAAGACCAGGAGCTGACTGTGGCTCAGACCATGAACACTTTATTGCCAAATTCAGACTTAAATTGAAGAAAGTATGGAAAACCACTAGACCATTCAGGTATGACCTAAATCAAATCCCTTATGATTATACAGTGGAAGTGAAAAATAGATTTAAGGGCCTTAATCTGATAGAGCGCCTGATGAACTATGGAATGAGGTTCGTGACATTGTACAGGAGACAGGGATCAAGACCATTCCCATGGAAAAGAAATGCAAAAAAGCAAAATGGCTGTCGGGGGAGCGTTTCCAAATAGCTGTGAAAAGAAGAGAAGTGAAAAGCAAAGGAGAATAAGAAATATATAAACATCTGAATGCAGAGTTCCAAAGAAGAGCAAGAAGAGATATGAAAGTCTTCTTCAGCGATCAATGCAAAGAAATAGAGCAAAACAACAGAATGGAAAAGACTAGGGATCTCTTCAAGAAAAACAGAGATACCAAAGGAACATTTCATGCAAAGATGGGCTCGATAAAGGACAGAAATGGTATCGACCTAACAGAAGCAGAAGATATTAAGAAGAGTTGGCAAGAATACACAGAAGAACTGTACAAAAAAGATCTTCACAACCCAGATAATCACGATGGTGTGATCACTGACCTAGAGCCAGACATCCTGGAATGTGAAGTCAAGTGGGCCTTAGAAAGAACCACTACGAACAAAGCCAGTGGAGGTAATGGAATTCCAGTTGAGCTATTTCAAGTCCAGAAAGATGATGCTGTGAAAGTGCTGCATTCAGTATGCCAGCAAATTTGGAAAACTCTGCAGTGGCCAGAGGACTGGAAAAGGCCAGTTTTAATTCCAATCCCAAAGAAAGGCAATGTCAAAGAGTGCTCAAACTACTGCACAATTGCACTCATCTCACACGCTAGTAATCAGATCAGATCAGATCAGATCAGTCGCTCAGTCATGTCCGACTCTGCGACCCCATGAACCGCAGCACGCCAGGCCTCCCTGTCCATCACCAGCTCCCGGAGGTCACTCAGACTCGCATCCATCGAGTCAGTGATGCCATCCAGCCATCTCATCCTCCTTCGTCCCCTTCTCCTCCTGCCCTCAATCCCTCCCAGCATCAGAGTCTTCTCCAATGAGTCAACTCTTCTCATGAGGTGGCCAAAATACTGGAGTTTCAGCTTTAGCATCATTCCTTCTAAAGAAATTCCAGGATTAATCTCCTTCAGAATGGACTGGTTGTATCTTCTTGCAGTCCAAGGGACTCTCAAGAGTCTTCTCCAACACCACAGTTCAAAAGCATCAATTCTTTGGCGTTTAGCCTTTCTCACAGTCCAGCTCTCACATCCATACATGACCACAGGAAAGACCATAGCCTTGACTAGGCGAACCTTTGTTGGTAAAGTAATGTCTCTGCTTTTGAATATGCTATCTAGGTTGGTCATAACTTTCCTTCCAAGGAGTAAGCGTCTTTTAATTTCATGGCTGCAGTCACCATCTGCAGTGATTTTGGAGCCCAGAAAAACAAAGTCTGACACTGTTTCCACTGTTTCCCCATCTATTTCCCATGTAGTGATGGGACCAGATGCCATGATCTTCGTTTTCCGAATGTTGAGCTTTAAGCCAACCTTTTCACTCTCCTCTTTCACTTTCATCAAGAGGCTTTTTAGCCCATCTTCACTTTCTGCCATAAGAGTGGTGTCATCTGCATATCTGAGGTTATTGATATTTCTCCCAGCAATCTTGATTCCAACTTGTGTTTCTTCCAGTCCAGCATTTCTCATGATGTACTCTGCATATAAGTTAAATAAACATGGTGACAATATGCAGCCTTGACGTACTCCTTTTCCTATTTGGAACCAATCTGTTGTTCCATGACCAGTTCTAACTGTTGCTTCCTGACCTGCATACAGATTTCTTAAGAGGCAGATCAGGTGGTCTGGTATTTCCATCTCTTTCACAATTTTCCACAGTTTATTGCTAGTAAAGTAATACACGCTAGTAAAGTAATGCTCAAAATTCTCCAAGCCAGGCTTCAGCAATATGTGAACCGTGAACTTCCTGATGTTCAAGCTCGTTTTGGAAAAGGCAGAGGAACCAGAGATCAAATTGTCAACATCTGCTGGATCATCAAAAAAGCAAAAGAATTCCAGATAAGCATCTATTTCTGCTTTATTGACTATGCCAAAGCCTTTGACTGTGTGGATCACAATAAACTGTGGAAAATGCTGAAAAAAGATGGGAAAAACAGACCACCTGATCTACCTCTTGAGAAATTTGTATTCAGGTCATAAAGCAACAGTTAGAACTGGACATGGAACAACACACTGGTTCCAAATAGGAAAAGGAGTTCGTCAAGGCTGTATATTGTCACCCTGTTTATTTAACTTCTATGCAGAGCACATGATGAGAAACTCTGGACTGGAAGAAACACAAGCTGGAATCGAGATTTCTGGGAGAAATATCAATAACCTCAGATATGCAGATGACAACACCCTTATGGCAGAAAGTGAAGAGGAACTAAAAGGCCTCTTGATGAAAGTGAAAGTGGAGAGTGAAAAAGTTGGCTTAAAGTTCAACATTCAGAAAATGAAGATTATGGCATCCGGTCCCATCACTTCATCGGAAATAGATGGGGAAGTAGTGGAAACGTGTCAGACTTTGTTTTTCTGGGCTCCAAAATCACTGCAGATGGTGACTTTAGCCATGAAATTAAAAGACATTTACTCCTTGGAAGGAAAGTTATGACCAATCTAGAGAGAATATTCAAAAGCAGAGACACTACTTTGCCAACAAAGGTCCGTCTAGTCAAGGCTATGGTTTTTCCTGTGGTCATGTATGAATGTGAGAGTTGGACTGTCAAGAAGGCTGAGCGCCGAAGAATTGATGCTTTTGAACTGTGGTGTTAGAGAAGACTCTTGAGAGTCCCTTGGACTGCAAGGAGATACAACCAGTCCATTCTGAAGGACATCAGCCCTGGGATTTCTTTGGAAGGAATGATGCTAAAGCTGCACCTCCAGTACTTTGGCCACCTCATGCGAAGAGTTGACTCATTGGAGAAGACTCTGGTGCTGGGAGGGATTGGGGGCGGGAGGAGAAGGGGACGACAGAGGATGAGATGGCTGGATGGCATCACTGACTCAATGGATGTCTCAGTGAATTCCGGGAGTTTGTGATGGACAGGGAGGCCTGGCATGCTGCAATTCCTCGGGTCGCAAAGAGTTGGATACAACTGAGCGACTGATCTTATCTGATACCAGTGTAACTATTACCCAGGACTAAATTGAGCAAATGTGCAGCACATCATCATGTTTTTTTATGTCTCTTCCCATTGAGTACCACACCTTACCTCCTACGCACTGCCTTCATGATAAGGTTTTCCACCTTTTGAAATGCCTACCAATGAAATTATAAAATATGTACTTAGTGTGTTTCACTTTTCCCATTTACAAGAGCTGTGAGATTATCCCAAACTTCTGTCTATAGCAGTACTTCATTTTGTTTTCTAAATTACTGAATATTAATAGGTTGCATGATAATGCTACAAATGTTTTATCCATTTCTGAATATTCATGGGAATCATTTGCATTTTTTACGTTTATGAATAAAGCTGCAATGAACAATTCTGTATGTATCTTTTTAAAGGGATGCACTCCAGATCCTCTGGTGAGGGAGAGGTTTAGGGGAGAAACTTCCAGGCGCAAAATAGATGAATCATAAACATGAAATATTCAGTGTGGAGCATATAGTCAATAGTTATGCAGTTTTTAAAATCTTGTTAGATTTTAACTAGACTTACTGTGGTGATTATTTTGAAATGGACAGAAACATGGATTCACTACACTGTGTAACAGAAAGTAACACAATCTTGTAGGCCAACTGTACTTAAAAGAACAAACAAATACTTTGAAAAAGAGATCTCATTTGTGGTTACCATAGACTAGGGCTGGAGACAGGCAAACTGGATGAAGCGAGTCAAAAGATACCAACTTCCTGCTGTGAGATAGATTAGTACTAAGGATGTAGTATACAACATGATTAATATGACTAATTCTGCTGTATCTTAAGTATAAAAGTTAATAGGACAGTAAGTCCTGAGTTCTCATCACAAATTGTTTTTTTTATTTAATTTTATATCTCTATGAGATGATGGATATTCACAAACATTATTGTTGTAATCATTTCAGGATATACGTAAATGACATCATTAGGCCATACATCTGAAAATTATGCAGTGCTTTATGTCAATTATATGTTAGCAAAATTGGAAAAATTGATAATCATAAAACCCACACATAGATCAGATCAGATCAGATCAATTGCTCATTCATGTCCGACTCTTTGCGAGCCCAAGAATCACAGCACGCCAGGCCTCCCTGTCCATCACCAACTCCCGGAGTGCTCTCAGACTCACATCCATCGAGTCAGTGATGCCATCCAGCCATCTCATGCTCTGTCGTCCCCTTCTCCTCCCGCCCCCAATCCCTCCCAGAATCAGAGTCTTCTCCAATGAGTCAACAGTTCGCATGAGGTGGTCAAAGTACTGGAGTTGCAGCTTTAGCATCATCCCTTGCAAAGAAATCCCAGGGCTGATGTCCTTCAGAATGGACTGGTTGGATCTCCTTGCAGTCCAAGGGACTCTCAAGAGTCTTCTCCAACATCACAGTTCAAAAGCATCAATTCTTCGGCGCTCAGCCTTCTTCACAGTCCAACTCTCACATCCATACATGACCACAGGAAAAACCATAGCCTTGGCTAGACGGACCTTTGTTGGCAAAGTAATGTCTCTGCTTTTGAATATTCTCTCTAGATTGGTCATAACTTTCCTTCCAAGGAGTAAATGTCTTTTAATTTCATGGCTAAAGTCACCACCTGCAGTGATTTTGGAGCCAAGAAAAACAAAGTCTGACACGTTTCCACTACTTCCCCATCTATTTCCGATGAAGTGATGGGACTGGATGCCATAATCTTCGTTTTCTGAATGTTGAACTTTAAGCCAACTTTTTCACTCTCCACTTTCACTTTCATCAAGAGGCCTTTTAGTTCCTCTTTACTTTCTGCCATAAGGGTGTTGTCATCTGCATATCTGAGGTTATTGATATTTCTCCCAGAAATCTCGATTCCAGCTTGTGTTTCTTCCAGTCCAGCGTTTCTCATCATGTACTCTGCATAGAAGTTAAATAAACAGGGTGATAATATACAGCCTTGACGAACTCCTTTACCTATTTGGAACCAGTCTGTTGTTCCATGTCCAGTTCTAACTGTTGCTTCCTGACCTGCATACAAATTTCTCAAGAGGCAGATCAGGTGGTCTGCTATACCCATCTCTTTCAGAATTTTCCACAGTTTATTGTGATTCACACAGTCAAAGGCATTGGCATAGTCAATAAAGCAGAAATAGGTGTTTTTCTGGAACTCTCTTGCTTTTTTCATGATCCAGCAGATGTTGGTAATTTGATCTCTGGTTCTTCTGCCTTTTCTAAAACCAGCTTGAACATCAGGAAGTTCACAGTTCACATATTGCTTAAGCCTGGCTTAGAGAATTTTGAGCATTGCTTTACTAGTGTGTGAAATGAGTGCATTTATGCAGTAGTTTGAGCATTCTTTGGCATTGCCTTTCTTGGGGGTTGGAATGAAAACTTACATTTTCCAGTCCTGTGGCCACTGCTGAGTTTCCCAAATTTGCTGGCATATTGAGTGCAGCACTTTCACAGCATCATCTTTCAGGATTTGAAATAGCTCAACTAGAATTCCATCACCTCCACTAGCTTTGTTCATAGTGATGCTTTTTGTTCATAGTGATGCATACTGAGCAATAGGAAGATTCAAATAAGAATAATGCAATTTTTGATAATATGTAGCAATCCCTGGGGGCTCAGATGTAAAGAAACTGCCTGCAGTGCAGGAGACCTGGGTTTGATCCCTGGATTAGGAAGATCCCGTAGAGAAAGGAATGAATTACTCCCTTCAGTATTCTTGCCTGGAGAATTCCAAGGACAGAGGAGCCGGGCCAGCTATACTCCATGGGGTCACAAAGGGTCAGACACAACTAAGCGACTAATCCACATACAGCAATGTCATAAATTTCATAGATTTTACATATTTTCAATGATAAGTTTACACATTTTTAAAATGAATCAGAATAATTAAACATATTTAATAGTTAACCTGATTTATACATACAATAAGATGAGATGTTTGTGTTGTCATAACATAATCAAGACACCTAGAATATGCCTATGTGACCTTGAACATGTTTACTCAATTTGTTTCATGTTTCAGTTTGATTTCTACACTTGTAGATAAAAATTAAGTGATTTTTAATGTACCTGTAACTCAAATACAAGAGAAATGTCTCTCTTGTGTGTTCTAGTTTCCAGTTATATTTTTTATAATACCATTTTTTCATTTGTATTCAATTTTAAAATTGTGGGTTTTTTTATTCTGAGGGAATATTCATACATTTTGAGACCAAACAGTAGCATTGTATTTTGTAAATGTCAGTGATAAAATCAGATCCAGTATTAACAAGTTGACTTTACAAATAAATTATCAGGCATATATGTTGCTGCTCAATGCCTTAATATTTCTCAAAATCCCAGATGAGTGCAAAGGGTGTATAAAACCTAACATGTAATGTTTTTCAAGGAAGAGCATTAATGTGTGTCCTCTGTGTATGCAGTACCCAGCACCTCAGTTTATGTGACACAAATAATATTTATTTTGCAATGGTTAAATATTCTCACTCAATAATTTATCTTTTTTGATAGACAGAGAATGCAGTATTCCCAAAATGGATCCATACTTAAATGCTTATCCCAGGAAAGAAACATTTAAAGTTGGAGATATGCTGAAATTCTCTTGCAGTCAAGGCCGTATTATGTGTGGAGTAGATTCAGCACAGTGCTACCACTTTGGATGGTCCCCTAAAATTCCAACGTGTAAAGGTAAATGTTTATCTGACAGTTTCTGGAGCAGGAGTTGGGATTTCAGATATCAACCTTTTTATTTCCCTCCCTTAATTTTCTGTCCACTTTCAGTGCATCTATAATCTAATGCATTAAGGCAGAGATATACCCACCCAGGTGGAGAAGGAAACGGCAATCCACTCCAGTATTCTTGCCTGAATAATTCTGGGGACAGAGAAGCCAGGTGGGCTGCTGTCTATGGGGTCGCACAGAGTTGGACATGACTGAAGCGACTTAGCAGCAGCATACCCACCAAGGATATGTGCTGGGTATTAGGTACTTCAGTTTTCCTTCTTTAAGAAATTAACCTCTAGGTGCTTCTTGAAATATGTGGTGGAGAATCCACAGAAATGCATGAGGAACCTGACACTGGCAGGATTTCTTCTTAGTTTTCCTTTTTCCTGCAATTCCACCATTAATATTAGATAGTTTATATACTGTGGGGTTTACATCTAGTGTCCACAAGTATGTCTAAAGAGTGTTCAAGTAACTTAAAGTCACATGTATTCAGTGTTCAAGTAACTTAAAGTCACATGTATAGTTCAGTCACACGTATTAAATCATATGAATCAAAGTTAAACTGTTCAAATGCATTTCTCAAATGACTTTTTTTCAAAAAGTTTTCATAGTGTTTCTGTGGAATAAAAGTATTGCTATAATTTATACACCCAGATTGAATATCTGGGTTTGCATATTTATTTAGCATGTCTGAATTATGAACATGCTTTATGAGCATACATAGACTTCAATATGCTAGTTCAAGAAGAGTAACAGAATTAGCAAACACGAGTCTGCTGTAAACACTATATTTTTCATTGTTTAAGAATGCTAAAATAAATTATATAACAAAAGATCACTCAGTGAAATAAATTTCTGCATTTGCTGGATATTTCAGTTATAAAACAATGTAACCATAATTTATGCAATATTTCTACAGTAGGGAAAGTAAAATCGAGTGCTCCTCCTCCTCAACTTCTCAATGGGAAAGGGAAAGAAATACACAAAGAAGAACATGCACACAATGAGGAATATGGAATATGCTTGCAACCTCAGATTTCTGATGAAGGGTTCTCATAAAATTCAGTGTGTTGATGGAGAATGGACAGCTTTACCTGCGTGTATTGGTAATGTATTAAAAATAGTAATATTTCAAGGTAAATCATTACTCTTATTTGTATCCATATACACATTTAAATAACATTTTAAAGACGAACATTTTTTTGTGGATTTGCAGAGGAGGAGCGTACCTGTGGAGATATACCTGACATTGATCACAGCAATGTCAAGCCTTTTGTCCCTCCCTATCACCATGGAGACTCGGTAGAGTTCAGTTGCAGAGAAGCATTTACAATGATTGGACCCAGATTTATCACATGTATTAGTGGAGAGTGGACCCAGCCTCCTCAGTGCATTGGTCAGAATACACATCTCAAATTGACCTTTAGTATTTGCAGCCATACTGTTGAAATTTAGAGTTATCCTTGAAAAATGTCAGATTGTAAATTATAATGATCCCCCAGATTATTGTACCCAGCAAGGATCTCATTCAAATATGAAGGAGAAATCAAAACCTTTACAGACAAGCAGAAGCTGAGAGAATTCAGCACCACCAAACCAGCTCTCCAACAAATACTAAAGGACCTTCTCTAGACAGGAAACACAAAAAGGATATATAAATTCAAACCCAAAACAACAAAGTAAATGGCAACGGGATCATATTTATCCATAATTACCTTAAATGTAAATGGGTTGAATGCCCCAACCAAAAGGCAGAGACTGGCTGAATGGATACAAAAACAAGACCCACACATATGTTGTCTACAAGAGACCCACCTCAAAACAGGGGACACATACAGACTGAAAGTGAAGGGCTGGAAAAAGATTTTCCATGCAAATAGGGACCAAAAGAAAGCAGGAGTAGCAATACTCATATCAGATAAAATAGACTTTAAAACAAAAGCTGTGAAAAGAGACAAAGAAGGTCACTACATAATGATCAAAGGATCAATCCAAGAAGAAGATATAACAATTATAAATATATATGCACCCAACATAGGAGCACCGCAATATGTAAGACAAATGCTAACAAGTATGAAAGGAGAAATAAACAATAACACAATAATAGTGGGAGACTTTAATACCCCACTTACACCAATGGATAGATCAACTAAACAGAAAATTAACAAGGAAACACAAGCTTTAAATGATACAATAGACAAATTAGAACTAATTGATATCTATAGGACATTTCATCCCAAAACAATGAATTTCACCTTTTTCTCAAGTGCACACGGAACTTTCTCCAGGATAGACCACATCCTGGGCCATAAATCTAGCCTTGGTAAGTTCAGAAAAATTGAAATCATTCCAACCATTTTTTCTGACCACAATGCAGTAAGAGTAAATCTCAATAACAGGAGAAAAACTATTAAAAATTCCAACATATGGAGGCTGAACAACACACTCCTGAATAACCAACAAATCACAGAAGAAATCAAAAAAGAAATCAAATTCTGCATAGAAACGAATGAAAATGAAAACACAACAACCCAAAACCTGTGGGACACTGTAAAAGCAGTCCTAAGGGGAAAGTTCATAGCAATTCAGGCATACCTTAAGAAACAAGATCCCAAACATTTGATTTTTATAGTCCAATATGTGTCTAAAGAGGAAAAATATAAACTAGCAATAGAATTTTATGCATCTTTCTGTCCTGATATTAACATTGTTTATCTTGACAGGTAAGGTCATTCAGTCATGCCTGACTCTTTGCGACCCTGTGGACTGTAGCCCACCAGGCTCCTCTGTCCATGGGATTCTGCAGGCAAGAATACTGGACTGGGTTGCCATTTCCTTCTCCACGGGATCTTCCCAACCCAGGGATCGAAGCCAGGTGCCCAGCATTTCAGGTAGACACTTTAACCTCTGAGCCACCAGGGGAAGACAAGTGTGAAGCCAAATCTTACTGATAGATACTCATGTGATTAAAATGGGACTACTAGTTACCTGGAAAATACAACTATTATTGCAGAAATGCCATTTGTGCTTTTATATGATACTCTTTCTTTTAGAACATTTGAAACCAGGAATTATAGTTGAGGAAAATACCCATTTGATACATTTGGGTAGGAGTTTTGCCTCTCTCAAGCTTCTAACAATTATAATTTCTCTATCTGCTTCAAATTCTGCAAAGAGAATTTACTGTGCTGGGGAGGGTGGGCTCAAGCCCTCCCTGTTAGTAGGTAACTCTGTCATGGGAGGCACTTGGGGTGGGGCCAGGAACCTGCCCTGACACATTTCCCTGTAAGAGATTCATCCTGGCTTTTGGATGACCAAGTCTTTGACCAGGCGAGTCAATGTTAGCTGCCTTCTTTCATATTCTCTTGGAATAGACTTTTTCCTGGAGTTTTCCTGGGCTCTGCATTCAAACAGAGCCCTGGATGTCCAGGCCTATTAACTCATTATATTTCTAGTCATTAATTATTCCAAGAAGAAGGTAGTGCTTAGGCTTAGGCCCTGAGTGAGGGCAGGGACTGATAGCTGTTTTCTTTGCCAACAATATGTCGAAAGATCCATTTCAAAAGACCAGTTGACAGATGGGAGACACTCAGTAGGAGTTTGTTTAGTTATATAGTAATTTTTTTTTTTTACTTATTAATCCCTACATTTTTATGAACAGATTCCCGTCCTAGGTATGCCAAAATGTTTGGTTCAATTATTGCTCTTCAGACCTCAGAGTTTTCCTTGCTAAGGTTAATCCTCTACCTGTATTCAGTTTAACATGGTCCCACTACGCTACAATAGAACTTATTCCAGCTTTCTTCTCTCAAGGTTTATTTTGTAACTCTGTCTAATCTAGCTTGTCATTCTTCCTACTATGCTTATTTTCTCCTAATAAAATAAGTCTGCTTTCCTTCCAGAAACCAGTCCATCATAAGATGAGGCCTGCAGCTGCTATTTCTCCTTTTGGGTATACATCTTTCTTAGGCCATCATTCCTTGAAGAATACTACTGGTTTTATGTCCCTCAACACCCTGAACAAATCTTAAAAACAGGACTAATTCTCAAGCCTCTAGTGTTTGTTTGTTTGTTTTTTTTAAATTAGGGTAAATTTATTTATTTATTTTATTATTATTATTTATTTTTTCTTTTTACTTTACAATATTGTATAGATTTTGCCATACATCAACATACATCCACCACGGGTGTACACATGTTCCCCATTCTGAACCCCACTCCCACCTCCCTCCCCATACCATCCATCTGGGTCATCCCAGTGCACCAGCCCCAGGCTTCCTGTATACTGCATGGAACCTGCATTGGCGATTCGTTTCTTATGTGATATTATACATGTTTTAATGCCATTCAATTCAGCTTGTTATTTTATTTTTTCAGAGTTTCATTTTGAAACATCACTTTTCTTTGACTATCTACTTGACTTTTCCTTATTTTATTCATTTCACTTAGCCTTTATCATTAACAAATCATTAACATATACTGCCAAAGACCTATACGGATATTTTGTCAAATGCAAAAAGAACTTCCACCTGCATGAATTTATAAAATAGGTATATATATATGGTATATATATATATATATATATATATATATATATATATATACACACACACACACACACACACACACACACACACCCACACACCTATGGTATCAGATCAAATCAGATCAGTCGCTCAGTCGTGTCCGACTCTTTGCGACCCCATGAACTGCAGCACGCCAGGCCTCCCTGTCCATCACCAGCTCTCGGAGGTCACTCAGACTCACATTCCTCGAGTCAGTGATGCCATCCAGCCATCTCATCCTCTGTCGTCCCCTTCTCCTCCTGCCCTCAATCCCTCCCAGCATCAAAGTCTTCTCCAATGAGTCAACTCTTCGCATGAGGTGGCCAAAGTACTGGAGTTTCAGCTTTAGCATCATTCCTTCCAAAGAAATCCCAGGGCTGATCTCCTTCAGAATGGACTGGTTGGATCTCCTTGCAGTCCTAGGGACTCTAAAGAGTTTTCTCCAACACCACAGTTCAAAATCATCAATTCTTCGGCGCTCAGCCTTCTTCACAGTCCAGCTCTCACATCCATACATGACCACAGGAAAGACCACAGCCTTGACTAGGCGAACTTCTGTTGGCAAAGTGATGTCTCTGCTTTTGAATATGCTATCTAGGTTGGCCATAACTTTCCTTCCAAGGAGTAAGCGTCTTTTAATTTCATGGCTGCAGCCACCATCTGCAGTGATTTTGGAGCCCAGAAAAATAAAGTCTGACACTGTTTCCACTGTTTCTCCATCTATTTCCCATGTAGTGATGGGACCAGATGCCATGATCTTCGTTTTCTGAATGTTGAGCTTTAAGCCAATCTTTTCACTCTCCACTTTCACTTTCATCAAGAGGCTTTTGAGTTCCTCTTCACTTTCTGCCATAAGGGTGGTATCATCTGCATATCTGAGGTTATTGATATTTCTCCCGGCAATCTTGATTCCAGCTTGTGTTTCTTCCAGTCCAGCATTTCTCATGATGTACTCTGCATATAAGTTAAATAAACCTGGTGACAATATACAGCCTTGATGTACTCCTTTTCCTATTTGGAACCAGTCTGTTGTTCCATGACCAGTTCTAACTGTCATATAATATAATATATAGGTATATATATTACATATTATATAATCATTATATATATTGTATTATATTATATATTATATAGGTGTATTATATGATATTATATTATATATATTGTATATTAGCTTTTTTAATCCATATTTAACTTATCCTGGAGCTAGAAAAAATTGTTATCAAAGCTTTATATTGGATTATAGAATGATCTGATACATAACATAATGGCTCAAAAACTCTAAGTGTATATACAAGATAGGTTGTAACTTTAAGTACCCATATTCTAATTTCAAGTATTTGTTTATTTTCGGTGTCAGGTAAAAGATTTCCTTAAAAGTTCAGATTCTATACAAAACACCTTGTATGTAGTGTTCTTGTTATGTTTCATTACTTTTCTTGAAAAAAACATATATAAAGTAGCAACTTGGTATGCTTTGTCCACAGAAAATTGTTTTTATTTTATTGTTTTAAGATTGTGAATTAAAAATAATGCCGAGATGCTTAAGATCAACAAGCAAATTATATGAACATTTGCACAGATTTCAAGTTTGGGACCAAATTTATTCATGTGATAGCTGTTGTCTATATAGATCATCAGAAAGTATTCTAGTCAAAAAGGCAGAAATCTTTAGGATGCATATTTTCTCTGAAATTTCAAAAACTGGATGCAAGACTCAGGTTCATGTATAATTTTTCATCTCATGCAATTTGATCAGCAAGAACTTGGCAGGTGGAATTTGTAGGCATATATTCTAACATTATTATTTTATTGACTCTATAGCAATTTTTTGTTATTAGCCATTTGATTCTTTAGAATTGGTCTTTTCAAGAGAATGTTCTCATTTTATAGCAATAGATGAAGTTGAGAAGTGTAAAGGGTCAAAATTATTTCCACCTGAGGGAAAACCAGCACATACAATTGAGTATGACCATAGCACCAACGAAAGTTACCAATGTTGAGGAAAATCAGAATGCAAACACTCAATCTGTATAAATGGAGAATGGGATCCTAAAGTAGACTGCAAAGAAGGTTATGTCTTGCCCATAATGTTTTTAAAAATGTATTCTATTTCTCTCTAACTTGTAAAAGTAGTATCTTTGTCTCTGTCAAGGAAATTTATCTATTTATCATTCCAAATATTTTCCATCTGCAAGGTAATTTAGAAGCTAATCAAAATACTGTCTAATATTAATTGTATAATGTGCCTTAGTCAGCTATGTGACAAACCACTCAGAGACTTTGTGACTTTAAATTAACATCTGGGCAGTAAGTGTGCTCATTTCTATTGGAAAACCATTGCTTCTGATTTTGTGTATTACACATAAATGTACTTATGCTTATGCTGAACTATTATGTATTTATCAATGTATCTGCATGTATCAATCTATGTATATATTTATATATATTTATATATATGTATCTATCTAGTCATCAATTTCTCTATTTGTTTAACTATCTTGAAAAATCTTGAGTCAATTTTACACAATGAATTTTAATAGAATAGGTTCATTTCAATTTTCCACTTTTCATATCTGTGTTTCTCTTCTCCGACTCTATGACATCTTGACTCCTTATCCTCAATATTTTCACCAATTTCTACAAGCCTAGAATATCTAGAAAGAAGCTTCAAATCAGTAGAAAACCAGATCTACTGTCTAATATTCAATCTCATAATTCATCCCTTTATAGAGATTCCTATATAAAAATCATACAACAATAAAGCTATATTAATGGAGAATAAATTATTTAGAAGTGCATAACTATTTGGGAATTAAACAACAAGCTTCTAAATAACTGCCATGCTGATACATAATGCACATTGTATATTATGGGCTTCCCTGGTAGTTGATCTGGTAAAGAATCTGCCTGCCATGCAGGAGACCCCAGTTCAATTTCTAGATCAGGAATATCCCCTAGAGAGGAGTTAGACGGCCCACTCCAGGATTCTTGAGTTTCCCTGGTAGATCAGTCTATAATCTGCTTGCAGTGGAGGGGACCTGAGTTCAATACCTGTGTTGTGAGGATCCCATGGAGGCAACCCAGTCCAGTATTCTTGACTGGAGAAGCCCCAAGGACAGAGGTGCTTGGCAGGTTGCAGACCATGGGATCAGAAAGAGTGAGACATGACCGAGTGGCTAAGTACAGTGTTGTATATTAATCATATATTTATCATTACTTGGTCCTTGTGATTTAACTTTTTTATAATTATAAAATACTTCTTAATTTTTGTCATGCACCTTGTCTGGAAATCTATATTAGCTTATTAAATATAGTTAAATTAAAACAATTTATTATTTCATATGATGAAGGAATTCCCAACACATTACAAGGAATTCATATTTATAAATTATTCTAAATTAATAGCAAATATAAAATTAAAAGAGCTTGCTACATAACTTCATCTTTAAGGAAACAAGTAACATTTACAGGTAGTGAAGTACATATGTTCTACAGTTTCTTCTAGAAACTATAATTCTATGTGAGTATATTTAAGTATGTTATCTATCTCATGTTAACATTTGAGGATTGCATAAAATAGGAGTTGATTTTTTTATGGATGGATTGTCAATTATTTTAAGAATATATGTGGAAAAGCCATTGAAGTGAAAAATCAGTTAATTATGAAAGTGTTGATTTATTTCTGAACTTTCTATTTAGTCATTTAACTATCTTCATTGCTGCCAAATTACCTTTGTAGCTAGCTTTTTAGCAGGCTGAAAGTCTGATAATAGTCTCCAAGTATGTTCCTCTAACTCAAAATTACTTTAGTTATTTTGGTTTTAAACATAGAAATTTCAGGAGAAACTTACAAATTTTGATAAAATATTGGGTTGTATATCGAACAGGATGACTTTGTAATTAGAAATGAATTGTGGAGAATTGACATCTTTACCATATTGAATTTTGAATTCATAAATATGGTATGCCTCTATTTATTTCAGCTTCAATATTTCCAGATATACAAATAGGCTCCCCTGGTGGCTCAGACAGAAAAGAATCTGCCTGCAATTCAGGAGACCTGGGTTCAATCCCTGAGTAGGGAAGATTCCCTGGAGAAGGGAAGGGCTACCCACTCCAGTATTCTTGCCTGCAGAATCCCATGGACAGAGAAGCCTGGCAGGCTGCAGTCCATAGGGTTGCAGAGAGTTGGACACGACTGAGTACACGTGAGATCTGATATCCAGTTTTCTTCTTCGAAAAATTCCCCTGATGAAGAATCCCGTTTCTTTAATAGGGAGTATGCTATTCACATTTTCTACATTGTCTTATCACTGTGTGACTGTTGTGTTTTTCAAGAAATATCTCTATTTTACTTAACTTACGAAATTGATTGATGTAAAATCATTCCTAAGAGTCAGTTAACATTAACCATATAGTATACTGGGTAATATCACCTCTTTCATTTTTGGTATTGAGAGTTGTTTCCTTCCTTTATTTTGTTAAAGCGTTTTATTTTTCAAAATTACCATTTTCAAATTAACATTTTTAACACAGTTTCTTCCATTTCCTTTCTTGTCTAGTTCTTTCTTGTTAATATTCATGATTTTTAACTTTATTAATTTTCTGTCTTCTTTTTTCTATTAATTTTTCTCAATTTTTTCTCTCTTGTGGACTTAATTTTCCTTTTTCCTGATCGCTTCATTTTAATTTTACTCGCTCATTTTTTAAGATGAAAAGTGAAAACATTGAGTCAAACCATCCTGCTTTTTAAATCTAAACCTGTAAAACTACCTTTTTTTTACTTCTAAGTATTGCTTTACCTGTATCAGTTCAGTTCAGTCGCTCAGTCATGTCCAAGTCTTTGCGACCCCATGAATTGCAGCATGCCAGGCCTCCCTGTCCATTACCATCTCCCAGAGTTCACTCAAACTCTCGTCCATCGAGTCGGTGATGCAATCCAGGCATCTCATCCTCTGTAATCCTCTTTTCCTCCTGCTCCCAATCCCTCCCAGCATCAGAGACTTTTCCAATGAGTCAACTCTTCACATGAGGTGGCCAAAGTATTGGAGCTTCAGCTTTAGCATCATTCCTTCCAAAGAACACTCTGGGCTGATCTCCTTTAGAATGGACTAGTTGGGTCTCCTTGCAGTCCAAGGGACTCTCAAGTCTTCACCACAATTCAAAATCATCAATTCTTCAATACTCAGTTTTCTTCACAGTCCAACTGTCACATCCATACATGACCACTGGAAGAAACATCAGATCAGATCAGATCAGATCAGTCGCTCAGTCGTGTCCGACTCTTTGCGACCCCATGAACCGCAGCACGCCAGGCCTCCCTGTCCATCACCAGCTCCCGGAGGTCACTCAGACTCGCATCCATCGAGTCAGTGATGCCATCCAGCCATCTCATCCTCTGTCGTCCCCTTCTCCTCCTGCCCTCAATCCCTCCCAGCATCAGAGTCTTCTCCAATGAGTCAACTCTTCGCATGAGGTGGCCAAAATACTGGAGTTTCAGCTTTAGCATCATTCCTTCCAAAGGAAGAAACATAGCCTTGACTAAATGCACCTTGGTTGGCAAAGTACTGTCTCTGCTTTTCAATATGCTATCTAGGTCAGTCATAACTTTTCTTCCAAGGAGAAAGCGTCTTTTAATTTCATGGCTGCAGTCACCATCTGCAGTGATTTTGGAGCCCCCCAAAATAAAGTCTGACACTGTTTCCCCATCTATTTCCCATGAAGTGACGGGACTAGATGCCATGATCTTCATTTTCTGAATGTTGAGCTTTAAGCCAAATTTATCACTCTCCACTTTCACTTTCATCAAGAGGCTTTTTAGTGCCTCTTCACTTTCTGCCATCAGGGTGGTGTCATCTGCATATCTGAGGTGATTGATATTTCTCCCGGCAATCTTGATTCCAGCTTGTGCTTCTTCCAGCCCAGAGTTTCTCATGATGTAATCTGCATATAAGTTAAATAAGCAGAGTGACAATATACAGCCTTGACGTACTCCTTTTCCTATTTTGAACCAGTCTGTTGTTCCATGATCAGTTCTAACTGTTGCTTCCTGACCTCCATATAGGTTTCTCAAGAGGCAGGTTTACCTGTGTAAAACTATATTTTTTCACTTCTAAGCATTGCTTTACCTGTGCCTCAAAAATTTATAAATATGTATCAATTTTATTTTCAATTAACTGTATGTGAAATATTTTCTAGTATTCATAATGGCTTCTTTGATGTAACATTATTTAGAAATGTGTTATTTAATTCTCACATATTTATGATTTTATAAATAATTTATTCTCCGTAACAGTAATACTGTGGTATGATTTTTATCTAATTTGTTTATCTTTGTGAAACTTCTAGAGAGATAGGAGATGATTGGGAGCATAGATACTGGTTCCAGCCATCATGAGAGACAAGTACTACTTTAGAGTTCTCCCTAACACACATGTACATAGCTTACTAGCACCAGAGGCTTAACAACTCACCAGCATGACAACACCAACCCAGACTCCACTGGGCTCCACAGCTGCTACACCTGAATCTCACTCTGATCTTGGGTGTGATACCACCAGCTCAAGTACTTTTAGGCCCTGAAGCCAGCTCCATCAACACTTCATCCCGACTATGAGTGAGCTGGTAGCCACCACATGAGACACAGTCTGTCAGCCACCTGGGGAGGAAGTAGGATCCTTGCCTACCAGTGTACCCACAGTAGTTGGCATTGACACAATAGAAGGACACCCCTATATCATCTAGATCAGCTGCACATATCCTACAGAGGGGACCATTCTGTTGGGCCCCATAGACTTCTGCATAAAACCACTTCTCTAAGATCAGGAATATACTTAACTCTTAGAAAAAAACACAGAGTTAGGTAAAATCAGGAGACAGAGAAATTCATTCCAAATGAAGGAATAAGACAAAATCTCAGAAAATCACTAAAAAATGTTAAGATAAGCAATCTATGGAATAAAGCATTCAAGGTAATGACCATAAAGATGTTAAGTAGACTCTACAGAAGACTAGATGAAAGTACAATTTTAAGAATAAGAAAATATAAAGAAGGACTAAGCAGTGTTGAAGGATACAACAGCTGAAATGAAAAATACACAAGAGAAAGACAATAGTAGATTAGAGGATACAGAAGAATGGATCAGATATCTGGAAGACAGGTTAGTGGAAACTTTCCAAATAGCATAGGAAAAAGAAGAAACAATTAAAAAATAAGGACAGGTTAACATACATCTGGGACAACATCAGTGCCATTCTCATTATGGGGATCTAAAATAGAGAGAGACAGGCTTATTTGAAGAAATAATAGTTAAACTTTCCTAACCTGGGGAAGGGAAGAGACATTCAGGTCTAGAAGTCAGACAGTCCCAAAGAGAGATGAATCTGAAGAGGTCCATACCAGGACACATTATCATTTAATGGAAAAAAAAAAATTAATAATGTTGTTGTTCCAAAGTAAATGACAATGGGATCATCAAATCAGTTGCTCAGTCGTGTCCAACTCTTTGCAACTCCATGAATTGCAGCATTCCAGGCCTCTGTGTCCATCACCAACTCCCAGAGTTCACCCGACTCATGTCCATCGAGTCAGTGATGCCATCCAGCAATCTCATCCTCTGTCGTTCCCTTCTCCTCCTGCCCCCAATCCCTCCCAGCATGAGTCTTTTCCAGTGAGTCAACCCTTCACATGAGGTGGAGTTTCAGCTTTAGCATCATTCCTTCCAAAGAAATCACAGGGCTGATCTCCTTCAGAATGGACTGGTTGGATCTCCTTGCAGTCCAAGGGACTCTCAAGAGTCTTCTCCAACATCACGCTTCAAAAGCATCAATTCTTCGGCGCTCAGCCTTCTTCACAGTCCAGCTCTCACATCCATACATGACCACAGGAAAAACCATAGACTTGACTAGAGGAACCTTTGTTGGCAAAGTAATATCTCTGCTTTTGAATACGCTATCTAGGTTGGTCATAACTTTCCTTCCAAGGAGTAAGCGTCTTTTAATTTCATGGCTGCCATCACCATCTGCAGTGATTTTGGAGACCAGAAAAATAAAGTCTGACACTGTTTCCACTGTTTCCCCATCTATTTCCCATGAAGTCATGGGACCGGATGCCATGATCTTCGTTTTCTGAATGTTGAGCTTTAAGCCAACTTTTTCACTCTCCACTTTCACCTTCATCAAGAGGCTTTTTAGTTCCTCTTCACTTTCTGCCATAAGGGTGGTGTCATCTGCATATCTGACGTTATTGATATTTCTCCTGGCAATCTTGATTCCAGCTTGTGTTTCTTCCAGTCCATCGTTTCTCATGATGTACTCTGCATAGAAGTTAAATAAACAGGGTGACAATATAGAGCCTTGACGAACTCCTTTTCCTATTTGGAACCAGTCTGTTGTTCCATATCCAGTTCTAACTGTTGCTTCCTGACTTGCATACAAATTTCTCAAGAGGCAGATCAGGTGGTCTGGTATTCCCATCTCTTTCAGAATTTTCCATAGTTTATTGTGATCTACACAGTCAAAGGTTTTGGTATAGTCAATAAAGCAGAAATAGATGTTTTTCTGGAACTCTCTTGCTTTTTCCATGATCCAGCGGATGTTGGAAATTTGATCTCTGGTTCCTCTGCCTTTTCTAAAACCAGCTTGAACATCAAGAAGTTCATGGTTCACATATTGCTGAAGCCTGGCTTGGAGAATTTTGAGCATTACTTTACTAGTATGTGAGATGAGTGCAATTGTGTGGTAGTTTGAGTATTCTTTGGCATTGCCTTTCTTTGGGATTGGAATGAAAACTGACCTTTTCCAGTCCTGTGGCCACTGCTGAGTTTTCCAAATTTTCTAGCATATTGAGTGCAGCACTTTCACAGCATCATCTTTCAGGATTTGGAAGAGCTCTACTGGAATTCCATCACCTCCACTAGCTTTGTTCGTAGTGATGCTTTCTAAGGCCCACTTGACTTCACATTCCAGGATGCCTTGCTCTAGGTCAGTGATCACACCATCGTGATTATCTGTATCGTGAATACCTTTTTTGTACAGTTCTTCAAAATCATACTTATCAATAACTACCTTAAATTTAAATGGGTTGAATGCCCCAACCAAAACACAAAGACTGGCTGAATGGGTACAAAAACAAGACCCCTATGTATGCTTTCTAAAAGAGACCCACCTCAAAACAGGGGACATGTACAGCCTGAAAGCAAAGGGCTGGAAAAAGAGCTTTCATCCAAATTGAGACCAAAAGAAAGCAAGAGTCCAATACTCATATCAGATAAAATAGACTTTGAAATAAAGGCCATGAAAAGAGACAAAGAAAGACACTACCTAATGATCAAAGGATCAATCCAAAAAGATGATATAACAATTATAAATATGTATGCACCCAACATAGGAGCAGCTCAATACATATGGCAAATGCTAACAAGTATGAAAGGAGAAATAAACAGTAACACAATAATAGTGAGAGATTTTAATATCCCACTCACACATACGGACATGTCAACCAAAAAGAAAATTAGTAAGGCAGCACAAACTTTAAATGATATAATGGACTACTTCGACCTAATTGATATCTATAGGACATTTCACCCCCAAACAGTGCATTTCACCTTTTTGTCAAGTGCACAAGGACCATTCTCCAAGATAGATCACATCCTGGGCCATAAATCTAGCCTTGGAAATTCAAAAAAATTGACATCCTTTCAAAGATCTTTTCTGATTACAATGTGGCAAGATGAGGTGTCAACCATAGGAAAAAGAAACTATTAAAAATATAAACATGTGGAGGTTAAGTAACACGATCCTTAATAACCAACAAATAATGGAAGAAATCAAGAAGGAAATCAAAATATGCTTAGAAACAAATGAAAGTGAATACACAACTGAAAACATATGGAAATCATTAAAAAGAGTGCTAAGGGGGAGGTTCATAGCTTTACAAGCTTACCTCAAGAAACAAGAAAAAAAAATAAAATAAATAACCTAATTGTACACCTATAACAACTAGAAAAGGAAGAATCCCACGGTTAGTATAAGGAAGGAAATCATAAAAATTAAGGCAGAATTAAATGAAAAAGAAACAAAGGAGACTATAGAAAAAGTCAACAAAACTAAAAGCTGCTTCTTTGAGAAGATAAATAAAAGAGACAAACCATTAGCCAGACTCATAAAGAAAAAAAGGGAGAAGAAGCAAATCAATAAAATTAGAAATGAAAATGGAGAAATCACAACAGACAACACAGAAATACAAAGGATTATAAAAGACTACTATCAGCAACTATATGCCAATAAAATGGATAACTTGGAAGAAGTGGACGAATTCTGAGAAAAGTATAACCTTCCTAAACTGAACCAGGGAGAAAGAGAAAATCTTAATAGGCCCATCACAAGCATGGACATAGAAATTGGAATCAGTTTCCAACAAACAAAAGCCCAGGACCAAATGGCTTCATAGGTGAATTTATCAAAAATTTAGAGATAAGTTAACACCTATCCTTCCCTGGTGGCTCAGAGGGTAAAGCATCTGCCTGCAATGTGGTAGACCTGCTTTCAATTCCTGGGTAGGGAAGATCCCTTGGACAAGGAAATGGCAACCCACTGCAATACTCTTGCCTAGAAAATCCCACAGACGGAGAAGCCTGGTAGACTACAGTCCATGGGGTCGCAAAGAGTTGGACATGACTGAACAACTTCATTTTCACTTTTCTTTTCAACACCTATCCTACTCAAACCCTCCCAGAAAATATCAGAGGAAGGTAAACTCCCAAACTCATTCTGTAAGGCCAACATCACCCTAATTCCAAAACCAGACAAAGATGCCACAGAAAAAGAACACTAAAGGCCAATATCACTGATGAACATAGATGCAAAAATCCTTAACAAATTTTTAGCAAATAGAATCCAACAATATATTGAAAAAAGATCATACATCATGACCAAGTGGGCTTTATCTCAAAGATACAAGGATTCCTCAATATTCACAAATCAATCAATGTGATATACCACATTAACAGATTGAAGGGAAAAAAAACCATATGATTATCTCAAAAGATGCAGAGAAAGCCTTTAACAAAACTCAACATTCATTTATGATAAAAACCCTCCAGAAAGCAGGAATAGAAGGAAAATACCTCAACATAATAAAAGCCATATATGATAAACCCACAGCAAACACTATCCTCAGTGGCAAAAAATTGAAATCATTTCCCCTAAAGTGAGGAACAGGACAAGGGTGCTCACACTCACCACTACTATTCAACATAGTTTTGGAAGTTTTATCCACAACACTCAGAGAAGAAAAGGAAATAAAGAACTCCAGATTGGAAAAGAAGAAGTAAAACTCTCATGGTTTGCAGATGACATGATTCTCTACATAGAAAACCCTAAAGACACCATGAGAAAATTATTAGAGCTAAACAATGAATATAGTAAGTTCGCAGGATATAAAATTAATACACAGAAATCTCTTGCATCCCTATACACTAACAATGAGAAAACAGAAAGAGAATTTAAGGAAAGAATCCCATTCATCACTGTGATGAAATGAATAAAATACTTAGGAATAAATCTACCTAAAGAAACAAAAGACTTATACATGGAAAACTATAAAATAATGATGAAGGAAATCAAAGATGACACAAGTAGATGGAGAAACCTACCATGTTCATGGATTGGAAGAATCAATATACTGAAAATGAGTATACTACTCAAAGCAATCTATAGATTCAGTGCAATGACATTTTTTTCATAGAACTATAACAAATAATTTCACAATTTGTATGGAAATACAAAAAAACCTCGAATAGCCAAAGCAATCTTGAGAAATAAGAATGGCACTTGAGGAATCAACCTGTCTGACTTTAGACTATACTACAAAGCTACAGTCATCAAGATAGTATTGTACTGGTACAAAGCCAGAAATATAGACCAATGGAACAAAATAGAAAGCCCAGAGATAAATCCATGCACCTGTGGACACCTTATCTTTGACAAAGGAGGCAAAAATATACAATGGAATAAACACAATCTCTTTAACAAATGGTGCTGGGAAAAGTGATCAACCATCTGTAAAAGAAGGAAACTAGAACACTTTCCAACACCATACACAAAAGTAAACTCAAAATGGATTTAAATCTAAAAGTAAGATCAGAAACTATAAAACTCCTTGAGGAAAACATAGGCAAAACACGCTTGACATAAATCACAGCAAGATCCTCTATGACTCACCTCACAGAGTAATGGATATAAAAGCAAAAATAAACAAATGAGACCTAATTAAACATGAAAGCTTTTGCACAATTAAGAAAACTCTAAGCAAGGTGAAAAGACTGCCTTCAGAGTGGGAGAAAATAATAGCAAATGAAGCGACTAACAAAGAACTAATCTCAAAATCATATAAACAACTCATGCAGCTCAATACCAGAAAAACAAACGACTCAATCAAAAAATGGGCCAAAGCCCTAAGCAGACATTTCTCCAAAGAAGACATACAGATAGCTAACAAACACATTGAAAAATGCTCAGCATCATTCATTGTCAGAGAAATGTAAATCAAAACCACACTGAGGTACCATCTCATGTCAGTCAGAATGGCTGCTATCTAAAAGTCTAATGCACAAGAAGGTGTGGAGAAAAGGGAACCCTCTTACACTGCTGGTGGGAATGCAAACTACTACAACCACTATGGGTAACAGTGTGGAGATCCTTAAAAAAACTGAAAACAGATATGTCAAAGACCCAGCAATCCCACTGCTGGGCATACCCGTTGAAGAAAACAGAATTGAAAGAGACACATGTACTCCAGTGTTCATCGTAGCACTGTTTACAATAGCTAAGACATGGAACCAACCTAGATGTCCATCAGCAGAAGAATGGATAAGAAAGTTGTGGTACATATGCACAACAGAATATTACTCAGCTATTAAAAAGATTGCATTGGAGTCAGTTCTAATGAGGTGTATGAAACTGGAGCCTATTATACAGAGTAATATAAGTCAGAAAGAAAAACACTAATACAGTATATTAATGCATATATATGGAATTTTTTTTTTTTTTTTTTTTAATTTAATTTAATTTTTTTTTTTTTTTTTTTTTTTTGCAGGGGAAAATGGACAAAGGAAAGGATCAATGAGGGTGGGAGGGAAATGGGAAGAAAAAAGGGGAGTGATGGTGGGGAGGAGTATATATAATTTCTTAACCAATGGCTTTCTGTTTTTAATCACAAAGAACACTTAAAAATAATCATGTTGAATTCATCCTATATTAGGAGGTTTGTTCTCGAAATGAAAAGTTCAGGAAACAAAAAGTCCAGTTTCGGTGGCCTCATCTTAGGCACATCTTGGTATTTTGTATTGGTAGGTCTATCTTTACCACAATATATTATTTAGGACAGAATCACTTTTGTCACCTCTTCCTCCCTACTACCCAAAGTGGTACCAAACCCATAAAATAGTCAATGAACCCTTACAGAGTGAACAAATAAGTCTTTTTTTAAAAAAAACTCTCCTGAGTGAACTGAAATTTTTTGAGGCTCATAAGTGAATATGTTTTGCTCTTTATTTTGTCTATTACAGCCAGATTATATGAGTGGGGTATTAAAGTCTCCCACTATTACTGTATTGCTGCATATTTCTTCTATCATATTAATTAATGTTTATCTTAGATATATCAATGCTCCAATGTTGGGTGCATATATATTTATAATTATTATAACTTCTTTTTGGATTATTCCTTTAAGTCGTTACGTGTAACCTTCATTGTCTCCTTTTCAGGATCTTTAAAGTCAATTTTATCTGATATAAGTATTGCTACTCATGTTTTCTTATGGTCCATATTTGCATAGAAAATCTTTTTCCAGCCCTTCATTTTCAGTCAGTATATATCCCGTATTTTAAGGTGGTTCTCTTGTAGACAACATATATAGGGGTCTAGTTTTTGTATCCATTTGACCCATTTTAGTCTTTTGGTTGTCTCTTGTAGACAAGGTATGTAGGGGTCTTGTTTTTGTATCGATTCGGCCAGTCTTTGTCTGTTGATTAGGGCATTCAGCCCATAAATATTTAAAGCAATTATTGATAAATAAGATTTACTTTATTGTTTTGGGTTCAAATTTATACACCCTTTTAGTGATTCCTATCTAGAGAATGTCCTTTAGTTTTTGTTGAAGAAATGTATTAGTGGTGCAAAATTCTCTCAACTTTTGCTTATCTGTGAAGCTTTTGATTTCTCCTTCATATTTGAATGAGATCCTTGCTGGATACAATAATCTAGGCTGTAAGTTATTTTCTTTCATCACTTTAATTACGTCTTGCCATTCCCTCCTGGCTTGGAGAGTTTCTATTGAAAGATCAGCTGTTATCCTTATGGGAATTCCCTTGTGAGTTATTTGATGTTTTTCCCTAGCTGCTTTTAATATTTGTTCTTTATATTTAATCTTTGTTAATTTGATTAATATGTGTCTTGGGGTGTTTCGCCTTGGGTTTATCCTGTTAGGGACTCTCTGGATTTCTTGAACTTGAGTAGTAATTTCCTTCTCCATTTTAGGGAAGTTTACAACTATTATCTCCTCAAGTATTTCCTCATGATCTTTCTTTTTATCTTCTTCTTCTGGAACTCCTATGATTCAAATGTTGTAGCATTTAATGTTATCCTGGAGGTTTCTGAAATTGTCCTCATTTCTTTTGATGCGTTTTTCTTTTTTCTCGTCTGATTCATTTATTTCTAGGATTCTATCTTCTAATTCACTAATCCTATCTTCTGCCTCTGTTATTCTACTATTTGTTGCCTCCGGTGTTTTGGATCTCATTTATTGCATTATTCATTATGTGTTGACTCTTTTTTATTTCTTCTAGGTCCTTGTTAAACCTTTCTTGCATCTTCTCAATCCTTGTCTCCAGACTCTTTAACTGTGATTCCATTTTGATTTCGAGATTTTGGATTAATTTTGCTATCATTATTCGGAATTCTTTATCAGGTAGATTCCCTGTCTCTTCCTCTTTGGTTTGGTTTGGTGGGCATCTATCCTGTTCCTTTAGCTGCTGGGTATTCTTTTGTCTCTTCATTTTGTTAAAATTGCCAAGTTTAGAGTGTCCTTACTATATTCTGGTAGTTTGTTGAATTCTCTTTATTGAGGCGGTTTACAGGTCTTTTCAATATCTGATCTCTGCCTTGTTACAGAGGGGGCGGAGATGAACACCCAAATCTAAACCGGCCAGGTTCAGGCACTCGGATAATCCTCAGAAGCACAGACTTGGTTGAGTCTGCGTTTTATGCCCTTCTCAGATCTGAGTAGCACAGGTGATGAAATGTTCAGGGAGCGCAGCTGCTGCGACTTATCACCTCTCTGCCGCTCAGTTTTCTAGGTATATAAACAGCGCACTTTCTCAGGCAGATGTTGACCATCCAGAGCCCCAAGAAGCGTGAGTCAGCACAGAAACCTACTCACAGTTCCGTTAGACAGTGTCTCTCTAGGGCTGTAATTGCCTGCCTCCGGCCCTGGCTGCCTGTCACCGGAGTAGGACGGCCTGCAGCCGGCCAACTCTGTGCAGCCCTTTGTTCCGTAGGTAGTCCTGGTGGTGTCTTAAGTTAGGGCTGGCTTTTGATGTAGTAGATAACCAACAGTCTGGTTATTTCGCTCAGATAGCGCCCGAGATAGCCAGGCCAAATCCTTTCTCAAAGCAATGCAGGCCTCGCCGCTCCTCCTAGCCCAGCCCCCGCTTGCCAATAGCAAATGCTGGTGTCCGCGCCCCTTCTCTGCAAAAGGAGTTACCGTAGGGCTCGTTTTCTCATTTTGAAGACAATGAGTTGTCTTTCTAAGTGCCTGATGTCCTCTGCCGGCATTCAGAAGTTGTTTTATAGAATTTATTCAGCATTCAAATGTTCTTTTAATGGATTTGTGGAGGAGAAAGTATTCTCCCCATCTTACTCGTCCGCCATCTTAGCTCCACCCTATATATGGAATTTAGAAAGATGGTCACGACAACCCTATATGCAAGACAGGAAAAGAGACACACATGTAAAGAACAGACTTTTAGACTCTGTGGGAGAAGGCGAGGGGGGATGATTTGATAGAATAGCATTGAAACATGTATATTACCAATTGTGAAATAGATCACCAGTCCAAGTTCGATGCATGAAACAGGGCACTCAAAGCTGGTGCACTGGGACAATCCAGAGGGGTGGAATAAGGAGGGAGGTGGGGGGAGGGGGTTAGGGATGGGGGTAGAGCTGTGGCTGATTCATGCCAATGTATGGCAAAAACCACCACAATATTGTAAAGTAAATAGCCCTCAATTTAAATAAAAAATTAATTAAAAGAAAATTGTTGTTCAGTTGCCAAGTCATGTCCAACTCTTTGCGACCCCATGGACTGCAACATGCCAGGCTTTCCTGTCTCTCACCATCTCCCAGAGTTTGCCCAAGTTCATGTCCATTGAAATGGTGATGCCACCCAACCATATCATCCTCTGTTACCCTCTTCTCCTTCAAGAGAAAAGGCAGTAGTTACCTACAAGGAGACCCTAACAAGTTTCAACAGCTTCTGAAGAATATTTTTTAGGTCACAATGGATTGGCACAACATATACAAAGCAATGAAAGGAAAGAACTTGCAGCCAAGACTACTGTATCCAGGAAAAACATACTGCAACCATAGTGTGATGTCCCTTCACACCTGTCATAATGGCTACCATGAAAAGGACAATATCAAATGTTGTCAAAGATGTGAAGAAAAGGGAATCTTTGTACACTGTTGGTGGGATTGTAAACTGGCAGACTTGCTATGAAAAAGAATGTGGAATTTCCTTTAAAAATTAAAAATAAGACTCTCATATGATCCAGCTAATCCAATACTGGGTATTTATTCATAGGAACAAAAAACACTAGTCTAAAAAGATATAGGCACTCCAATGTTCACTGCAGCACTACACACAATAACCAAGATTAGGAAGCCAATATATAAGTAGATAAAGAAGGTGTCTTATACATGCACACGATATGAACTATGATTGAGCCATGAAGTACGAAAAGTTTCCATTTACAACAACATGGATGTGTCTAAGATATATTTATTCTAAGAGATAAAGGTCAGATAGGAAAAGACAAATGCCACATGATTTCACTTATTTGTGGAATCTAAAAACAAAACAAAATAAAAGGAAAACAGGCTCATACAGATACAGAAAATTAGTGAGTTCTTGCAAGAAAGGAGGAGGGGGTTGGCAAAGTAGATACCAAGGATTTTGAAGTACAAACTCCAGTTATGTAATAAGGAGGCCTGCTGCTGCTGCTGCGTCGCTTCAGTCGTGTCCGACTCTGTGCGACCCCATAAACGGAAGCTCACCAGGCTCCCCTGTCCCTGGGATTCTCCAGGCAAGAACACTGGAGTGGGTTGCCATTTCCTTCTCCAATGTATGAAAGTGAAAAGTGAAAGTGAAGTCGCTCAGTTGTGTCCAACTCTCAACGACTCCATGGACTGGAGCTCACCAGGCTCCTCTGTCCATGGGATTCTCCAGGCAAAAGTACTGGGGTGGGGTGCCATTGCCTTCCCCGAATAAGGAGGCCAGAGGGATATAATATACAGCATACGGAATATGGTCAATAATATTGTAATAAATTTGTTAGGAACTATTGTTATTAGACATACTGCTAGTCATTTTCGGAGAAGGCAATGGCAAGCCACTCCAGTACTCTTTCCTAGAAAATCCCATGGATGGAGGAGCCTGGTGGGCTGCAGTCCATGGGGTCGCTGCAAGTCGGACATGGCTGAGCGACTTCACTTTCACTTTTCACTTTCACACAATGGAGAAGGCAATGGCAACCCACTCCAGTGTTCTTGCCTGGAGAATCCCACGGACGGCGGAGCCTGGTGGGCTGCCGTCTATGGGGTCGCACAGAGTCGGACACGACTGAAGCGACTTAGCAGCAGCAGCAGCAGCAGCTAATCATTTTATAATGTATGTAAAAGTAAAATCATTTTGTAGCCCATATGGAGCTAACATACTGTTATACATCCAACATTTCAATAAGAAATTCATTTAAAAAAGAATGAAGGGGCATATTGAACAAGTAGTAGTAGCATAGTGTTTATGGAGAAAAATAGTTTGCAAGTTTCAAATATATGTCAGTTTTAAAATTCTGTAAATTGTTCTCAGTATTCTTTTATCTTTTTTTCTTATTTTAAAATCCAAAGTAATATTTGATTATATTGAAAAGATTTTCAAAATTCTTTTTAAATTTAAAGATTGTATTTTGGGGAGGGAGGTGGGAGGGGGTTCAGGATTGGGAACACATGTACACCTGTGGCAGATTCATGTTGATGTATGGCAAAACCAATACAATATTTAAAGTAATTAACCTCTAATTAAAATGAAAAAAATTTAAATTAAAAAAATAAAGATTATATTTGCACTTTACTCTTTGACCTCTGTACTTCATATAGAAAAAATTTGATGTTCTCAACCACCTCAAATAGACCATAGAACCATTAACTCATCTAGCTCTGCAAAAGAAAGCAGAGAAATACATGAACAAAGGCTGTATGCACATGGCACGAAGTTAAGTTATACTTGTGAAGAAGGCTTCGAGATATCTGAAAATAATGTGATAATATGCCAAATGGGAAAGTGGAGCTCTCCATCTCAGTGTGTAGGTGAGGACACTAGGCAAACCAAAATCTGTTTTCAGTACTATTCATTAAAACTAATCAATTGTCATCAAAGTCATGAGACTTGATCCTTTAGATTTCTAAATACATCAAGTAACTTATCTATTTATAGGTCATTTATGTATTAAAATAAACTGTATATATTTATACATTAAATCAAATTTGACATTAAAATTAATCACTTTTGTTATTAATAATTTCATTAGTTCTATAGAGAATCACTTTTCAACCTGGCAATTATTTTGTATTAACACTGGATGTGCAATAAAATTAAACTTAACTATTTATATTAGTAAACCTATTTATATTCCTATCTATTTAAGTTTCAAAAAAATATCCTATGTCTTCTCTAAAATGTCTCTTTTAATTTTTTGCAATATTTAGTACTTTTCCTAAGATGATGTGTGGAGTCTCAATGTGTTTTTCTTTTATTACCCATGATTGATTAGAGAAGCACTGATGGTTTCTTTCATATATTGGTAATTTCAGTTTCAAGTTCTTGCTCAAGTGGACACACACCAGAATGGTAATTTTAAGAAAAATTTGTGCACTTTCCTCCCGTGTCATGGAAGTTCATGTATAATGATTTATTACTTTCAAGTAAAACTACCAAATATGCTGACCAGTACATCAAATTAAATTTCAAAGTTAGCAAAACATGAAATCATTCTTTCATTTCTTCCCAGGACTTCCTTGTGGACTTCCACCTTATATTCTTAATGGTGTTGTATCTCACAAGAAAGACAGTTACCAATATGAAGAAGAAGTTACTTACGACTGTGATGAAGGGTTTGGAACTGATGGACCTGCATCTATAAGATGTTTAGGAGGGGAATGGTCTCATCCACAAGATTGCACAAATATAGTGTTTTTCCTTTTATTCAAAAGCTGACAAATATCTTTTAATTCAAAGCATAAATGGCCCAAATGTGAAATTAAGCAGTAATTCTAGAATATAACAAGGTATCTATGAAAAGTTCTGAATTCTGGTAGAGAATTAATAACCCTAGAAATAATAAAAGTTTGATTTGCTGTTGTAGTTCCATCATTCAGTCATTTCTTTTTTTTTTTTTTTAAAGTAATCCATATTTATTATAGAAAAAGTTAGAACACAGACAAAATTAAAAAGGAAAAAAATAAAAATCATCTATAGGCCCACTCCCCAGCAATAACAATGTTAAACCCTTTGACAAACATCCTTTGAGATGGTCAAATTAAATTATAATTGTCTTTGAACTAGTTAAACATACCCAATGGGATACCCTAAAGACTCTTTGTGACCCTGTGGACTGTAGCAAGCCAGGCATCCCTGTCCTTCATTGTCTCCTGGTGTTTGCTTAAACTAATGTCCACTGAATCGGTGATGCCATTCAACCATCTCATCCTTTGCTGTCCCCTTCTCCTTCTACCCTCAATCTTTTCCAGCATCAGGGTCTTTTCCAATAAGCCAGCTATTCGTATGAGGTGAACAAAGTATTGGAGCTTCAGCTTCAGCATGAGTCCTTTGAATGAATATTCAGGGTAAATTTTTTTAGAATTGACTGCTTTGATCTTGCAGTCCAAGATACTCTCGAGTCTTCTCCAGCACCATAGTTTGAAAGTATCAATTCTTTGGCACTCAGCCTGATTCTTCTTTATTGTCCAACTTTCAAATCATACATGACTACTGGAAGTCATAGCTTTGGCTAGGTGGACCTTTGTTTGTAAAGTGATTGCGGGGGGCCGACCCTGACACAGGGAGCCTCCGCCCGGAGGCATGGCTCTGGGAGCTGCCTTATCTAAGGGTCTGTGGGAACACAGACATAGCTCTCTGTCCCACCACCCCTGATTGCTCCTGAGAACTGGAAGATATCTCCTTCCCAAATGTGAGTCCTTGGGCCTGGCAGGTGCTGTTTTAGTGATTAACGAAACCCTTTGCAGTGCCCAAGATGTTGGGCACCTCCTACTACTCCCATGTTTGCTTTTAACTAGTCTTGGGAAAATAGGCTACAAGTCCTTGAAAAATATCACAAGATGGTGATGTAATCCACAAAAAATTTTCTGTGTCCCTCTTTCCCAGTTCTAAAGTATAAAGATACCGTGCTCAATAAAGACTTTGTCAGTTGCATGAAAACCTGTCTCGTGGTTGACTGCCTGGCCCTCTCGACCCCATCTTTTCTATCATCTTCAATTTTCTTAGCCTCGTTGCCCTTCTTCAGGACCGTTCGACTTTGCCGGCTGGTCCCGGCAGGTGGCGCCTCGAACAGGGACCTGAAGAAGGAGAAAGGAATCGCAACGAGAGCCGCTGCCCGGTGAGAGGGTACCCGTTTCAAGTTTTCAGGTAAGAGGGGCAGGGAGAGTTATTGTCGAGAGTAATAAATAATGGGGCAAGGTAATAGCAGACAGCTATTTGTACAGATATTAAAAACTATGATGAAAGATCGTGGTATTCATGTAAATAAGATACAGTTAGATAGATTTCTTGATTTTGTGGGTGAAATTTGCCCGTGGTTTCCAGAAGATGGGACAATGAATCTAGAGACTTGGAGAAAGGTTCGAGAAAGAATACAGAACCATTATGCTGCCAATGGTCCCCATAAGATCCCTGTTGATGCATTTTCTTTATGGGGGCTGATTAGGGACTGCTTAGACCCTGAACATGAGGGAGACAAATTTAAAAAGGCTGTCAAAGAGTGTTCTGATCCCTCGACACAACCTACTGCCCCTCCCAAGGAACCCCTAATTTCCACATCTGAGGATAATGAAGGAAGGCATGCCGACTCTCCTTTGAGCCTAATAGATCGGGAAGAACTAGAAGAGCAGGCTGCCCGTTGTCATGATGAAGAATCTCCATGGGAGATGATGGTTGATTTAGAACAGCCTCTAAAAAAAGACAAATCGGAAAAATTAAATTTTGATCTACAAAAAATCAGTAGATTACTACAAGAGATAAATGACAAATTAGAGGGAACTAGACAGAAATCAGCTCTAGTGGAGAAAAAATTCTCCCCTCCGCCTTCTGTTATTGCAGGGTTGGATCCACCACCGCCTCTCGAAGAGGTCGGTGACCATTCACCCATAGCCATGCTTTGTCAAAGCTCTCATTCAAAACAAAAAAGTTCAGTGCAGTTTTCTCCTCTTCAGCAAGCGCTGCAACAAGCTCGTAAAAACGGAGAAACAGTAACAGGTTTCCCCGCCTTCTATCCTGTCTTTGAAGACGCCCAGCAGCGAAGATATTATGAGCCATTACCATTTAAACAACTAAAAGAACTAAAACTGGCTTGTGCTCAACACGGCCCCACTGCTCCATTTACACTTGCAATTGTAGAAACCCTAACTAACCAATATCTCCCCCCAAATGATTGGAAGCAAGTGGCTCGAGCCTGCCTTTCAGGCAGAGATTATCTGCTTTGGAAATCTGAATATGCTGAACAATGTGGAGCCACAGCAGATATTAATAAGCAGCAGGGCTTAAATGTAACATATGAAATGCTGGTCGGAGAAGGAGGTTTTCGAGATGTAAATAATCAATTAAATTACCTCCCTAATGCTTACCCACAAGTTAATGCTGCTGCAGTACGTGCATGGAAAAAACTTCCAAATTCCAATAAAAAAAACCGAGGACCTGTCTAAAATCTTACAAGGTCCTGACGAGCCTTATCAAGATTTTGTAGCCCGATTAGTAGATAGTGAAGGAAAGATTATAGGAGATGAACAGGCTGGCTTAGTTTTAATCAAACAATTGGCCTATGAAAATGCTAATTCGGCTTGTCAGGCGGCCCTACGTCCCTACAGGAAAAAGGGGAGCCTATCAGATTATATACGAATTTGTGCAGATATTGGACCCTCATATGTACAGGGTGTAACCCTGGCTGCTGCTCTGCAAGGCAAAACAGTGAAAGAAATTCCTTTCCAGCAGCAAAAGAAAAATAAACCTAAAGGGCAAGTTAGAGTTGCCGGTCCACCAGGAAGTTGTTATTCATGTGGACAAATGGGTCATCGAGCATCTCAATGCTCCCAAAAGGGGAATAATAATCCTACAAATTCCTCCTCCCAACCGGGAACGTGTCCACGATGTAAGAAGGGAAAGCATTGGGCCAGAGATTGTCGGTCAAAAACAGATATAAACGGAAAGGCTTTGCCCATGCTGCAGGGAAACTGGGTGAGGGGCCAGCCCCAGGCCCCGAAACAATGTTATGGGGCAATTCAGGATCAGGACTTGATCAATCTAAATCAGACTCAAAACGACAAACAGTTAACGAGCTGTTCCGAGCAACCCCAGGAAGCGCAGGATTGGACCTCAGTTCCACCGCCTATACAATACTAACCCCCGAAATGGGAATGCAGGCGCTTCCTACAGGGGTCTATGGCCCTTTACCCAAGGGAACAATGGGATTATTATTAGGAAGAAGCAGCACTACTATGAAAGGTCTTTTTGTAGCACCAGGAGTGATAGATGCTGACTTCACTGGAGAGATTAAGGTCATGGTTCATTCGCCTCAAGGCATTTCCACCATTCAAAACGGCCATCGTATAGCTCAGTTAATCTTAATACCCTTAGTTGAAACAGGAAAAGTTAAATCTGCCCGCTCGAGGGGAGCCCAGGGCTTTGGCTCCTCAGATGCTTACTGGTTACAATCCATTGGGAAGGAGAGCCCAGAATTAACGCTAAAAATTAAGGGGAAACGCTTTAAAGGCATCCTGGATACTGGAGCCGACGTCTCTGTTATCTCTCAGCAGCACTGGCCTGAGGCTTGGCCAAAACAGGCTGCCATTTCCACATTGCAGGGCATAGGTCAAACCAATAACCCAGAACAGAGTTCTGAATTGTTACCGTGGGAAGATGAAGAAGGCCATGCGGGAGAATTTCAACCCTATGTCCTCCCAGGCCTGCCTGTTAATCTTTGGGGAAGAGATGTCATGTCTTCCATGGGAGTTTACATATATAGCCCTAATAAGGTAGTCAGTAATATTATGATGGACCAAGGCCTAATGCCAACACAAGGCCTGGGTGTAACAAATCAGGGAAGAAAGACGCCAATACAACCTAACCCTCAGCTGTTTCGAGCAGGACTTGGGTATTTTTAGCAGGGGCTTTTGACTGTCCTGCAACTCACGCTGATCCGATAACCTGGCGCTCTAATGAGCCGGTATGGGTTGATCAATGGCCCCTTAGTGCAGAAAAAATTAAGGCCGCGGAGCAGCTGGTACAGGAACAGCTAGACTCTGGCCATATTGTACCTTCTAACTCCCCTTGGAACTCCCCAATATTTGTTATTAAAAAGAAATCTGGAAAATGGAGATTGTTACAAGATCTCAGAAAGGTAAATGAAACTATGGAAGTGATGAGAGCCCTACAACCTGGTCTTCCGTCCCCAATGGCAATTCCCCGACATACTTATAAGATAATTATAGATTTAAAAGATTGTTTTTATACCATCCCCTTAGCTCCGCAGGACTGCCAACGTTTTGCTTTCAGTGTTCCGTCCACCAATTTTACAGAGCCTATGAAGCGCTATCAATGGTGGGTTTTGCCTCAGGGCATGGCTAATAGTCCGACTTTATGTCAAAAATTTGTGGCACAAGCTTTAGCACCCATTAGGCAAAAATATCCACAAATATATTTGGTACATTATATGGATGATATCCTTCTTGCCCACCCCTCAGAGGGTTTACTGCTTGCGGCTATGGCTGATTTAGAATTAAAATTAAAAGCCACAGGTTTAATCATAACCCTAGATAAAGTCCAACGCTTTCCTCCATTTTCTTATTTAGGCTTTCATCTAGAGGGTGAAACCTTTTCTACCCAAAAAATTGAATTACGAAAAGATAATCTACAGACTTTAAATGATTTCCAAAAATTACTAGGAGATATTAATTGGATTCGCCCATATTTAAAGTTAACTACTGAAGATCTAAAACCCCTGTTTGACATTTTGAAAGGCGATCCTGCGCCTACTTCGCCTCGGACCCTCACCGCTGGAGGGAGGAGAGCTCTCACTCTAGTGGAAAGAGCGCTCTCCGAACAGCATGCGACCTATTGTGATTATTCTAAAGAATGGGGTCTTTACATTTTGCCTACCAGACACACCCCCACTGCTGTTCTATTTCAGGACACGCCGCTTATGTGGATACACCTCCCTTCTTCCCCGCCCAGGGTGCTTTCCCCCTATTATGATCTGGTCTCTATCCTAATTGCTACAGGCAGGAAAGATTCCAACAAGTATTTAGGTAGAGACCCACACTTTATTTGTGTTCCCTGCTCTAAACTGCAACAAGACTGGCTGGCACAATTTAGCGATTCCTGGGCCCTGTCTCTAGCTAACTTTGCTGGACGCATAACTTGTCATTATCCTGCTAACAAACTTCTACAATTTGCCAGCACTCACCAATTTGTCTTCCCGAAAAACACTAGTGCCGTCCCTCTTAAAGGAGCCGTAACAATTTTTACTGATGGCTCTTCAAATGGACGAGCGGCCATTACCGTAGAAAGTGATGTACAGGCATGGGACACGGGTTGTACATCTGCCCAAGAAGTAGAACTTCACGCAGTTTGTACTGCTTTGCAGAAATTTTCTGATTTACCTGTTAACCTTTACTCTGATAGTCAATATATTGTTCGAGCCTTGAATAGTATTGAGACTGTTCCCTTTATCGGAACCGTAAATACTACAGTTCAAACCTTGTTTCGTTCCTGGCAAACCGTAATCCGTGCCAGGTTTCATAAGTGTTTTTTCGGCCATATTCGAGCCCACTCCAATCTGCCCGGCCCCCTAGCATCGGGTAATGCTCGGGCTGATGCGGCCACTCAAATTTTCCTCTCCGCTGAAAAACAAGCCCAGCTTTCTCACGGGCTTCACCATCAGAACAGCAATAGCCTACGTTTACAATTTAAAATCTCGCGGGAAGCCGCGCGCCAGATTGTGCGCAGCTGCCCCTCCTGTCCCCAGACCGTTCCCGTTCCTCATTATGGAGTTAACCCCCGCGGTCTCTTACCCAATCACCTCTGGCAAATGGACGTGACCCACATTATAGAATTTGGAAAACAAAAATACGTCCATGTAACTATTGACACCTATTCTGGGTTTTTACATGCTACCTTACAAACCGGAGAGGCCAGTAAACATTGTATAGCTCATTGTTTAAAATGTTTTGCTGTTATGGATATACCCAGGGAAATTAAAACTGACAGTGGCCCTGGCTATACTGGAAAAAATTTTCAGTTGTTTTGCTCTCAGCTTTCTATTAACCATAAAACTGGAATTCCTTATAACCCCCAAGGCCAAGGAATTGTGGAACGTGCTCATCAGACTTTAAAGCACCAACTTACTAAAATAAAAAAGGGGGAACTATACCCCTGGACACCCCAGAATTATCTCAGCCACGCTTTATTCATTTTAAATTTTTTACAACTTGATGCTCAAGGCAGATCAGCAGCTCAGAGACTCTGGGACGCTGACTCAGCGTTATCCAAACCCCAGGTTACTTGGAAAGATCCTCTAACTAATGTTTGGAAAGGGCCAGACCCAGTCCTCATTTGGGGACGAGGGCATGTTTGTGTTTTTCCACAGGATGCCGAAATGCCGCGCTGGCTCCCGGAAAGGCTGGTACGGAGGGCGGAAAAAGTCATCGCTGACGATAGGAGACACCAAGAAAAAGGCACCTCTCCAGATGACTTCGCCTAAGGAGATTCGAAAACTAGCAAGAAAGGTTTGCAGTGCGACAAACCCGAGCAATCCTGCTGCTGTAGCGCTGTTCCTGATTACTCTTGCCAACGCTTTGATGGGTGTGGCAGAAGGCAACATCTTCATTTCCTGGGCACTGAATCCAGGACTAAGATGGGTAGCCCCCAAAGGGACCAAATGGATTTGTGGGAACAACATCTGGCCATGGCTCCCTGTTGGGTGGGTTGGACGATGCACAATAGGGCTTGTTTTTGCCCCGGGACATATTCGAACATCCTTTTTAACTACACCTGCTAATCTACCATACTTAAAAGCGCGATGGACTCGTGCAGTTTTCCAGTGGTATGACTATTTAGCAGCTGTATTTGTTCCTTCCATTGGTAATGTAAATATTATGACTCGGGTTAATGCACTTACAAATTTTACTCAGCATGCCTTGGAAGATGCTGAAAATGCCATAAAGGCTTTGAATGAAGAACAAAAACAGATGAGAAAAGCGGCGTTACAGAACAGAATGGCATTAGATATTCTTACTGCCGCACAAGGAGGTACTTGTACAGTGATTAAAATAGAATGCTGTGTGTATATCCCTGATTTAAGTAATAATGTGTCTGATGCTATATAAGACATGCAAAAAAAGGTGCATGCTATGTCTGATACTTCTGTGCCTTTTGGAGAAATCTTTTTGAGCTGGTTCAAGTCTGACTGGTGGAAAAATGTACTTTTATTGCTCTTTGTATTTCTGATTGTACTTCTCTGTGGACCTTGCCTTTTACAATGCCTTATGAATTTTGTTACTGAAAGAATGTTAATGTTCTCTCGAATTATGGACAGGAAAGGAAGCACAAGATTCAGACCTGAGGTCTCATAAATGGGATGTGGAGAGGATTCCAGCTTGGGAAAAAGAAGGGGGAGCTGCGGGGGGCCGACCCTGACACAGGGAGCCTCCGCCCGGAGGCATGGCTCTGGGAGCTGCCTTATCTAAGGGTCTGTGGGAACACAGACATAGCTCTCTGTCCCACCACCCCTGATTGCTCCTGAGAACTGGAAGATATCTCCTTCCCAAATGTGAGTCCTTGGGCCTGGCAGGTGCTGTTTTAGTGATTAATGAAACCCTTTGCAGTGCCCAAGATGTTGGGCACCTCCTACTACTCCCATGTTTGCTTTTAACTAGTCTTGGGAAAATAGGCTACAAGTCCTTGAAAAATATCACAAGATGGTGATGTAATCCACAAAAAATTTTCTGTGTCCCTCTTTCCCAGTTCTAAAGTATAAAGATACCGTGCTCAATAAAGACTTTGTCAGTTGCATGAAAACCTGTCTCGTGGTTGACTGCCTGGCCCTCTCGACCCCATCTTTTCTATCATCTTCAATTTTCTTAGCCTCGTTGCCCTTCTTCAGGACCGTTCGACTTTGCCGGCTGGTCCCGGCAAAGGATGTTTTTCTTTTTTAATATGTTTTCAAGGTTTGTTATAGCTTTTTTTCCAAGGAGCAAGTGTCTTTTATTTTTATGGCTGCGGTGCCCATTCTCTAAAACCCATTTTTTGGTTTTGGAGCCCAAGAAAACAAATTCTGTCACTGTTTCCATTTTTTTCTGCATTATTTTCCTTGAAGTGATGGGACTAGATGTCTTGATCTCCATTTTTTGAATGTTGAGTTTTAAGCCAGCTTTTTCAGTCTCTTCTTCCACCTTCACCAAGAGGCCCTTTAGTTCCTCTTTACTTTCTGCCATTAAGGTGATGTCATCTGAGGCATAGCTGAGGTTATTGGCATTTCTCCTGGCAATCTTGATGCTTCATCCAGCCAGGTATTTTGCATGATATACTCTGCATATAAGTTAAATAGGCAGGATGACAATATACACCCTTAAAGTACTCTTTTCCCAATTTTCAGCCAATCAGTTGTCCATGTACAGATCTAACTGTTACTTCTTCACCTACATTGTTTTCTCAGGAGGAAGTTAAGGTGGTCTGGTACTTCCATCTCTTCAAGAATTTTCCACAGGTTGTTGTGATCCACACAATCAAGGGCTTTAGGGTAGTCAGTGAAGCAGAAGTAGATGTTTCTTCTGGAATTCCCTTGCTTTTTCTGTGATCCAATGGAGGTTGGCAATTTGATAACACTAAACTATCTCTTTCACATCATCTTGGGTGCAGTTTGAACATCCTCTGATATACATCTCAGATTTCTGGTCTCTGTTTCTGTACCATGGTTGAACTCTGCTCTTAACACTACTCAATTTGCTGTTAATTTGTCAATCATTTCTTTGTAATATGCAATTTTCTAAGGCATTTAACATAATTCAAGGTAACATATTTTGATAAAAGCAAAAATAGAAACATTCATAATTTAGGTGGGCTGTCATGGAAGAAGATAACTTAAATTTGAGAAGTCTGCAGCTCTACCTCTTAGAATGTCACCATTCCATGTTGTATTTTTGATAATATAGAGATGGTCAATGTGACTAAATCAAGATTTCTGATATTTGTCTCAAGGCATCATGAGAAATGCTGGATTGGAAGAAACACAAGTTGGAATCAAGATTGCTGGGAGAAATATCCATAACCTCAGATATGCAGATGACACCACCCTCATGGCAGAAAATGAAGAGGAACTAAAAAGCCTCCTGATGAAAGTGAAAGTGGAGAGTGAAAAGGTTGGTTTAAAGCTCAACATTCAGAAAACGAAGATCATGGCATCTGGTCCCATCACTACATGGGAAATAGATGGGGAAACAGTGGAAACAGTGTCAGACTTTCTTTTTCTGGGCTCCAAAATCACTGCAGATGGTGACTGCAGCCATGAAATTAAAAGACGCTTACTCCTTGGAAGGAAAGTTATGACCAACCTAGATAGCATATTCAAAAGCAGAGACATCACTTTGCCAACAAAGGTTCACCTAGTCAAGACTATGGTTTTTCCTGTGGTCATGTATGGATGTGAGAACTCGACTGTGAAGAAGGCTGAGCGCCGAAGAATTGATGCTTTTGAACTGTGGTGTTGGAGAAGACTCTTGAGAGTCCCTTGGACTGCAAGGAGATCCAACCAGTCCATTCTGAAGGAGGTCAGCCCTGGGATTTCTTTGGAAGGAATGATGCTAAAGCTGAAACTCCAGTATTTTGGCCACCTCATGCGAAGAGTTGACTCATTGGAGAAGACTCTGATGCTGGGAGGGATTGGGGGCGGGAGGACAAGGGGACGACAGAGGATGAGATGGCTGGATGGCATCGCTGACTCGATGGATGTGAGTCTGAGTGACCCCCGGGAGCTTGTGATGGACAGGGAGGCCTGGGGTGCTGAAGTTCATGGGTCCCAAAGAGTCGGACACGACTGTGCGACTGATCTGATCTGATCTGATAAGAGAAATGCTGTAGAATATTCATTCATTTGATATGTAGCTATTAATTTTCTGGAATATAATCAGTGGTCATTATGAATCTTTGAAGATGTACTAAACAAATGCATTTTTTTTTTTTTTTTTTTCCTTCAGGCACAAGTTGTGTTAACTTGCCCATCTTTGAGGATGTTGGACTCATAGATCAGGAGAAGGATTTCTATAAGTCAGGAGAACAAGTGGCTTTTAAGTGTCTATCATATTATTAGTTGGATGGATCTAATACTATACAGTGTATTAAGAGCAAATGGATAGGAAGGCCAGCATGCAGAGGTACTTTGGTAAAATTTTTCAATTTATACATGGGAAATAGATGGAGAAACAGTGGAAACAGTGTCAGAATTTATTTTTCTGGGCTCCAAAATCACTGCAGATGGTGACTGCAGCCATGAAATTAAAAGACGCTTACTCCTTGGACGGAAAGTTATGACCAACCTAGATAGCATATTCAAAAGCAGAGACATTACTTTACCAACAAAGGTTCGCCTAGTCAAGGCTATGGTCTTTCCTGTGGTCATGTATGGATGTGAGAGCTGGACTGTGAAGAAGGCTGAGCGCCAAAGAATTGATGCTTTTGAACTGTGGTGTTGGAGAAGACTCTTGAGAGTCCCTTGGACTGCAAGGAGATCCAACCAGCCCATTCTGAAGGAGATCAGCCCTGGGATTTCTTTGGAAGGAATGATGCTAAAGCTGAAACTCCAGTACTTTGGGCACCTCATGTGAAGAGTTGACTCATTGGAAAAGACTCTGATGCGGTGAGGGATTGGGGGCAGGAGGAGAAGGGGACGACAGAGGATGAGATGACTGGATGGCATCACTGACTCGATGGACGTGAGTCTGAGTGAACTCTGGGAGTTGGTGATGGACAGGGAGGCATGGCATGCTGCGATTCATGGGGTTGCAAAGAGTAGGACACGACTGAGCGACTAAACTGAACTCAGGGAATAGGAGATTTAAATTTGAGTCATATTCATCCAAATTCGTATGCTTACACTGCGCAAAGAGTATTAATTTTCAAGCTGTGATGGCCTTTGGTTAAGCATATTTGAAGGTTTTGTTTTTAAGGAAGTCGAAAAAGAGCTGTGAAGCCTAGCTTATTTTGCATGAATTTGGTGTGCAGAGGTGGGAAGTAAAGCAGTGGAATTGTTTTACACTTGTCCCAGTATTTCAGAAGACCAGTTATAAATAAAATTTGTTACAATTTTTTTATTCTCTTCTTAATTGTACTAAGATCTAATATTTTTGAAAAACACAGAGCGAAAAAAAAAAATTATAAATATGTACCTCTAGGAGATGAAGTTAAATGAAAGGATCATCACTTGAAGTACTAGAGAATAGACTATAATCTGGCACTTTAAATAAGTACTAGAGAGGAGAATCTAGGCATATTTTGTAAGTCTGCAATGTGAAACACAAGGGGGAAAAGGATTACATACAAGATGCAAGTCTGGACAAAAATAATGAAGAGTAAGTCTAAGGAAGTAACCTGGACAGTAAGAACCAAATTATTTTTTCAGTTTCAGTGACAGGTTATGATTTTCTAAACTAAAGATGAATATGTACTATGAGTGGATCATTACATGCAAATGTGAGAATTGTGGACATATCTCAGACTTATTTTTTTTATTTTAAAAACAAATTTTATTGGAGCACAGTTGATTTATAATGTGTAGTATCAGATGCATTGCAAAGTGACTCAGTTAAAGATACACACATTTTTTTAGATTCTTTTCCCATATAGGCTGTAACAGAGTATGGAGTAAAGTTCCCTGTCTTATATGGTATGTCCTTAACAATCATCTATTTTATATATAGTAGTCAAACTTTTTGTTTGACTACTATATATATAGTTGTCAAAATTTTTTTAATTAAAGAATTATGAACAGATCCTACACACAGTTAATTATCTTGGCGAGAAGTGGCCTTATCCATATAGTAAGATGCAAATGATAAATTATACAGCCCAAGTCTAATATCAAGAAGGAAATTTAGGTTTACACTAATGACTTATGAGAAGTCAATCTTTTAAATCCATCAAGGATAATTAATATTAAAATCTTTTATTAATTATGTAAATATATAGAATAAAATAAAATGGTTTCAGAATCACTCTTAAAAGTAGTTATTTTAAATGGAGGAATTCACATACATGAAATTAAAAAATAAAACACAATACAATATTCAAGGGGTTGATGTCAAATTTGTATAAAATTGTAGTACATAAATTGACAGAAAAATGTCTTGATCATTTTAAAATTTTGATATTTTTTAAAATTATTTTATTTTATTTTTTAACTTTACAATATTGTATTGGTTTTGCCATACATCAACATGTATCCACCACAGGTGTACACCTGTTCCCCATCCTGAACCCTCCTCCCTCCCTGTACCATCCCTCTGGGTCGTCCCAGTGCACCAGCCCCAAGCATCCAGTATCGTGCATGTAACCTAGAATGGCAACTCATTTCATATATGATATTATACATGTTGCAATACCATTCTCCCAAGTCATCCCACCCTCTCCCTCTCCCACAGAATCCGAAAGACTGTTTCATACATCAGTGTCTTTTTTGCTGTCCCACAGCACTGTTTATAATAGCCAGGACATGGAAGCAACCTATATGTCCATCAGCAGATGAATGGATGAGAAAACTGTGGTACATATACACAATGGAATATTACTCAGCCATTAAAATAATACATTTGAATCAGTTCTAATGAGGTGGATGAAACTGGAGCCTATTATACAGAGAAAAGTAAGCCAGAAAGAAAAACACCAATACAGTATACCAACGTATATATGCAGTATATATACGTATATAATGCAGTACTTGGATGCAATCTCAAAAACGATAGAATGATCTCTGTTCGTTTCCAAGGCAAACCATTAAATGTCACAGTAATCCAAGTCTATGCCCCAACCAGTAACACCGAAGAAGCTGAAGTTGAAAGGTTCTATGAAGACCTACAAGACCTTTTAGTACTAACACCCAAAAAAGATGTCCTTTTCATTATAGGGGACTGGAATGCAAAAGTAGGAAGTCAAGAAACACCTGGAGTAACAGGCAAATTTGGCCTTGGAATACGGAATGAAGCAGGGCAAAGACTAATAGAGTTTTGCCAAGAAAATGCACTGGTCATAGCAAATACCCTCTTCCAACAACACAAGAGAAGACTCTATACATGGACATCACCAGATGGTCAACACCGAAATCAGATCGATTATATTCTTTGCAGCCAAAGATGGAGAAGCTCTATACAATAAGCAAAAACAAGACCAGGAGCTGACTGTGGCTCGGACCATGAACTCCTTATTGCCAAATTCAGACTGAAATTGAAGAAAGTAGAGAAAACTACTAGACCATTCAGGTATGACCTAAATCAAATCCCTTATGATTATACAGTGGAAGTGAGAAATAGATTTAAGGGCCTAGATCTGATAGATAGAGTGCCTGATGAACTATGGAATGAGGTTCGTGACATTGTAGAGGAGACAGGGATCAAGACCATCTCCATGGAAAAGAAATGCAAAAAAGCAAAATGGCTGTCTGGGGAGGCCTTACAAATAGCTGTGAAAAGAAGAGAAGCGAAAAGCAAAGGACAAAAGGAAAGATACAAACATTTAAATGCAGAGTTCCAAAGAATAGCAAGAAGAGATAAGAAAGCCTTCTTCAGCGATCAATGCAAAGAAATAGAGGAAAACAACAGAATGGGAAAGACTAGGGATCTCTTCAAGAAAATCAGAGATACCAAAGGAACATTTCATGCAAAGATGGGCATGATAAAGGGCAGAGATGGTGTGGACCTAACAGAAGCAGAAGATATTAAGAAGAGGTGGCAAGAATACACAGAAGAACTGTACAAAAAAGAGCTTAAAGACCCAGATAATCATGATGATGTGATCACTGACCTAGAGCCAGACATCTTGTAATGTTAAGTCAAATGGGCCTTAGAAAGCGTCACTACGAACAAAGCTAGTGGAGGTGATAGAATTCCAGTGGAGCTATTCCAAGTCCTGAATGATGATGCTGTGAAAGTGCTACACACAATATGCCAGCAAATTTGGAAAACTCAGCAGTGGCCACAAGATTGGAAAAGGTCAGTTTTCATCCCAATCCCAAAGAAAGGCATTGCCAAGGAGTGCTCAAACTACCGCACAATTGCACTCATCTCACACGCTAGTAAAGTAATGCTCAAAACTCTCCAAGCCAGGCTTCAGCAATATGTGAACCGTGAACTTCCTGATGTTCAAGCTGGTTTTAGAAAAGGCAGAGGAACCAGAGATCAAATTGCCAACATCCGCTGGATCATGTAAAAAGCAAGAGAGTTCCAGAAAAACATCTATTTCTGCTTTATTGACTATGCCAAAGCCTTTGACTGTGTGGATCACAATAAACTATGGAATATTCTGAAAGAGATGGGAATACCAGACCACCTGATCTGCCTCTTAAGAAATCTGTATGCAGGTCAGGAAGCAACAGTTAGAACTGGTCATGGAACAACAGACTGGTTCCAAATAGGAAAAGGAGTACGTCAAGGCTGCATATTGTCACCATGTTTATTTAACTTATATACAGAGTGCATCATGAGAAATGCTGGACTGGAAGAAACACAAGTTGGAATCAAGATTGCCGGGAGAAATATCAATAACCTCAGATATGCAGATGACACGACTCTTATGGCAGAAAGTGAAGAGGGGCTAAAAAGCCTCTTGATGAAAGTGAAAGTGGAGAGTGAAAAGGTTGGCTTAAAGCTCAACATTCAGAAAACGAAGATCATGGCATCTGGTCCCATCACTGCATGGGAAATAGATGGGGAAACAGTGGAAAGAGTGTCAGACTTTGTTTTTCTGGGCTCCAAAATCACTGCAGATGGTGACTGCAGCCATGAAATTAAAAGACGCTTACTCCTTGGAAGGAAAGTTATGACCAACCTAGATAGCATATTCAAAAGCAGAGACATTACTTTACCAACAAAGGTTCGCCTAGTCAAGGCTATGGTCTTTCCTGTGGTCATGTATGGATGTGAGAGCTGGACTGTGAGGAAGGCTGAACGCCGAAGAATTGATGCTTTTGAACTGTGGTGTTGGAGAAGACTCTTGAAAGTCCCTTGGACTGCAAGAAGATCCAATCAGTCCATTCTGAAGGAGATCAATCCTGGAATTTCTCTAGAAGGAATGATGCTAAAGCTGAAACTCCAGTATTTTGGCCACCTCATGCGAAGAGTTGACTCATTGGAGAAGACTCTAATGCTGGGAGGGATTGAGGGCAGGAGGAGAAGGGGACGACAGAGGATGAGATGGCTGGATGGCATCACTGACTCGATGGATGCGAGTCTGAGTGACCTCCGGGAGCTGGTGATGGACAGGGAGGCCTGGCGTGCTGCGGTTCATGGGGTCGCAAAGAGTCGGACACGACTGAGCGACTGATCTGATCTGATCTGAACGTATATATAAGGAATTTAGAAAGATGGTAACAATAACCCTGTATACGAGACAGCAAAAAAAATTTGATATTTGGTATTTGCAGTTATTCTATTAAAAATAGAATCCTTTTAGAGTTACATATTGTTTTAAGTTAAATGGGAGTAATAAAACAAAGAAGTGTATGTCCATCAGCAGATGAATGGATAAGAAAGCTGTGGTACATATACACAATGGAGTATTACTCAGCCATTAAAAAGAATACATTTGTATCAGTTCTAATGAGGTGGATGAAACTGGGGCCTATTATACAGAGTGAAGTAAGCCAGAAAGAAAAATACCAATACAGTATACTAATGCATATATATATGGAATTTAGAAAGATGGTAATGACAACTCTGTATGCGAGACAGCAAAAGAGGCACAGATGTATAGAACAGTCTTTTGGACTCTATGGGAGAGGGAGAGTGGGGATGATTTGGGAGAATGGCATTAAAACATGTATAATATCAGATAAGAAATGAATCGCCAGTCCAGGTTTGATGCAGGATACAGGAAGCTTGGGAATGGTGTACTGGGATGTCCCAGAGGGATGGTATGGGGAGGGAGGTGGGAGGGGGATTCAGGATGGGGAACACGTGTACACCCGTGGCGGATGCATGTTGATGTATGGCAAAACCAATACAATATTGTAAAGTAAAAATAATAATAATAATAATTAATCTAATAAAAAATAAATAAATTATGCCATCAAAAGAAAATAAATGAAAAATAAAATCGGATTTTACTCAGGTACTTACATACAATAAGCTTACACTCTTTAAGCACACAGTTCAAGAAATTTTGACCAATGAATATAGGTGCATAAGAGTCATCAGGTCAAAATATAGGCTGCTGTTCATTCAGCCATGTCTGCCTCTGTGCGACCCTATGGACTGTAGGCTGCCAGGCTCCTGGGTCGATGGGACTCTCCAGGCAAGAATACTGCAGTGGGTTGCCATTTCCTCCTCTGGGTGATCTTCCCCACCCAGAGATCAAACCTATGCTCTTACATCTCCTGCATTGGCCGGCAGGTTCTGTACCACTAGCACCATCTGTTCAATAACCCACGAAGAATCTTCTGCAGGCAATCTTCTTCATCAAACCCTAACCTCTGAGAACCATTAATGTGGCTTCTGTGACTGTAGTTTTGCGTTTTCTGAAAAGAACAGCCACAACCTGGGAATAATCTAAGTGGCACTCAACTGGTGGGTGGATAGACCTTTGTTCTAATCAGCCAACACTGTGAGTCATATGTTTCAGTATTAGAAGTAAAATTACTGAGATTTTTCTTCAGTTTCCAATATTAGTATATCATCATTTGAAATCTTCAAATGTATAATCTTCAGATATACATTTGAAATCTGCATTAAGTACAAATCTAACTGATTCATGACCTGAATTCAGGTAACACATGACAGGACAGTAAATATATCAATACACATATAGAGAATTGCAGTTAACTTTCTTTTGAAAAGCTATTAACTTTGGAAAGAAGATGGAGTGAGTCCCCAAGAATCTGCATTTTGAAATCAGACTTTCTAAAGTGATAGAATTCAGGTAGAACCTTTGGGTGGTGATTAGGATTAGAGGAGGTCTTTGGCATGAAACACTTATAGAGGGGATTGGGGCCCCTGGAACACTAACAATAGCACTTGCTTCCTTTTGCTTCTATTTGTTCTTCTTTATTCCATGTTCTCTCTGAGAATGAGTACAATATTCTTTGCTTCTTTGTAGCTTCAGGGAGTGGCCATCAGTCCTCGCTGGTTTTTGGCTTGCAGCTGAATTAGTCTAACTGCTGCTTCTCTGATCACAGAATATTTTCTCTAGGTGTCTTTGTTTTTACTTGTATTTTCTTCTTAAAAAACATCAATCATATTTCATTGAAGCCCACCAAAATGATCACATCTTAACTTGATTACATCTGTTAGACACCTAATTCCAAATAAAGTAAGACTTTTAGGTCTTGGCTGTATGGATTCTAAAAACTGTTTTGAGGACACTGTTTGACACATAACAGTGCACGTTGCAGCCTCTCAGCTTCTTGTGTTTCCCAAGTGTCAAATATATTCACCCAATCCCAACATCTCCCAAAGTTTCACCCTTTTCAGCATCCACTCTAAGGCCCAAATTTTATTAAATGTCTTATAAATGAGTTATGGGTGAGATGCAGTTTCTTGTCCATCCTTGGGCCAAATTCCTATTCATGTGTGACCCTACGAACCAGAAAACAAGGAATGTGCTTCCAAAGTATAATGTTAATCAGATCAGATCAGTCGCTCAGTCCTGTCCGACTCTTTGGGACCCCATGAACTGCAGCACGCCAGGCCTCCCTGTCCATCACCAACTCCCGGAGGTCACTCAGACTCACATCCATCGAGTCAGTGATGCCATCCAGCCATCTCATCCTCTGTCGTCCCCTTCTCCTCCTGCCCCCAATCCCTCCCAGCATCAGAGTCTTCTCCAATGAGTCAACTCTTCGCATGAGGTGGCCAAAATACTGGAGTTTCAGCTTTAGCATCATTCCTTCCAAAGAAATCCCAGGATTGATCTCCTTCAGAATGGACTGGTTGGATCTCCTTGCAGTCCAAGGGACTCTCAAGAGTCTTCTCCAACACCACAGTTCAAAAGCATCAATTCTTTGGCGCTCAGCCTTCTTCACAGTCCAGCTCTCACATCCATACATGACCACAGGAAAGACCATAGCCTTGACTAGGTGAACCTTTGTTGGCAAAGTGATGTCTCTGCTTTTGAATATGCTATCTAGGTTGGTCATAACTTTCCTTCCAAGGAGTAAGCGTCTTTTAATTTCATGGCTGCAGTCACCATCTGCAGTGATTTTGGATAGACATTACCATTCAAAAATGGAGAAAGAGAAAGAAAAATGAGTCTCAAGTCTTAAACTCAAAACCCATGAAGAGAAATCTCATTAGATTCTAATTGAGAGAACACTTCTCTATGAAAAAAAAAAAAAAAACAAAAAACATAGAGGACAGCCCCAACTTTTCAACCCACCAGAGAAGTGAGCCTACTTTCTCAGCTTAAAGAAACCCTGCTATCAGAGCTCTATCTTTGGAGGCATTCTTCATTTATGTGTATGATGCCTGTCCCTTTCAGTCCATGCTGAATGCATTTCTGCTAGTACAAAGTTCTCAAACACCTTGTCAGTCTCTTGTGCTTTAATACGTATAAGTTGTTAGCCATGTGGATAAAACACAGATCATCCTCGGATAACAGCATCTATTTCTGTCTTGTGCTGTGCCGTGCTAAGTCACTTCAGTCGTGTCCAACTCTCTGCGACCCCAGGGACTGTAGCCTGACCAGTTCCTCTGTCCATTGATTTCTCTAAGCTACAATACTAAAGTGGGTTGTGATTTCCTTCCCCAGGGGATTTCCTCCACACAGGAATCAAACGCCCATCTTTTAAGTCTCCTGCATTGTTATGCAGGTTTTACGACTAGCTCCACTGAGAAATTTCAAATTATCTCCCACTGACTTCTTAATGACTGATGATTCATTCTTCCATTTAGAACTCACCTCATGTATTTTATGCAAGCAGCGAGAAGAAATTAGATGAATCTTCCATAATTGTATTGGCAATCTCCTGAACTAAATATGCAAGTTCACCTTGGTTATTTTGTATGGTGGTTAATTTTGTATCAACTTGGCCTCGTTATAGTACTCAGTAGCTTGGTCAAATAAGTTTGGTTCTTTCTCTAAAGGCATCTTAAAGATATGATTAACATTTAATCAGACTTTGAATAAAGTAAATTACCTTGCATAACATGGGTGTACTTCATCCATTCTGTTGAAAGTTTTAAGAGAAAACACTGAGCTCCTTTCAGGATAAAGGAACTTTGCCTCTCAAGGTTTCCAAAGGAAAAACTGCAACACACACCCTTCCTGAATTTTTCAGGCTGCCGCCTACCCTGCAGGTTTCAGAGCTACCAGTCTTCACAATCACATGAGCCAGATCCTTAAAACAAATCTCAATCTGGTGTGTGTGTGTGGTGGGGAGTTTGGGAACTCTGTATTTTCTGATCACATTTGCTATAAACCCAAAACTGCTTTAAAACACAGTGTTCATTTTCTAATGAAGTAATTTGTAGAATTATGTGTGTGATTTCCTAATCCATTCACCACTATATTCTTCTTTATTTTAGTGTTAAGAAATTGAAGTTTGTATCTAGAGATATGACTTGCAAGTAAGGATTACGTTTCTAGCTTCCCTTGAAGTTTTTATCCCCAGAAATGTTTAGTGGTAAGACAATTGCTTAAGAAGATATCAAATTAAGAAAAACTAAGTTTTAGTAACAAGTGATACTTATCTAAAACCAGGTTGAACATCAGGAAGTTCACAGTTCACATATTGCTGAAGCCTGGCTTGGAGAATTTTGAGCATTACTTTACTAGCGTGTGAGATGAGTGCAAATGTGCTGTAGTTTGAGCATCCTTTGACCTTGTCTTTCTTTGGGATTGGAATGAAAAATGACCTTTTCCAGTCCTGTGGCCACTGCTGAGTTTTCCAAATTTTCTGGCATATTGAGTGCAGTACTTTCACAGCATCATCTTTCAGGATTTGGAATAGCTCAACTGGAATTCTATCACCTCCACTAGCTTTGTTAGTAGTGATGCTTTCTAAGGCCCACTTCACATTCCAGAATGTCTGGCTCTAGGCCAGTGCTCACACTATCATGATTATCTGGGTCATGAAGATCTTTTTGTACAGTTCTTCTGTGTATTCTTGCCATCTTTTCTTAATATTGTCTGCTTCTGTTAGGTTCATAGCATTTCTGTCCTTTATCGAGCCCATCTTTGCATGAAATGTTCCTTTGGTATCTCTGATTTTCTTGAAGAGATCTCTAGTCTTTCCCATTCTATTGTTTTCCTCTATTTCTTTGCATTGATCACTGAAGAAGGCTTTCCTATTTCTTCTTGCTATTCTTTGTAACACTGCATTCAGATGCTTATATCTTTCCTTTTCTCCTTTACTTTTCACTTCTCTTCTTTTCACAGCTATTTGTAAGGCTCCCCAGACAGCCATTTTGCTTCTTTGCATTTCTTTTCCATAGGGATGGTCTTGATCCTTGTCTCCTGTACAATGTCACGATCCTCATTCCATAGTTCATCAGGCACTCTATCTATCAGATCTAGGACCTTAAATCTATTTCTCACTTCCACTGTATAATCATAAGGGATTTGATTTAGGTCATACCTGAATGGTCTAGTGGCTTTCCCTATTTTCTTCAATTTCAGTCTGAATTTGGCAATAAGGAGTTCATGGTCTGAGCCACAGTCCGCTCCTGGTCTTGTTTTTGCTGACTGTATAGAGCTTCTCCATCTTTGGCTGCAAATAATATAATCAATCTGATTTCGGTGTTGGTTTTAGAAAAGGAAGAGGAACCAGAGATCAAATTGCCAACATCTGCTGGATCATGGAAAAAGCAAGAGTGTTCCAAAAAACATTTATTTCTGCTTTATTGACTAAGCCCAAAACTTTGACTGTGTGGATCACAATAAACTGTGGGAAATTCTGAAAGAGATGGGAATACCAGACCACCTGATCTGCCTCTTGAGAAATTTGCATGCAGGTCAGGAAGCAACAGTTAGAACTGGACATGGAACAATAGACTGGTTCCAAATAGGAAAAGGAGTATGTCAAGGCTGCATATTGCCACCATGCTTCTTTAACTTATATGCAGAGTACATCATGAGAAACGCCGGGCTGGAAGAAGCACAAGCTGGAATCAAGATTGCTGGGAGAACTATCAGTCACCTCAGATATGCAGATGACACCACCCTTATGGCAGAAAGTGAAGAGGAACTAAAAAGCCTCTTGATGAAAGTGAAAGAGGAGAGTGAAAAACTTGGCTTAAAGCTCAACATTCAGAAAACGAAGATCATGCATCCGGTCCCATCACTTCATGGGAAATAGATGGGGAAACAGTGGAAATAGTGTCAGAATTTATTTTTCTGGGCTTCAAAATCACTGTAGATGATGACCGCAGCTATGAAATTAAAAGACGCTTACTCCTTGGAAGGAAAGTTATGACCAACCTAGATAGCATATTCAAAAGCAGAGACATTACTTTGCCAACAAAGGTTTGTCTTGTCAAGGCTATGGTTTTTCTAGTGGTCATGTATGGATGTGAGAGTTGGACTGTGAAGAAGGCTGAGCACCGAAGAATTGATGCTTTTGAAATGTGGTGTTGCAGAAGACGCTTCAGTGTCTTGTACTGCAAGGAGATCCAACCAGTCCATTCTGAAGGAGATCAGCCCTGGAATTTCTTTGGAAGGAATGATGCTAAAGCTGAAACTCCAGTATTTTGGCCACCTCATGCAAAAAGTTGACTCACTGAAAAAGACTCTGATGCTGCTAGGGATTGAGGGCAGGAGGAGAAGGGGATGACAGAGGATGAGATGGCTGGATGGCATCACTGACTTGATGGACGCGAGTCTCAGTGAACTCCAGGAGTTTGTGATGGACAGGGAGGCCTGGCGTGCTGCGATTCATGGGGTCGCAAAGAGTTGGACACGACTGAGAGACTGATCTGATCTGATTTGATCTGATACTTATCTATACTACATTTCAAGATATTGTATAATTAATATGTGCAATCTTCACGAAAGGCCTTATTACTGGGTATGGTATTAGTTTAATTGCTAAGTCATGTCTGACTCTTGTGACTCTATGGACTGTAGAATGCCAAGCTCTTCTGTCCATGGGATTCTCCAGGCAAAAATACTGGAGTGGGTTGCCATTTCCTTCTCCAGGAGGTCTTCACAACACATGAGCTGAACCTGGATCTCCTGAATTACAAGCAGATTCTTTACTAATGAGATATTAGGGAAGACCATAGAAAGGAAGCTCATATGCTGAGTATATGATTGTAGATATTTCACAGATGAGATGGAAGCCACACAACTCATACTATATCACTGAAGATCTCACATCTATCCCATTGTTATGACAAAACTTAAATTCTTATTAGTCTGTCTTTTAATACTGTGCCATTTACAAAAATGTTATGCTACTTCTTAAATGCATAGGATATTTTATATAGTATTCTACACGATTTTATATAACAATACATGAAAAGCAATACATGAAAAGAAGTAGAAAAAAATGGCGGAGGAGTAAAATGGGGAAGTGTCCAGCTTCCCCACAAATACACCAAAAACTCATCAAGATATTGAACAGTGCTCACAAAGCAGCCTCTAAGAGACAGTAGAAGACCCTAGGCCTCCAGGGTGGCAAGTTAAGCTCACTGGGATAAGGTGGTACAAAAGATAAGACATAAAAAGTGAAAAGAAGAGATGCAGAATTTCAGGATGGGAGATTGTACCTGAGACAGAACCACTGAAGTGGGAGCATTGAGTCCAAGATCCAAGATTGCTAGGGAATTCCTAACTACACACACACACTCCCATGGAAATTAAGGAAATTAATTACTGATAAAATCCACAAAGGCCTAGAACTGTAAACAGAGTCTGGTATAACTGGGCTGCCAACAGCATACACTGCAGGATATCTTATCCAATCAAGTGGCAAGACAAAAGCACAAAAACAATATCGGCAACAGGATTCCCACAGACACTCCAAATTATACTGCTCACACAGTCTTCTCCATCAGAAAAAAAAAAAAACTAAAACAAAAACAGTAAAACAACTCACTTCCTCCACTACAATGCAGGCTCAAGTCACCCCTAACAAGAAATCAACACAAACCACTGAAACAACCTTTCCCACTGAGAGCAAAAACCAAAAGAAAGAAGGGATACAACCCTAAAGTCTGGGAAAGGCAACTTCAAATGCAGTACGTTAGGGGAAAAAAAAAAAAAAAACAGAAAAGACACAGAAATATAGGACAAATGAAGAAGCAAGATAGAAACGCACAAGACCAAACAAACAAGGAAGAAATAAGCAAACTACCTGAAAAATAATTCAGAATAATGACAGTAAAGAAGTTCCAAAGCCTCAAAAATATGATGTAGAATATTCAAGAAACAATTAATACAATTACCAAGGACATAGAAGAAATAAAGAATAAATAACAAAGAGCGATGAATAAGACATACTGAATTAATACTCTAGAAGGAACCAATAGTAGAGTAACTGAGGCAGAAGAACAGATGAATGAGCTAGAAGACAGAATGGCAGAAATAACTGCTGAAGAGAAAAATAAAGAAAAAAAAAAATAAGAAGACACCTATGACAGTATTAAACTCACCAATGCTTGAGTTATAGGGGCCTCAAAAGAAGAACAGAAAAAGAAAGGCACTGAGAACATTTTTGAGGAGATTATAGTTGAAAACTTCCTCATTATGGGAAAGGAAAAAATCAATGAAGTCCAAGAAACACAGAGTCTAATATAGGATAAACCCCAGGAGAAAGATGTTGAGACACATACTAATCAAGCTAACAGATATTAAACACAAAGATTAAAAGCACAAAGATAAAGACAGAATATTAAATGCATCAAGGGCAAAGAAACAAATAACATACAATGGAAAGCCCATACAAGTAACAGCAGATCTTTCAGCAGAAACTCTGCAAGCCAGAAGGTAATGTCAGGAAATATTCAAAGTACTAAAAGAAAAAAAAAAAAATCTACAATCAAGCCTACTCTGTCTAGTAAGGATCTCATTCAAAATTGGTGGACAAATCAAAAACTTTACAGAAAAGCAAAATTTAAGAAACTTTCAGTTCAGTTCAGTTCAGTTCAGTTCAGTAGCTCAGTCGTGTCCAACTCTTTGCGACCCCATGAATCACAGCATGCCAGGCCTCCCTATCCATCACCAACTCCCAGAGTTCACTCAAACTCATGTCCACTGAGTCAGTTATGCCATCCAGCAATATCATCCTCTGTTGTCCCCTTTTCCTCCTACCCTCAATCCCTCCCTGCATCAAAGTCTTTTCCAATGAGTCAACTCTTTGCATGAGGTGGCCTAAGTACTGGAGTTTCAGCTTTAGTATCATTCCTTCCAAAGAAATTCCTGGGCTGATCTTCAGAATGGACTGACTGGATCTCCTTGCTGTCCAAGGGACTCTCAAGAGTCTTCTCCAATACCACAGTTCAAAAGCATGAATTCTTTTGTGCTCAGCTTTCTTCACAGTCCAACTCTCACATCCATACATGACCACAGGAAAAACCATAGCCTTGACTAGGTGAACCTTTGTTGGCAAAGTGATGTCTCTGCTTTTGAATATGCTATCTAGGTTGGTCATAACTTTCCTTCCAAGAAGTAAACGTCTTTTAATTTTATGGCGGCAGTCACCATCTGCAGTGATTTTGGAGCCCCCAAAATAAAGTCTGACACTGTTTCCACTGTTTCCCCATCTATTTCCCATGTAGTGATGGGACTAGATGCCATGATCTTCGTTTTCTGAATGCTGAGCTTTAAGCCAACTTTTTCACTCTCCTCTTTCACTTTCATCTAGAGGCTTTTTAGTTCCTCTTCACTTTCTGCCATAAGGGTGGTGTCATCTGCATATCTGAGGTGATTGATATTTCTCCTGGCAATCTTGATTCCAGCTTGTGCTTCTTCCAGCCCAGTGTTTCTCATGATGTATTCTGCCTATAAGTTAGATAAGAGCTAATACCTATCCTTCTAAAACACTTCCTAAAATTTGCCCAGGAAAACACTTCCAAATGCATTCTACAAGACCACAATCACACTGATGCCAAAACCAGATATTGATATCACACACACAAAAAAATAAAGGCCAATATCAGTGATGAAAATAGGTGCAAAAATCCTCCATAAAAGTATAACAAACAGAATACAAGAACACAATAAAAACATCATACACCATGTCAGGTGAGTTTCTTCCAGGGTGCAAGGATTCTTGGATATACTCAAGTCAATTAATATGATTCACCATGTTAACAAATTGAAAGCTAAAACCATATGATAATTTAAATAGATGCATAAAAAGCTTTCAACAAAATTCAGCACCCATTTATGATTAAAAAAAAAAAAAAAATCCAAAAAAAATGGGTATAGCACGAAGCTACCTTAACATGATAAAGGACATATACAACAAAGCCACAGCAAACATTCTCAATGGTGAGAAACTTAAAGCATTAACTCTAAACTCAGGAATAAGAACAGAGTGCCCAGTCATGCTACTAATATTTAAAATAGCTTTTGAAGTCTTAGCTACAGCAATCAGAGAAGAGATAGACATAAAAGAAATCCAGATTGGAAAGGAAGAAGCAAAACTCTCACTATTTGCAGAAGACATGATACTCTATATAGAAAACCATAAAGATACTATCAAAAAATTACTAGAAATTATCAGTGAATTTAGTAAAGTCACAGATTATAAAACTAATACACAGAAATCACTAGTATACCTATAGAATAACAAAGAAAAAAATCAGAAAAAGAAATTAAGGTATCAATCCCATTTACCATTGCAACAAAATGAATAATATATCTAAGAATAAGCCTACCTATGGAGAGAAAAGAACTATATACATAAAATTATGAAACACAAATGAAAGAAATGAAAGATGACATAAAAAGATGGAGGGGTATTCCATACTCCTAGATTGGAAGAATCAATATGGTGAAAACGACGGCACAACCAAAAACAATCTAGAGATCAAAAGCAATATCAAATTACCCATGGCATTTTTCACATATCTAGAACAAAAATTCCAAAAGTTTCTAGAGTTCTATTCCCAAAATGGGGACAAAGACCAACTATGTCTTTTTTATTGAAAACCACAATATCACAAACCTGAAAATTGTTGCAAGTTTTTTTCAGATGGTAACATATTGGCAGTGTATTGTATCAATCATTATAATTTGCTTGCACAAAGAAATTTTCTATTTGTCTTTGCAAAAATTTGATTTTTTGTATTCTTTTAAACCAAGTATTAACCAAGCATTAATCAATTTTTTAACCAAGTATTTTAACCAGGTTGTGTTGATTATTAGTTTGTCTGCATTTGTTAAAATGTTCATTCACTAAAAACATTCTTTTTCCAGGCTTACAATTTCTTACTCTGCCAAAGTGCAAGGTTTAGGTTATAGTATAAGGGCTTTTCACCAGAAAATGGATATTTCCCTTTCCTGGAAAATATACCTATCTGTAATATAGACCCTTTATGCCATTAAACTATCAGGCACAAAGATAGATATGAACACAGGCTGGGAACATTGAAGTCAGCCACCAAATGGTCACTGTCTATTGCTACATAATGTGGACAGGAAACTATATTTGGATACAGGAGATTCTCTGAGGATTCTCCTTTCCACTATTCCATTTTCCAATAAAGGTTAATAGAAGACAGCAGAAACCTACTAAGTATGAGATCCCTCTAGTTTCTGACCATTTGAAAATGAAGTTTAGGTTAACCCCAAAAGGTAAGGGACATGGACTGTTTCATTGCTGGATGAAAAAAAGGCAGATATAGAATCAGGTTTAGAAAAATGAATTTATAATTTCAACAGACTCTAAAGGTGACTACTGCACTGAGGATTGCTTCATTGTGCTTTCTAGCTTGATTTTTACAAATAAACTTGTAAATTTTTAACTACATTTTCCTCTTGGCCCTTATGGTTTTAAAGAAAAATCATTCCATTTTTTCAAGTACAAGACACTTGTGTGGAGTTGTTACTAAATTAAAGGAGGTAATAATGTCACCATATATAAATAAGGTGACTCTTGTAAGTTTGGGCTTCAGACTATAGAAAGAGAACAAAGGAATCTTCATTTTATTTATTTATTTTTTCTTAATCACCTTTTATTTTTTAACATAAATTTATTTATTTTAACTGGAGGCTAATTACTTTACAATATTGTAGTGGTTTTGGAATACATTGACATGAATCCACCATGGGTGTGCATGTGTTCCCCATCCTGAACACCTCTCCCACCTCCCTCCCTATCCCATCCGTCTGCGTCATCCCAGTGCACCAGCCCCGAGCACCCTGTCTCATGCATCGAACCTGGACTGGCGATTCATTTCACATATGATAATATACACGTTTCAATGCCATTAGAGGACAGGTTTAATAGTGTTATGTAGAAGCATCATTGTTGTTGTGGACACTGGTGAACTACACTGATTATTCACTGGTGTTGCCAAGCACCATATCTACCTTCTACACACTGCTATGCCCTCTTAGAGGTTAGAGCTTACACACTATGTTTCACACTCTTTTGGTTTGCAGGTTTTCCCTGAGTTTTGCCTGTAGAAATTGGAGTGGGACATGAGAAACAAGGAGGATTTCTCCAGCTCTACCAGTGTGGCAGTTGCCCACTGTAGTTAAGAGACAGAGATCTGGTGAGGGATCTCCACGTCCTGCTAGCCTGTTCCTCTTCTGCTCTAGACCCAGAAGTAACTGAAAAACCATATCTCCAACAACAGAAGGGTGGTTGCAAGCTGAGGGTACATCCAGGAGCAGTAGAACCTCTTGCTTCTGGATCTAGCACAAGTTTCCCAACCTGGTAAGTTTTTATTGTGATTTGGACTTGTGAAGTGTCCTTTGTTTGCACTGTGAAGTGTCCTTTGTTCCTCTATGTGCTTGGTCATGAGCTTATTCATTCAGTTCTCTCAGACTCCTTGCAACCTCATGGACAGTAACTCACCAGGCTCCTCTGTCCACTTTCAGGCAAGTGTACTGCAATGGATTGCCATGTCCTCATCCAGGGGATCTTCCCGAGCCAGGGATCCAACCTGTATCTCCTGTGTCTCCTGCATTGCAGGCAGATTCTTTACCTGCCAAGCCACTTGTTCCTTTAATTCTTCTTAAATCTAAATTCTAACCTACCTGATAATATTCTGTCTCTCTCTCCCCATCTCTCCCTGTCTCTCTCTCCTCCAAGCCTGGTCAATTGCAGTGCATAAATCAGGTTTAGTTTCCTAGGTCACTCTGATTAGGTGCGCTCCTCGTATACCGCACAGAATAAGGTTAAGTCAATTGAAGGACCCTTTCCTTTAACAGACAAGTTCACACTGTACATGCTTATAGACATGACTCATGTTTGGTGGAATCTTTGTTATAGCATTTTATGCTGAAATACATACACTGCTTTTTCCTTTTGTGCTTTTACATTTACTTTGTTATTTCAGAAAGTTTCATGTCTTTTCTATATGTCTAAATATGTATAGTACATTTCCCAGAACATCAATCCTGTTTTCTTTACACTCAACTATTTGAAATTTTGCTGCCAGTTGTAAGTGGGATGTTTGAGCAATCACCTACTTCTCAGTGGTCGGTGTTTATATTCCCCTCATCTCTTCCTTCTCCTGCTGAGATTTGGTTACATTCTTCCTATTTTGCAGAATATATAATTCACACAAAAGACCATGCCAGGTCCTTATTTCAGTCTCAGCTCTGGAAAATAAAAATACACAAAATGTTTAACATCATTATATTTTCCATTTCCCAAGTCATCTTTTGACATATATATTAAAACAAAAGAGTCTCAGAATCTTCAAGGCCCCTTCCTACCTTTCCCACAGAATAATTAAAACAAAACAAAACAAAAAGAATAACCTTCTTTAGCGACTGAACCATGCCGCTTGGTGGAATAAGCTTGATTTTGTTGTTCATTCACTTAGTTGTGTTGCACTCTTTGCAAAACCTTGTACAGCAGCTCATCAGGCTTCCCTGTCCCTCACTATCTCTAGGAGTTTGCTCAACCTCATATCCATTGGGTAAATGATGCATCCAACCATCTCATCCTCTTTCATCCCCTTCTCCTCCTGCCCTCAACCTTTCCCAGAATCAGGGTCTTTTCCAATGAGTTGGCCCTTCACATCAGGTGGCCAAAGTATTGCAGCTTCAACTTCAGCATCAGTTCTTCCAATGAATATTCAGGGTGGATTTCCTTTAGGACTGACTGGTTTTGGTTTGTTGCTCTGCAAAGGGCTCTCAAGAAAACACCACAGTTTGAAAACATCAGTTTGGCACAAACACCACAGTTAGGCACACAGCCTCCTTTATGGTCCAACTCTCACATCTGAACATGAACTGGAAAAATCATAGTATTGACTATACAGTTTTTTGTGTTTTTTTGGCTAAGTGATGCTTTCAAAAAATGCTATTTACATTTGTCACAGCTATTCTTCCAAGGAGCAGGACGTTTTTAATTTTGTGGCTGCAATCATTCTCGTCAGTGATTTTGGAGTCCAAGAAAATGAAGTCTACCTCTATTTTCATTGCTTCCCCATCTATTTGTCATGAAGTGATGGGACTGATGCCATAATCTTAGCTATTTCATATTGAGTTTTAAGCCAGCCTTTTCACTCTATTTTTTTACATTCCTTATAAGTTTCTTCAGTTCACCTTTGCTTTCTGCAAAGAGGTGGTGTCATCTCCATATCTGAGGTTGTTGATATGTATCCAGCAATCTTGATTTTAGCTTGTGAGTCATCCATCCCAGCATTTCGCATGATGTACTCCACATAAATCTAAATAACAGGGTGACAATGTACAGCCTTGATGTACTCCTATCCCAATTTGGAACTGGCTCTTTGTTCCATGTCTGGTTTTAACTGCTGTTTCTTGACCTGCATACAACTTTCTAAGCTGGTCTGGTATTCCCATCTTTTCAAAAATTTTCCAGTTTGTTATGACCCATGTAGTCAAAAGCTTTAGTGTAGTCAATGAAGCAGAAGTAGATGTTTTTCTGGAATTCCTTTGCTTTATATATGATCCAACGGATGCTGGCAATTTGATCTCTAGTTTCTCTGCCTTTTCTAAATCCAGCTTATAGCTAAGATGGCAGAGAAATAGAATGGGGAGACCACTTTCTCCCTCACAAATTCATCAAACGAACATTTTAACATTGAGTAAATTCCACAAAACAACTTCTGAATGCCGGGAGAGGACATCAGGCACCCAGAAAAGCAGCCCATTGTCTTCAAAAGGAGGTAGGAAAAATATAAAAGATAAAAAAGGAGACAAAAGAGGTAGGCATGGAGATTCATCCCAGGAAGGGAGTCTTAAAAAGAAGTTTCCAAACACCAGGTAACACTCTCACTGGCGAGTCTGTAGTGAGCCTTGGAACCTCAGAGGGTAACACAACCAGGAGGAAAAATAAATAAAGAATTAAAACCCACAGATTATGTGCCCAAGAGTAACTCCCAGCAGAGAAGCAGTGCAGACGCCTCTATCCACCACTAGCAAGCAGGGGCTGGGCAGGGAGGTGCAGGCTGCATTGCTTAGGGTAAGGACCGGGCCTGAATGTCCTAAGGCAATCTGAAGGAACTAACTTGAGATAGCAAAACAGACCATGGGATAGCTACCCTGTGAAAAGCCCTAAACTAAAACACTGCCAGGCCCGCTCACGGAACAAAGGACTGAGCAGAGCTAGACGGTTGTGCACTGGCCCATCCCCCACCAGAGACAGGCAGGAGAGGGCAGCCAGAGCTGGAAGGGGGCAATCATGGCTCCAGAGAGGTATCATCTACCAAACTGCAAGTAGGCTTCATCGCTAACCAAGATTTATTGGGATTCTGGACAGTTGACATCCCCCCTGATAGGGTGCGCTGGTGTACACCCAGAAAACCGAGTGGCAGGGACTGCCGAGGCGAAAAATCGCAGTGACCACACTCACCAAACACCTGGTCACCTGAGCGGCTTGGACCTGGGAAGGGCACAAAATGCAGGCCCAACAGAGTCTGCACCTTTTAGGACTACCCAAGTACCTGAACCTGAGCGGCTTAGACCTGGGAGGTGCATGCAACCCAGGGCCCGCCTCAGACAAGAGCAACCTAGAGCCTAAGCTGTATAGACAGGGAAAGCACACACGCCATGAGCAGGGGTCAAACTCAGTATGGCCGAGACATTGGAAGCACTCCCCAAAGACGCCAGTGATATTTGTTTGCAGTATCCCTCCTTCCCCACAGCACGACTGAACAAGTGAGCCTATAAAGGTGTCCACCACTGTCCCCTTGGGTCAGGGCAGAAATTAGACACTGAAGAGACCAGCAAACAGAATAAACTAAAATAGAGTGAACTTCCCTGGAAGTGACAGGTGTCCCTCACTGTGGATAAACCTTTCATCATTAACCTAGATGTTTTATCATCATGCTGTATAGGTGGAGAAGTCTTGAGGCTACTGTAAGAATAAGACTGAAAACCAAAGGCAGGAGGCTTAAGTCCAAATCCTGAGAATACCAGGGACTCCAGGGAACATTAATTGATAGGAGCTGATCAAAAGCCTCCATACCTACACTGAAACCAAACACCACCCAAGGGCCAAAAAGTTCCAGAGAAAGACATACCATGCAAATTCTCCAGCAACACAGGAACATAGCCCTGAACTTCAATATACAGGCTGCTCAAAGTCACTCCAAACCCACTGACATCTCATAACTCAATACTGGACATTTCATTTCATTCAAGAGAGAAGAAATCCAGCTCCACCCACCAGAACACCGACACAAGCTTCCCTAAACAGGAAACCTTGACAAGCCACCAGTCCACCCCACCCACAGCGAGGAAACTCCACAGTAAAGAGAACTCCACAAACTGCTAGAATACAGAAAGGCCACCCTAAACATAGCAATATAAACAAGATGAAGTGGCAGAGAAATATCCAGCAGGTAAAGGAAAAGGATAAATGCCCACCAAACCAAACAAGAGGAAGAGATAGGGAATCTACCTGATAAAAAATTCCAAATAAATGATAGTGAAAATGATTCAAAATCTTGAAAACAAAATGCAATAACAGCCGGGAGACATGAATCAAGAAGATGCAAGAAACGTTTAACAAGGACCTAGAAGAAATAAAAGAGTCAACATATAATGAATAATGCAATGCTGCTGCTATGCTGCTAAGTCACTTCAGTCGTGTCCAACTCTGTGCGACCCCATAGATGCCAGCCCACCAGGCTCCCCTGTCCCGGGATTCTCCAGGCAAGAACACTGGAGTGGGTTGTCATTTCCTTCTCCAATGCATGAAAGTGAAAAGTGAAAGTGAAGTTGCTCAGTCATGTCCGACCCTCAGTGACCCCATGGACTGCAACCTTCCAGGCTCCTCCGTCCATGGGATTTTCCAGGCAAGATTACTGGAGTGGGGTGCCATTGCCTTCTCCAGAATAATGCAATAAATAAGATCAAAAACCCTATGGAGGGAACCAACAGTAGAATAATGGAGGCAGAAGATAGAATAAGTGAGGTAGAAGATAGAATGGTAGAAATAAATAAAATAGGAAAAAAAAAAAAAACTAATTAAAAAAAAAATGAGGACAATTTCAGAGACCTCCGGGACAATGTTAAATGCCCCAACATCTGAATCATAGAAGTCCCAGAAGAAGAAGACAAAAAGAAAGACCATGAGAAAATACTTGAGGAAATAATAGTTGAAAACTTCACTAACATGGAGAAAGAAATAATCAGCCAAGTCCAAGAATCCCAGAGAGTCCCAAACAGGATAAACCCAAGGCAAAATACCCCAAGACACATATTAATCAAATTAACAAAGATCAAACACAAGGAACAAATATTAAAAGTAGCAGGAAAAACAACAAATAACACACAAGGGATTCCCATCAGGATAACAGGTGATCTTTCAATAGAAAGTCTTCAGGCTGGGAGGAAATGGCAGGACATACTTAAAGTGATGAAAGAAAATAACCTACAGCCAAGATTACTGTACCCAGCAAGGATCTCATTCAAATATGAAGGAGAAATCAAAAGCTTTACAGACAAGCAAAAGCTGAGAGAATTCAGCATCACCAAACCAGCTCTCCAACAAATGCTAAAGGATCTTCTCTAGACAGGAAACAGAAAGGGTGTATAAACTCGAACACAAAATAATAAAGTAAATGACAAAGGGATCATATTTATCAACAATTACCTTAAATGTAAATGGATTGAATGCCCCCAAAGACAAAGACTGGCTGAACAGATACAAAAACAAGACCCCTATGTATGTTGTCTACAAGAGACCCACCTTAAAACAAGGGACACATACAAACTGAAAGTGAAGGGCTGGAAAAAGATATTCCATGCCAATAGAGACCAAAAAAAGCAGGAGTAGCAATACTCATATCAGATAAAATAGACTTTAAATCAAAGACTGTGAAAAGAGACAAAAAAGGACACTACATAATGATCAAAGGATCAATCCAAGAAGAAGATATAACAATTACAAATATATATGCACCCAACATAGGAGCACCACAATATGTAAGACAAATGTTATCAAGTATGAAAGGGGAAATTAATAATAATACAATAATAGTGGGAGACTTTAATACCCCACTCACACCTGTGGATAGATCAAACAAACAGAAAATTAACAACAAAACACAAATTTTAAATAATAGAACAGATCAGTTAGACGTAATTAATATCTATAGGACATTTCACCCCAAAACAATGAATTTCACCTTTTTCTCAAGCACACATGGAACTTCTCCCAGATAGATCACATCCTGGGCCATAAATCTAGCCTTGGTAAATTCAAAAAAATTGAAAACATTCCAAGCATCTTTTCTGACCACAATGCAGTAAGATTAGATCTCAATTATAGGAGAAAAACTATTAAAAATTCCTTATGGGAATTAACTTGTGTGATATTTGTTGTTTTTCCCTTGCTGCTTTTAATATTTGTTCTTTGTGTTTGATCTTTGTTAATTTGATTAATATGTGTCTTGGGGTGTTTCGCCTTGGGATTATTCTGTTTGAGACTCTCTGGGTTTCTTGGAATTGGGTGATTATTTCCTTCCCCATTTTAGGGAAGTTTTCAACTATTATCTCCTCAAGTATTTTTTCATGGTCTTTCTTTTTGTCTTCTTCTTCTGGGACTCCTATGATTCGAATGTTGTAGTATTTAATATTGTCCTGGTGGAAACAGTGACAGACTTTATTTTTTGGACTCCAAAATCATTGCAGATGGTTACTGCAGCCTTGAAATTAAAAGACGCTTACTCTTTGGAAGAAAAGCTATGACCAAACTAGACAGCATATTAAAAAGCAGAGGAAAAAAAAAAAAATTCCAACTTATGGAGGCTGAACAACACACTGCTGAATAACCAACAAATTACAGAAGAAATAAAAAAAGAAATCAAAATATGCATAGAAATGAATGAAAATGAAAACAAAACAACCCAAAACCTGTGGAACACTGTAAAAACAATGCTAAGGGGAAGGTTCATAGCACTACAGACATACTTCTAGAAACAAGAAAAATGTCATATAAATAACCTAACTCTACACCTAAAGTAACTAGAAAGGGAAGAAATGAAGAACCCCAGGGTTAGTAGAAGGAAAGAAATCTTAAAAATTAGGGCAGAAATAAATGCAAAAGAAACAAAAGAGACCATAGCAAAAATCAACAAAGCCAAAAGCTGGTTCTTTGAGATGATAAATTAAATCAACAATCCATTAGCCAGACTTATCAAGAAACAAAGGGAGGAAAATCAAATCAATAAAATTAGAAATGAAAATGGAGAGATCACAACAGACAACAAAGAAATACAAAGGATCATAAGAGACTACTATCAGCAATTATATGCCAATAAAATGGACAATTTGAAAGAAATGGACAAATTCTTAGAAAAGTACAACTTTCCAAAACTGAATCAGGAAGAAATATAAAATCTTAACAGACCCATTACAAGCACGGAAATTGAAACTCTAATCAGAAATCTTCCAACAAACAAAAGCCCAGGTCCAGATGGCTTCACAGCTGAATTCTACCATAAATTTAGAGAAGAGGTAACACCTATCCTACTCAAACTCTTCCAGAAAATTGCAGAGGAAGGTAAACTTCCAAACTCATTCTAAGAGGCCACCATCACCCTAAAACCAAAACCTGACAAAGATGCCACAAAAAAAGAAAACTACAGGCCAATATCACTGATGAACATAGATGCAAAAATCCTTAACAAAATTCTAGCAATCAGAATCCTATAACACATTAAAAAGATCATATACCATGACCAACTGGGCTTTATCTCAGGGATGCAAGGATTCTTCAATATCCACAAATCAATGAATGTAATACACCACATCAGCAATTGAAAAATAAAAGTCATATGATTATCTCAATAGATGCAGAGAAAGCCTTTGACAAAATTCCACATCTATTTATGATAAAAACCCTCCAGAAAGCAGGAATAGAAGAAACATACCTCAACATAATAAAAGCTATATATGACAAACCCACAACAGACATTATCCTCAATGGTGAAAAATTGAAAGTATTTCCTCTAAAGTCAGGAACAAGACAAGAGTGCCCATTCTCACTACTACTATTCAACATAGTTTTGGAAGTTTTGGCCATAGCAATCAGAGCAGAAAAAGAAATAAAAGGAATCCAAATTGGAAAAGAAGTAAAACTCTCACTGTTTGCAGATGACATGATCCTCTACGTAGAAAACCCTAAAGACTCCACCAGAAAATTACTAGAGCTAATCAATGAATATAGAAAAGTTGCAGGATATAAAATCAACACACAAAAATCCCTTGCATTCCTATACACTAATAATGAGAAAATAGAAGGAGAAATAAAGGAAACAATTCCATTCACCATTGCAAGGAAACAATAAAATACTTAGGAATATATCTACCTAAAGAAACAAAAGACCTATATATAGAAAACTATAAAACACTGGTGGAAAAAAATCAAAGAGAACACTAACAGATGGAGAAATATACCTTATTCATGGAACAGAAGAATCAACATAAGTGAAAATGAATATACTACCCAAACACTCTATAAATTCAGTGTAATCCCTATCAAGCAAACAATGGTATTTTTCAAAGAGCTAGAACAAATAATTTCACAATTTGTATGGAAATACAAAAAACCTTGAATAGCCAAAGCAATCTTGAGACAGAAGAATGGAACTGGAGGAATCAACCTGCCTGACTTCAGGCTCTACTACAAAGCCACAGTCATCAAGACAGTATGGTACTGGCACAAAGACAGGAATATAGATCAATGGAACAAACTAGAAAGCCCAGAGATAAATCCCTTCACCTATAGACACCTTATCTTTGACAAAGGAGGCAAGAATATACAATGGAGAAAAGACAATCTCTTTAACAAGTGGTGCTGGGAATACTAGTCAACCACTGAAACTAGAGCACTTTCTAACACCATACACAAAAATAAACTCAAAATGGATTAAAGATCTAAACGTAAGACCAGAAACTATAAAGCTCCTAGAGGAGAACATGCACAAAACACTCTCTGACATAAATCACAGCAGGATTCTCTGTGACCCACCTCCAAGAATATTGGAAATAAAAGCAAAAATAAACAAATGGGACCTAATTAAACTTAAAAGCTTCTGCACAACAAAGGAAACTCTAAGCAAGGTGAAAAGACAGCCTTGAGAATGGGAGAAACTAATAGCAAACACGGAGAAGGCAATGGCACCCGACTCCAGTACTTTTACCTGGAAAATCCCACAGACGGTGGAGCCTGGTAGGCTGCAGTCCATGGGGTCGCTAAGAGTTGGACACGACCAAGCGACTTCACTTTCACTTTTCACTTTCATGCATTGGAGAAGGAAATGGCAACCCACTCCAGTGTTTTTGCCTGGAAAATCCCACAGACGGTGGAGCCTGGTAGGCTGCAGTCCATGGGGTCGCTAAGAGTTGGACACGACCAAGCGACTTCACTTTCACTTTTCACTTTCATGCATTGGAGAAGGAAATGGCAACCCACTCCAGTGTTCTTGCCTGGAGAATCCCTGAGACGGGGGAGCCTGGTAGGCTGCCGTCTATGGGGTCACACAGAGTCGAACACGACTGAAGTGTCTTAGCATAGCATAGCATAGCAATAGCAAACAAAGCAACTGACAAAGAATTAATTTCAAAAATACAAGCAACCCCTGCAGCTCAATTCCAGAAAAATAAATGACCCAATCAAAAATGGGCCAAAGAACTAAACAGACATTTCTCCAAAGAAGCCATACAGATATCTAACAAACACATGAAAAGATGCTCAACATCACTCTATCAGATAAATGCAAATCAAAACCACAATGAGGTACCATTTCATGCCAGTTAGAATGGCTGCTATCAATTTCTACAAGCAATAAATGCTGGAGAGTGTGTGGAAAAAAGGGAAGCCTCTTACACTGTTGGCGGGAATGCAAACTAGTACAAGCACTATGGAGAACAGTGTGGAGATTCCTTAAAATACTGGAAATAGAACTGCTATACGACCCAGCAATCCCACTGCTGGGCATACACACCAAGTAAACCAGAATTGAAAGAAACACGTGTACCCCAATGTTCATCGCAGCACTATTCATCTTTACACACCAGTGTTTATCTTTATGAGAGCTGTGAGATAATCCCAAACTGTGGTCTATAGCAGTACTTCATTTTGTTTTCTAAATTAGTGAATATTAATCTATTGTATGAAACTACTACAAATGTTTTATCCATTCCCTGAATGTTCATGGGAACAATGTGCATTTTTGCCATTTATAAATAAAGCTGCAAGGAACAATTCTCTCTATGTGTCTTTTTGTGGGCATGCACTCCAGATCCTCTGGTGAGGGAGAGGATAATGGGATAAACTTCCAGGTGCAAAATAGATGAGTCATAAACATGAAATATTCAACATGGAACATATAGGCAATAATTATGCAATTTTTAAAATCTTGATAGATGGTAACTAGACTTATTGTGGCAATTATTTTGAAATGGACAGAAACATGGAATTACTACACTGTGCAGTGGAAAGTAACACAATGTTATAGGACAACTGAGCAAACAAATACTTTGAAAAAGAGATCTGATTTGTGGTTATTAGAGGCTAGGGCTGGAGATAGGGGAACTGGATGAAGCCAATCAAAAGGTATCAACTTCCAGCTGTGAGATAGGTTAGGACTAAGGATATAGTGTATAACATGATTAATATGATTTAATTCTGTATCTTTATGTATGTATACGTATATTATGTATGAAGGTTAATAGGACAGTAAGTCCTGAGTTCTCTTCACATTTTTTCCTTTAATTTTATATCTATATGAAATGATGGATATTCACAAACCTTATTGTTGTAATCATTTTATGACATATTAAAATTACATCATTAGGCCATACACCTGAAACTTATTCAGTGCTTTATGTGAATGATATGTCAACAAAATTGGGAAAATTGATAATCATAAAACCCACACATAAATAGCATGTAAATAACATGATTGTGCTATAACTTGTGTGATCCTTTTTAAGATCTAATATAATTACAAAAAAAATCTATTCATTTTCCTAAGCCCATGAAAATACAAATAACCCAAATGGCTGGGAAAAACTTCACCTACTCTCTAGAAATACATTATTGAATGTTAGTATCTGATATATGGCTTTGGAACCAGTCCATATTAGTCACAGAAAGTTGTGCACATAGATATCAGGTGAGGAATACAATAACTTATTGTGAAACTACCAACAGAAACAAGTTGGGGACATCTTGAAACTTTGAACTTTGATATGTACACAATGGCACTAATTAACTAGGTTCATTGTAATGCATTTAAATTCAGTCACACTTGGTAATTGCAAATGGAGCAGATTTTGATCCCTAAACAGTGCAACTGGAGTATTTGTGTGAATGTACCATTGGGAATATCTAACATGTTGTTGCTAATCAATGTCCTTCTCACCTCGTGGTTTTACACTGCTCATGGACAGGGTAAGTTGAAACAGATATGAACACTAAATCTTCCTTCTAAATATAACTATCTACTTTCCTTTGTGTGTATTTCTGATCTAATTGACTGGTTAAAATAGTCTGCACTGTGAGATAACCATAAGAATACATTAATAGAAAAATTATCAGACATTCACCTAAAAAAGGAAAACAAAATAAATACTTTTCTGTATCAGCTGAGTTTTGCAGTGCAAAAAGGTATGTAAATTATGGGGCCATGTGAATATGCTCATGAAAATGTGAATGAGAATGTGTCACAGAAAAGCTAGATTATAATTCTAGAATGTTTAGGAGAGTCCTACTTGTAATATGAGGAAACTCTGGAGAACAATGGTTGTTTTTTAACTTTTACACCTGGATGATTTTTGCAGGTTCAAATCTCCTTTTAAATATGTTCAGTTGACTGCATTGTGATTACAGCTTAATAGACCTATTGAAGGTCATTAACTTCACTGTTAGTTTAAGGCTTTAAAAAATCCAGCTTGGGTACCAGATACATTTTCCTTTTACAAAATGTGGAATACAGTCTTATTTTCCAGTGTAATGTCAATACATTTACAACTATTTTCAGAAAGAAATGGAAATGTTGACAACCTTGAAAAAAACTTGTTACTTTTATTTTTAAACTTATAAGTTATTTTCATTAGTTATCTATTTTTTAAACAATCATGTATACATGTCAAGCTCAATCTCCCAATTCATCCCTCTACTCTTGGGCCCCCTGGTATCCATACATCCATTCTCTTCATTAGCAAAGAGCTCCTTACACACTTCAATCATCTGAATTTTCTATAACTTTTTTTTCCTAGAAACCGTAATGCAATGAATGTAATTAACTGAACAAGGATATAATTCATAGATGAAATATTAATTCAAATTGTATACTGAGGTAAAACATTATTTCTACTTTTTTTTTTGTAATCAAGAATCTCTTTTATTGATTATCAGAAACATTACAAACATCTAGTATGAACAAATTGTAACATGATAGTGTTTAGTTTGAACAATTAATACATTTCAGATATAATGTTATACATATTTCAATGCTATTCTCCCCAATCATCCAACCCTCTCCCGGTCCCAGAGTCCAAAAGTCTGGTCTATACATCAGTGTCTCTTTTGCTATCTCGTAAATAGGGTTATTTTTACCATCTTTCTAAATTCCATATATATGCGTTAGGATACTGTATTTGTGTTTTTCTTTCTGGCTTACTTCACTCTGTATAATAGGCTCCAGTTCCATCCACCTCCTTAGAACTGATTCAAATGTATTCTTTTTAATGGCTGAGTAATACTCCATTGTGTATATGTACCACAGCTTGCTTATCCATTCATCTGTGGATGGACATCTAGGTTGCTTCCACGTTCTGGCTATTGCAAACAGTGCTGCTATGAACATTGGGGTACACGTGTCTCTTTCAATTCTGGATTTCTCAGTGTATATGCCCAGCAGTGGGATTGCTGGATCATAAGGCAGTTCTATTCCCAGTTTTTTGAGGAATCTCCATACTGTTCTCCATAGTGGCTGTACTAGTTTGCATTCCCACCAACAGTGCAAGAGGGTTCCCTTCTCTCCGCACCCTCTCCAGCATTTATTGCTTGTGGACTTTTGGATAGCAGCCATTCTGATTGGCGTGAAATAGTATCTCATAGTGGTTTTGATTTGCATTTCTCTGATAATGAGTGCTGTTGAGCATCTTGTCATGTGTTTGTTAGCCATCTGTATGTCTTCTTTGGAGAAATGTCTATTTAGTTATTTGGCCCATTTTTTGATTGGGTCATTTATTTTTCTGGAATTGAGCTGTAGAAGTTGCTTGTATATTTTTGAGATTAGTTGTTTGTCAGTTGCTTCATTTGCTATTATTTTCTCCCATTCTGAAGGCTGTCTTTTCACCTTGCTTATAGTTTCCTTTGTTGTGCAGAAGCTGTTAAGTTTGATTAGGTCCCATTTGTTCATTTTTTATTTTATTTCCGATATTCTGGGAGGTGGGTCATAAAGGATCCTGCTGTGATGTAAGTCAGAGAGTGTTTTGCCTATGTTTTCCTCTAGGAGTTTTATGGTTTCTGGTCTTACATTTAGCTCTTTAATCCATTTTGAGTTTATTTTTGTGTATGGTGTTAGAAAGTGTTCTAGTTTCATTCTTTTACAAGTGTTTGACCAGTTTTCCCAGCACCACTTGTTAAAGAGATTGTCTTTAATCCATTGTATATTATTGCCTCCTTTGTCAAAGATAAGGTGACCATATGTGCGTGGATTTATCTCTGGGCTTTCTATTTTGTTCCATTGATCTATATTTCTGTCCTTGTGCCAGTACCATACTGTCTTGATGACTGTGGCTTTGTAGTAGAGCCTGAAGTCAGGCAGGTTGATTCCTCCAGTTCCGTTCTTCTTTCTCAAGATAGCTTTGGCTATTCGAGGTTTTTTGTATTTCCATACAAATTGAGAAATTATTTGTTCTAGCTCTGTGAAGAATACCGTTGGTAGCTTGATGGGGATTGCATTGAATCTATAAATTGCTTTGGGTAGTATATTCATTTTCACTATATTGATTCTACCAATCCATGAATACATGGATTCTACCAATCCATGAATATACCAATACATGGTATATTTCTCCATCTATTAGTGTCCTCTTTGATTTCTTTCACCAGTGTTTTATAGTTTTCTATATATATAGGTCTTTAGATTCTTTAGGAAGATATATTCCTAAGTATTTTATTGTTTTCATTGCAATGGTGAATGGAATTGTTTCCTTAATTTCTCTTTCTATTTTCTCGTTATTAGTGTACAGGAATGCAAGGGATTTCTCTGTGTTAATTTTATATCCTGCAACTTTACTATATTCATTGATCAGTTCTAGTAATTTTCTGGTGGAATCTTTAGGGTTTTCTACATAGAGGATCATGTCATCTGCAAACAGTGAGAGTTTTACTTCTTCTTTTCCAATTTGGATTCCTTTTATTTCTTTTTCTGCTCTGATTGCTGTGGCCAAAACTTCCAAGACTATGTTGAATAGTAATGGTGAAAGTGAGCATCCTTGTCTTGTTCCTGACTTTAGAGGAAATGCTTTCAATTTTTCACCATTGAGGATAATGTTTGCTGTGGTCTTGTCATATATAGCTTTTATTATGTTGAGGTATGTTCCTTCTATTCCTGCTTTCTGGAGAGTTTTTATCATAAATGGATGTTGAACTTTGTCAAAGGCTTTTCTCTGCATCTATTGAGATAATCATATGGTTTTTATTCTTCAGTTTGTTAATGTGGTGTATTACGTTGATTGATTTGCGGATATTGAAGAATCCTTGCATTCCTGGGATAAAGCCCACTTGGTCATAGTGTATGATCTTTTTAATGTGTTGTTGGATTCTGATTGCTAGAATTTTGTTAAGGATTTTTGCATCTATGTTCATCAGTGATATTGGCCTGTAGTTTTCTTTTTTTGTGGGATCTTTGTCAGGTTTTGGTATTAGGGTGATGGTGGCCTCATAGAATGAGTTTGGAAGTTTGCCTTCTTCTGCAATTTTCTGGAACAGTTTGAGTAGGATAGGTGTTAGCTCTTCTCTAAATTTTTGGTAGAATTCAGCTGTGAAGCCGTCTGGGCCTGGGCTTTTGTTTGCTGGAAGATTTCTGATTACAGTTTCAATTTCCGTGCTTGTGATAGGTCTGTTAAGAGTTTCTATTTCTTCCTGATCCAGCTTTGGGAAGTTGTACTTTTCTAAGAATTTGTCCATTTCTTCCACATTGTCCATTTTATTGGCATATAATTGGTGATAGTAGTCTCTTATGATCCTTTGTATTTCTGTGCTGTCTGTTGTGATCTCTCCATTTTCATTTCTAATTTTATTGATTTGATTTTTCTCCCTTTGTTTCTTGATGAGTCTGGCTAGTGGTTTGTCAATTTTATTTACCCTTTCAAAGAACCAGCTTTTGGCTTTGTTGATTTTTGCTATGGTTTCTTTTGTTTCTTTTGCATTTATTTCTGCCCTAATTTTTAGGATTTCTTTCCTTCTACTAACCTTGGGGTGCTTCATTTCTTCCTTTTCCAGTTGCTTTAGGTGTAGAGTTAAGTTATTTATTTGGCTTTTTTCTTGTTTCTTAAGGTATGCCTGAATTGCTATGAACTTTCCCCTTAGGACTGCTTTTACAGTGTCCCACAGGTTTTGGGTTGTTGTGTTTTCATTTTCATTCGTTTCTATGCAGAATTTGATTTCTTTTTTGATTTCTTCTGTGATTTGTTGGTTATTCAGGAGTGTGTTGTTCAGCCTCCATATGTTGGTCTTTTTAATAGATTTTCTCCTGTTATTGAGATTTACTCTTACTGCATTGTGGTCAGAAAAAATGCTTGGAATGATTTCAATTTTTCTGAACTTACCAAGGCTAGATTTATGGCCCAGGATGTGGTCTATCCTGGAGAAAGTTCCGTGTGCGCTTGAGAAAAAGCTGAAATTCATTGTTTTGGGATGAAATGTCCTATAGATATCAATTAGTTCTAACTGGTCTATTGTATCATTTAAAGTTTGTGTTTCCTTGTTAATTTTCTGTTTAGTTGATCTATCCATTGGTGTGAGTGGGGTATTAAAGTCTCCCACTACTATTGTGTTATTGTTGATTTCTCCTTTCATACTTGTTAGTATTTGTCTTATATATTGCGGGTGCTCTTAAGTTGGGTGCATATATATTTATAATTGTTATATCTTCTTCTTGGATTGATCCTTTGATCATTAGGTAGTGACCTTCTTTGTCTCTTTTCACATTCTTTGTTTTAAAGTCTATTTTATCTGATATGAGTATTGCTACTCCTGCTTTCTTTTGGTCTCTATTTGCGTGGAAAATCTTTTTCCAGCCCTTGACTTTCAGTCTGTATGTGTCCCCTGTTTTGAGGTGGGTTTCTTGTAGACAGCATATGGAGGGGTCTTGTTTGTGTATCCATTCAGCCAGTCTCTGTCTTTTGGTTGGGGCATTCAACCCATTTACATTTAAGGTAATTAATGATAAATATGATCCCATTGCCATTTACTTTGTTGTTTTGGGTTTGAATTTATATATCCTTTTTGTGTTTCCTGTCTAGAGAATGTCCTTTAGTATTTGTTGGAGAGCTGGTTTGGTGGTGCTGAATTCTCTCAGCTTTTGCTTGTCTGTAAAGGTTTTGATTTCTCCTTCATATTTGAATGAGATCCTTGCTGGGTACAATAATCTGGGCTGTAGGTTCTTTTCTTCATCACTTTAAGTATGTCTTGCCATTCCCTCCTGGCTTGGAGAGTTTTTATTGAAAGATCAGTTTTTCTTTTTTTTTTTTTTTTTTTTTTTTTTTTTTCTTTTTTTTTTTTTTTTTTTTTTTTTTTTTTTTTTTTTTTTTTTTTTTTATTTTTTTTTTGTTTTGTTTTTTTGCAAAACAAGACTTTGGGTGTTTTATTTGTTTTATGATTTTTTTCTTTTTTTTCTTTTTTTTTTTATTATCTATCATATCTTCTATTCTTTTTTTTTTTTTTTTTTTTTTTTTTTTCTTCTTCCTCTTTTTCGACTGTTGTATGTTTAATTATTTTACTGGTAGTGTCGTAGACTTCCCAGAGACCCCAAAACACCAAAAAACCCCAGACACCGCGTTCCTCCTGCCCCCCCCCCCCCCCCCCCCTCACATCCACCCCCTTCTCCTCTCTTCTCTTTCCTCTTCCGTCCCCCCGGGGTGATACAGATAGTTGGAGGGGGGGGGTTGGATAAAAAAAGAACCCGACCTCGCGGGGTGGGTAGGAAAAAAAAGAAAAGAAAGAGATTATGGAGTCCCCCGGAGGAAGAAAGAAGAAAAAGGAGGCAGAGAGACTGTTTTTGTTGGTTGAAAAAAAAAAAAAAAAACAAAAAAACACCTCAGGGGGATTTGAGTACATGGGACAGGCGTCTCCTTAAAAAATGTCAGAAAAGTCTCAAAATCCCTATCAATGTGACAGTGTACTTTCCTCCCCAGGTCAGTCTGTAAAAACTGGAGGGAGGGACTGCTTCTTTAAATGCAAACACAGCAACCTGAGACTTCAAGGGACACAGATTTCAGAGGACTAAAATGTTAACAAAGAAACACAATAGTTTTTCAGTTACTGACCCCAAATAACAGATATGGACGATTTGTCTGATAAGTAATACAAAGTAATTGCTTAAGAATTTCATTGACATAGAAGAAAACAGTGGAGAAGGAAATGGCAACCCACTCCAGTATTCTTGCCTTGGAAATCCCATGGACAGAGGAGCCTGGAAGGCTACAGTCCATTGAGTCTCAAAGAGTCAGACAGAACTGTAGTGACTTAGCATGCAAACATGCAATCCTTTATATTTAGAGTAATTATTGATAGATCAGGACGTATTAATATTATTTTTTTATTATACAGCATGTTTTGTAGTTTCTTAATTATTTCCTTCCTCTGATGGCTTGCCTCTTTGAATTCATGATTTTTGTTATAGTAGTATGCATTTAATAAACTTTTTTTTTTTTACCATTTGTGAATCTAGTATGGATTCTTGCTTTATGTAAAGCAAGAATTTACATAAAACACCTTACAGAGAGAGCAGTGTATTTGTGCTGATAATATATGAACATCAACCACATATTAAATCTCCTTCTTTTTACCCTTCTCCATTTTATCTTTTTGATGTCATGATTTACCTCTTTTTATAGTGAATACTTAATTAAAAAATAATTGTAGATATAGTAATTTTTATATTCCTGTACTTTAACTCTCAAATAGTTGTGTTTAACATTCCATATCAAGGTACTGCAGTGTTCTGAATGTGAATGTGCACTTAAATTTACCAGTGTACTAGGTATTCTCATGGAATGAATTAGCATTCTTTTACTTCATTTTCAATAATTCCTTTTAGTGTTTCAGTAAGGAAGGTCTGTGCACCTGCTCAGTTACCTTAGCTGTGTCTGACTCTTTGGGACCCTGTGGGCAGCCTGGTCCCTCCAGGCTCCTCCCTCCATGGGGTTCTCCAGGCAAGAATACTGGAGTGGGTTGCCATGCCTTCCTCAAGGAAGGTCTAATTGTGTTCTGTTTCCTCAATATTTGTTGGTCTGGTGAAATCTTTATATTCTTTTCTTTTCTGAATGATATTTTCAAGTATTCTTCTTTGGCAGTTTTTTCTTTCAACACTTGGAATATATCATCCCACTTTCTCCTGGCCTAGTAGGTTTCTGCTGAGAGATTTGCTGAGATCCAAATGAAGGCTCCTTAGTAAATTTCTAAGTTTTTGTTTTGTTAGCTTGTTTGTTTTTTCTTCATGCTGCTTGAAGACTTCTCTATTTTTCTTTGATTTTTGCAACTTTATTATAAATGTGTGTTGTAGAGGATTTTTAAGTTGATTTGGTTTGGTCACCTGTAAGCTTCCTGAACTTAGATATTCAAATATGATCCTTGATTTGAGAAGTTCTCAGACATTACTCCTTAAATATATTTTCTGCCTCATCTCCTTTTCTGCTCCTGGAACTTCAGTAATTTGCAATTTGGTTCTGTTTTCAATGTAGCATAGATCATGTAGTCTTTCTTTGCTCTTTTACATTCTTTTGTTTTTTAAAATTTTTTAAAATTTTGTTTTTAATCTCCCTGGACAGGATAACTTTAATATATCATCTATCTAACAGATTCTTCTACCTTTTTGACTCTGTGGTTTGATGCTCTTTAATGAATTATTTCATTTCATCCTTGGAAACTTCAGCACCAGAGTTTCTGTTTTTTTTTTTTTTTTAATGATCTGTACATTTTTATTAAACTGCTTGTTTTGCCCATTGTTTCTTGTTTTTTCCTGATTTTTTTTCAAGTATCTTACTGTATTTTCTATAGCACACTGAGTTATTTAAAATGGCTATTATGAATTCTTCACTAGATAAATCACACATTGCCAATTAGATGTGAATACTGAAGATTTTTATACTTTGTTGCTGTCATGATGCTTTAAATTCATGTTCCTTGAAGTTTTGTGGTGCTGTTTTTCTAATTAAAGTTCCAGTCTCCTTTGGGTGAGAGACAACTTCCTTCAACTCTGCTAGACACTCCACAACTACTTCAGATCTTCTATAGTGGCACCTGCTGACACTTCTCATCCCTGTTTTGTCAGAATTTCTGTGCTTCTATGTCTTGTCTAGATAAATTAGTGCACCAGAAATGGTACTTACAGTCCTTTGTTTCCTCCAAAGTAGCACTACATCTTTTTTTATTTTTATTTTTTACTTTAAAATTTTTTTATTTTAAATGGAGGCTAATTACTTTACAATATTGTAGTGGGTTTTGCCATACAATGACATGAATCAGCCATGAGCATACATGTGTTCCCATCCTGAACCCCACTACCACCTCCCTCCCCATCCCATCCCTCAGGGATATTGCAGTGCACCAGCCCTGAGCAACCTGTCTCATGCATTGAACCTGGACTGGCGATCTGCTTCACATATGATATTATACATGTTTCAGTGCTACTAATCTTGTGTTTTGTTCTGGGCCACAGATTTAAGCCAAATTTCAATGCAATCTCACTGGTGGTCTGTCAAAGGTTGCTCTTCCCTCTGAGTCAGTTGTAACCACAGGGATCTGGCCACAGGTTGGAAGGGTGTGCGAATGAAGCAGACAGAGGTCCTCTTGTCAATACCTGGAGTTTCACAGAAGGACTTAGCTCCATGCATGAATTTTTAAGACAGGCTTTCCAGGACTCTTGGAGTGCAGCTGAGAGGGAATTGCGATGGTTCATGAGCCACTGTAGGCATCACAGTCAAGACAGAGATCTGTCTGCCTTTTACCTCATGCATGCATGAGCGAGCCTCCTCCTGGGTCTGTTGGCATATGGAATTTCAGGGGTGGGTGGTTTTTTATTTTATATTTATTTATTTTTAATTGAAGTATACTTACTTTACAGTATTATGTTGGGTTCTACCAAAAATCAACAAGAATCAGCCATAGATTTATCCATGTCCTCTCCCACATGAACATCCCTCCCAGCTCCCTGCCCATCCCACCTTTCTAGGTTGTTACTGAGCTCTGGTTTGAGTTCCCTGAGTCATACAGCAAATTCCCATTGACTGTCTATTTTACATGTGGTAGTTTAAGTTTGTATGCCAACCCTCTCCATACATCCCACCCTCTACTTCCTCCCTGCCAGCCGTGTCCATAAGTCTGTTCTCAGTGTCTGTGTCTCTATTGCTGCTGTGCAAATAGGTTTATCAGTACAAAATTTCTAGATTCCATGTATATGTGTTAGTAGACGATATTTGCTTTTCTTTTTCTGACTTACTTCACTCTGTATACTTGGCTCTATGTTCATCCACCTCTTTAGGACTGACTCAAGTGCATTCCTTTTTATGACTGAGTAATATTCCACTGTATATATGCAGCACAGCTTTTTTATCTATTAATCTGTGGACATCTATGTTGCTTCCATGTCCTACATGTTGTAAATGGAACTGCAGTGAACATTGGGGTACATACATCTTTTTCAATTTTGGTTTCCTCAGGGTATATACCTAGGAGTGGGGTTGGTGGGTCATATAGTGATTTTACTCCTGGCTTTGTAAGTACTCTCCATTTTGTTCTTTATAGTGGCTGTATCAATTTACATTCCCACTAACAGTGCAAGAGTGTTCCCTTTTTTCCACACCTTCTCCAGCATTTATTGTTTGTAGACTTTTTGATGATGGTCATCCTGACTAGTGTGAAGTGATATCTCATTGTTGTTTTGATTTGCATTTCTCTGATAGTGATATTGAGAATATATTTATGTGTTTATTAGCCATTTTAGGTCTTTAGACAAATGTCTGTTTAGATCTTTTTCCCATTTTTTTATTGGGTTGTTTGTTTTTCTGGTATTGATTTGTATGAGCTGCTTGTATCTTTGGAAATTAATCCTTTGTCCATTGTTTCATTTGCTATTATTTTTTTCCCTTTCTGAGCATTGTCTTTTCACCTTATTCAGTTTCCTTTGCTGTGGAGAAGCTTTTAAGTTTAATTATGTCCCACTTGATTATTTTTGTTTTTATTCCACTACTCTAGGAGGTGGGTCATAGAGGATCTTGCTGTGATTTATGACATAGGGTGTTCTGCCTGTGTTTTCCATCCATTTTGAGTTTATCTTTGTGTATAGTGTTAGAAAGTAGTCTGATTTAATTCTTTTCCATGTAGCTGTCAAGTTTTCCCAGCAGCACTTATGAAAGACACTCTACTTGCCCCATGGTATGTTCTTGCCTCCTTTGTCAAACATAAGTTATTCATAGGTGTATGGGTTAATCTCTGGGCTTTCTATCTTGTTCCATTGGTCTATATTTCTGTTTTTCTGCCAGTACCATACTGTCTGGATAACTATAGCTCTGTAGTCAGTCTGAAGTCAGGAAGGTTGACTCCTCTAGTTCTATTTTTCTTTCTCAAGATTGCTTTGACTATTCAGGTCCTTTGTGTTTCCATATGAATTGTGACTTTTTGTTCTAGTTCTGTGAAAAATAACATTGGTATTTTGATACAGATTGCATTGAATCTGCAGATTATATTTAGTAGTATAGTCATGTTCATAATGTTGATTCTTCTAACCCAGGAACATGGAATATCTCTCCATCTATTTATGTTGTCTTTGATTTCTTTCCTCAACGTCTTGTACTCTTCTGTATACAGCTCTTATGTCTCATTAGGTGTTTTCCTAGGTTTTTTATTCTTTTTGGTGCAATGGTAAATTAAGATACCTTAATTTCTCTTTCTGATGTTTCATTGTTAGTACAGAGGAATGCAAGTGATCTCTGTGTATTCATTTTGTATGCTGTCAGTTTGCTAAATTCTCTGATTACTCTAGTAATTTTCTGAACATATCTTTAGGCTTTTATATGTATAGTATCATCTGTCTGCAAACAATGAGAGTTTTGTTTCTTCTTTTCCAGTCTGGATTCCTTTTATTTCTTTTTCTTCTCTGATTGCTGTAGCTAGGCCTTCCAAACAATGTTGACTAATAGTGGTGAGAGTGGTCACCCTTGTCTTTTCCTGATCTCACAGGGAATGCTTTCAGTTTTTCACCTTTGAGAATAGTGTTTGCTCTGGGTCTTTCATACATGGCCTTTATTATGTTGAGGTAGGTTCCTTCTTTGCTCATTTTTTGAGGAGTATTTATCATAAATGGGTACTGAAATTTTTCAAAAGCTTTTTCTGCCTTATTGAGATGACCATATGGTTTTATCTTGCAATTTGTTAATATGGTATATCACATTGATGTATATACACAAGTATATTGAAGAATGCTTGCATCCTTAGGATTAACCCAACTTGATCATAGTGTGCTATCTTTTTAATGTATTTTTGAATTCTGTTTGCTAGAGTTTTGTTGAGGATTTTTTCATCTATTTTCATCAATGATATTGGCCTGTACTTTTCTTTTTTCATGTTGTCTTTGTCTGGTTTTGGTGTTAGGGTGATGCTGGCCTTGTAGAATGAGTTTGGAAGCGTTCCTTCCTCTGCAGGTTTTTGAAAGAGTTGGATAAGAATAGGCATTAGCTCTTCTCTAAATATTTGAGAGAATTCACCTGTGAAACTATCTGGCCTTGTGCTTCAATTTTTTGGGAGTTTTTAAAATCATATTTTCAATTTCAGTGCATGTAACTGGCTTGTTCATAATTTCTATTTCTTCCTGGTTCAGTCTTGGTAAATTGAACTTTTCTAAGAATACATCCATTTCTTTCAGGTTGTCTGTTTTATTAGCATATAGTTGCTCATAGTAGCCCCTTATGATCCTTTGTATTTCTATGTTGTCTGTTACCCTCTCCTTTCTCATTCCTAATTTTGTTGATTTGATTATTCTCCCATTTTTTCTGGATGGATTTTACTAATTGACAATTTTGTTTATCTTCTCAAAGAAGCACCTTTCAGTTTTATTAATCTTTACTAATGTTCCTTCACTTCTTTTTCATTTATTTCTGATCAGATCTGTAGGATGATTTCTTTCCTTCTACTAACTTTGTTTTTTGTTTTTTTTTTTTTTTTATATCCTTCTTTATCCAGTTGTTTTAGGTGTAAAGTTAGGTTGTCTATTTGATGTTTTTCTTTTTTCTTGCTATAAACTTCCCTCTTAGAGCTGTTTTGTTGCAGCCCATAGGTTTTGAGTTGTCATGTTTTCATTGTCATTTGTTTCAAGAATTCTTTGATTTCCCTTTTGATTTCTTCACTTACCTGTTCATTATGTAAAAGCATATTGCTTAATCTCCAAGTGTTTTTTTTTTTTTTTTTTACTGTAATTGATATCTAGTCTCATAGTGTTGTGGTCAGAAAAAAATGCTTCATAGAATTTCAATTTTTAGTAATTTAGTGAGGTTTGATTTTTGGCCCCAATATAGTCTATCTTGGAAAATGTTCCAAGCACACTTGAGAACAAAATGTGTTCTTTTGGAATTGTGTGGACAATGCTGAAGATATCAATTAAGTCCCTATGGTCTAATGATTCATTTAAGGTTTGTGTTTCCTTATTGAGATCTTCCCTGGAGGCTCAGAGGTTAAAGCGTCTGACTGCAATGTGGGAGACCTGGGTTCAATCCTTATTAATTTTCTGTTTTGATTATCTGCCTGTTGGTATAACTGGGGTGTTAACAGCCCTTACCATCATTGTGTTGCTGTCAATTTCCCTTTTTATGTTTGTTAGTATTTGCCTTATGTACTGAGGTGCCTCTATGCTGGGTGCATAGATGTTTAGAATTTTGTCTTCTTTTGGGATTGATCCCTTGATTATTATGTAATGTCCCTTCTTTATCTTGTATAATATTCTTTATTTTAAAGTCAATTTTGTCAGAAATGAGAATTGCCACTCCAATTCCTTTTGATTTCCATGTGCATGGCATGTGTTTTCCATCCTTTTACTTTCAGTCTGTATGTGTTTCTAGGTCTGAAGTGGGTCTCTTGTAGACAGCCTACATATAGGTCTTGTTGTCTATCCATTCAGCTAATCTGTGTCTTTTGGTTGGAGAGTTTAATCAATTTACATTTAAAGTAATTATTTATATATTACTATTAGCATTTCACTATTATAATATAATATAATGCTGTATGTTCCTATAGCATTTTTAAATTAATTTATTTTAATTGGGGGCTAATTAATTGACAGTATTGTCGTGGTTTTTGTTATATGTTGACATGAATCAGCCATGGGTGTATATGTGTCTCTCATCCCACCTCCCTCCCCATTCAATCCCTCAAAGTCAGCCCAGTGCACTGGCCCTGAGCCCCTTGTTTCATGCATCGAACCTGGACTGGCAATCTATTTCACATATTGTAATATATATGTTTCAATGCTATTCTCTTAAATCATTGTGCCCTTGATTCTCCTACAGGGTTCAAAAGTCTGATGTTTACATCCTGTCTCTTTTGCTGTCTCACATATAGGGTCATCATTAACATCTTTCTAAATTCCATATATATGCCTTAATATACTGTACTGGTGTTTTCTTTCTGACTTACCTCACTCTGTATTCTGCTGCCGCTGTTGCTAAGTTGCTTCAGTCATGTCCAACTCTGTGTAACCCCATAGACGACAGCCCATCAGGCTCCCCCATCCCTGCGATTCTCCAGGTAAGAACACTGGAGTGGGTTGCCATTTCCTTCTCCAATGCATGAAAGTGAAAAGTGAAAATGAAGTCATTCCGTCGTGTCCGACTCTTAGTGACCCCATGGACTGAAGCCTACCAGGCTCCTCCGTCCATGGGATTTTCCAGGCAACTGGAGTGGGATGCCATTGCCTTCTCTGTCACTCTGTATAATAGGCTCTATTTTCACCCACCTCATTAGAACTGATGCAAATGCATTTTTAATCGCTGAGTAGTATTCCATTGTGTATACGTACCACAGCTTTCTTATCCATTAATTTGCCAGTGGGCATCTATGTTGCCTTCATGTCTTAGCTATTGTAAACAGTACTACGATGAACATTGGGGTACACGTGTCTCTTTCAATTCTGAATTCTTCAGTGTGTATAAACAGCAGTGGGATTGCTGGATCATATGGCAGTTCCATTTCCAGTTTTTTAAGAAATCTCCACACTGTTCTCCATAGTGGATGTACTAGTTTACATTTCCACAAACAGTGTAAGAAGGTTCCCTTTTCTCCATACTCTCCGGAGTTTATTGTTTGTAGACTTTTTGATAGCAACCTTTCTGACCAGCATGAGATGGTACCTCATTGTGATTTTAATTTGCATTTTTCTGATAATGAGTAATGTTGAACATCTTTTCATGTGTTTGTTAGCCATCTGTATGTCTTTTTGGATAAACATCTGTTAGTTCTTTGGCCCATTTTTTGATTGGGTCATTTATTTTTCTGTAAATTGATCTGCATGATCTGGTTGTATAGCTTGGAGAATAATTCCTTGTCAGTTGCTTCGTTTGCTATTATTTTCTCCCATTCTGAAAGCCATCTTTTCACCTTACTTATAGTTTCCTTTGTTGTGCAAAAGCTTTTAAGTTTAATTAGGTCCCATTTGTTTATGTTTTCTTCTATTTCCATTGCTTTGGGAGGTGGGTCATAGGGGACCTTGCTGTGATTTATGTCAGAGTGTGTTTTGCCCATGTTTTCCTCTAAGAGTTTTATAGTTTGTGGTCTTACATTTAGATCTTTAAGTGTTCTGGTTTCATTCCTTTACAAGTTGTCGACCAGTTTTCCCAGCACCACTTGTTAAAGAGATTGTCTTTTCTCCATTGTATATTCTTGCCTCCTTTTTCAAAGATAAGGTTTCCATAGGTGTGTGGGTTTATCTCTGGGCTTTCTATCTTGTTGCATTGATCTATGTTTTTGGCATTGTGCCAGTACCATGTTGTCTTATTGACTGTAGTTTTGTAATATAGTCTGAAGTCAGGTAGGTTTATTCCTTCAGTTCCATTCTTATTTCTCAGGATTGATTTGGCTATTCGAGATTTTTTTTTTTTTTTTTTGTATTTCCATACAAATTGTGAGTTTATTTATTCTAGTTCTCTGAAAAATGCCATTAATAGCTTGATAGGAATTGCACTGAATCTATAGATTGCTTTTCGTAGTTCTCATTTTGTATACTACATTTTGTATACTACTATATTGATATACTATAGTATATCAATATACCATATTGATACTTCTTACCATGAACATGGTATATTTCTACATCTATTTGTGTTCTTTTTTGTTTTTCATCAAAGTTTTATAGTTTTCTATATATAGGTCTTTTCTTTCTTTAGAAAGATTTATTCCTATTTTATTCTTTTCATTGCACTGGTGAATGGAATTGTTTCCTTAATTTCTCTTTCTGTTTTCTCATCGTTAGTGTATAGGAATGCAAGGGATTTCTGTGTGTTAATTTTATATCCTTCAAGTTTACTATATTCATTGACTAGCTCTAGTAATTTTCTGATAGAGTCTTTAGGGTTTTCTATGTAGAGGATCATGTCATCTGCAAACAGTGAGAGTTTTACTACTTTTTTCTGATCTGGATTCAATTTATTTCTCTGTTTTCTCTTCTGATTTCTGTGGCTAAAACCTCCAAAATTATGTTGAATAGTAGTAGTGAGAGTGGGCACCTTTCTCGTCTTCCTGACTTTAGGGAAAATACTTTCAATTTTCACCATTGAGGGTAATGTTTGCTGTGGGTTTATCATATATGGCCTTTATTATTTTGAGTTATGTTCTTTCTATGCATGGCTTCTGGAGGGTTTTTATCATAAATGGATGTTGAATTTTGTCCAAAGCTTTCTCTGCATATATTAATTGAGATAATCATATGGTTTTTATCTTTTAATTTGTTAATGTAGTGTATCACCTTGATTGATTTGTGAATATTGAAGAATCCTTGCATCCCTGGAATAAAGCCCACTTGGTCATGATGTATGATTTTTTTAATATGTTGTTGGATTTTATTTCCTAGAATTTTTTTTAAGGATTTTTGCATCTATGTTCCTCACTGATATTGTTCTGTAGTTTTCTTTTTTTGTGGCATCTTTGTCTGGTTTTGGTATTAGGGTGATGGTGGCCTCATAGAATGAGTTTGGCAATTTACTTTCCTCTACAATTTCCTCGAAGAATTTGAGTAGGATAGATGTTAGGTCTTCTCTAAATTTTTGGTAGAATTCGGCTGTGAAGCCATCTGGTCTTGGACTTTTGTTTACTGAAAGATTACTGATTACAGTTTCATTCCTATGCTTGTGATGGGTCTGTTAAGATTTTATCTTCTTTCCTGGTTCAGTTTTGGAAGGTTAGACTTTTTTTAAGAATTCGTCCATTTCTTTCAAGTGGTCTATTTTAGTGTCATAAATTGCTAATAGTAATCTCTTCTGATCCTTTGTATTTCTGTGTTGTCTGTTGTGATTTCTCTATTTTCATTTCTAATTTTGTTGATTTGATTCTTTTCCCTTTGTTTCTTAATGAGTCTGGCTAATGGTTTTTCTATTTTATTTATTTTCTCAAAGAACTAGCTTTTAGTTTTGTTGATTTTTGCTACAGTCTCCTTTGTTTCTTTTTCAATTACTTCTGCCCTAATTTTTATGAGTTATTTCCTTCTACTAACCCTGGGGTTCTTCATTTCTTCTTTTTCTAGTTGCTTTAGGTATACAGTTAGGTTAATTTTTGGATTTTTCTCTTGTTTCTTAAGGTAAGCTTGTAATGCTATGAACCTTCCCCTTAGCACTGCTTTTACTGAATCCCTTAGGTTTTGTTTTGTTGTGTTTTCATTTTCATTCATTTCTATGCATATTTTGATTTCTTTTTTGATTTCTTCTGTGATTTGTTGGTTATTCAGAAGCATGTTGTTTAGCCTCCATATATTTATATTGTTAATGTGTTGTTTTTTTTTTCCCCCTGAAGTTGACATCTAAGCTTACTGCACTGGGATCAGAAAAGATGCTTGGAATGATTTAAATTTTTTGAATTTACCAAGGCTAGATTTATGGCCCAGTATGTGATCTATCCTGTAGAAGGTTCCATGTGCTCTTGAGAAAAAGATGAAATTCATTGTTTGGGAGTGAAATGTCATATAGATGTTCATAGGTCTAACTAGTCCATTGTATCATTTATAATTTGTGTTTCCTTGCTAATTTTCTGTTTAGTTGATCTATCCATAGGTGTGAGTGGGATATTAAAGTCTCCCACTATTATTGTGTACTGTTAATTTGCCCTCTCACACTTGTTAGCATTTGCCTTACATATTGCGGTGTGTCTATGTTGGGTGCATGTATATTTATAATTGTTATAACTTCTTCTTGGGTTGATCCTTTGATCATTATTTAGTGTCCTTTGATGTTTTTCATGGACTTTATTTCAAAATCTATTTTATCTGATATGAGTATTGCTACTCCTGCTTTTTTTTGGTCTGCATTTTCTTGAAATATATTTTTCCAGCCCTCTACTTTCAGTCTGTATGTGCCCCTTGTTTTGAGGTGGGTCCTTTGTAGACAGCATATATAGGGGTGTTGTTTTTGTATCCATTCAGCCAGTCTTTGTCTTTTGGTTGTGGCATTCAACCCATTTACATTTCAGGTAATTATTGTTAAGTATGATCCTGTTGCCATTTATTTTGTTGTTTTGGATTCAAATTTATAAACCTTTATAGCTTCCTTTGTAGCTTTGTCGGTAAAGAATCTGGCTGCAGTGCAGGAGACCTGGGTTCAATCCCTCATTTTGGAAGGTCCCCTGGAGAAGGAAATGGCAACCCACTCCAGTATCCTTACCTGGAAAATCTCATGGACAGAGGAGCCTGGTGGGCTGCCATCCATGGGGTCACAAAGAGTCGGGCATGACTGAGCGACTAACACTTACTTACTTGTAAACCTTTTCTCTGTTTCCTGTCTAGAGAAGTTCCTTTATCATTTGTTGAAGAGCTGGTTTGGTGGTGCTGAATTCTCTCAGCTTTTGCTCGTCTGTAAAGCTTTTCATTTCTCTGCATATTTGAATGAGATTCTTACCGGGTATAGTAATGTGGGTTGTAGGTTTTTCTCTTTTATCACTTTAAGTACGTCCTCCCAATCCCTTCTGGCCTGAAGAACTTTTGTAGAAAGATCAGCTGTTATCTTTATGGGAATCCCCTGTGTGTTATTTGTTGGTTTTCCCTTTCTGCTTTTAATATTTGCTCTTTGTGTTTGATCTTCATTAATTTGATTAGTATGTATCTTGGGGTGTTTCACTTTGGGTTTATCCTGTTTTGGACCCTCTGGCTTTCTTGGACTTGGGTGGCTATTTCCTTCCATATTTTAGGGAAGTTTTCAAGTATTATCTCCTCAAGTATTTTCTCATGGCCTTTCTGTTTGTCTTCTTCTGGGACTCCTATGATTCAAATGTTGGGGTGTTTAACATTGTCCCAGTGGTCTCTGATGTTTTCCTCATTTCTTTTAATTCTTTTTTCCTCTCGGCTTCATTTATTTCCACCTTTCTATCTTCTCTTATCTGCTTCTTCAGTTATTCTATTGTTGGCATCTAAGCTTACTGCACTGGGATCAGAAAAGATGCTTGGAATGATTTAAATTTTTTGAATTTACCAAGGCTAGATTTATGGCCCAGTATGTGATCTATCCTGTAGAAGGTTCCACGTGCTCTTGAGAAAAAGATGAAATTCATTGTTTGGGAGTGAAATGTCATATAGATGTTCATAGGTCTAACTAGTCCATTTGATCTTATTTATTGCATTATTCATTATTGACTGACTCTTTTTTTATCTCTTCTAGGTCCTTGTTAAACATTCAATCCTCCTTTCTAGTCTATTTATCTGTAACTCCATTTTGTTTTCAAGATTTTGGATCATCTTTACTATCATTATTCTGAATTCTTTTTGAGATAGACTCCCTATCTCCTCCTCTTTTGTATGATTTTCCTGGGGATTTATCATGCTCCTTTACTGGCTGAATATTTCTCTGCCTTTTCATTTTGTTTAGATTATTCTTTCTGGGGTGGCCTTTCTATATGCTTGAAATTTGTGGTTCCTCTTTATTGTGGAGGTTTTACCCTGTAGGTGTGGTTGGACGTGTGGCTTGTCAAGGTTTCCTGGTTATGGAAGCTTGTGTTCATGTTCTGGTGGGTGGCTGGATCTCTTCTCTCTGAGTGCAGTGAAGTGCCAAATAGTGAGTTTTTACGTGTCTATGGGTTTGGTGTGCCTTTGGACAGCCTGTATACTGAAACTCAGGGCTATGTTCCTGTGTTGCTGGAGAATTAGCATGGTATGTCTTGCTCTGGAACTTGTTGGCTCTTGGGTGGAACTGGGTTTCAGTGTAGGTGTAGAGGGGTTTAGATGTGCTTTTGTCAATTAATGTTCCCTGGAGTCAGGAGTTCTCTGGTGTTTTCAGTTTTGGATTTAAGCCTCTTACCTCTGGCTTTGAGTCTTAATCTTACAGTAGCCTCAAGATTTCTCCATCCATACAGCACTGCTGATAAAACATCTAGATAAATGGTGAAAAGAATCTCCAAAGTGAGGGACACCCAGAAAGGTTCACAGAGTTACATGGAGAAGAAAAGAGGGAGGAGGAAGATAGGTGAAGAGGGGAATCAAAAGAGGAGAGAGCAGTCTAGCCAATAATCAATTCCGTATGTGCTGTCCACAGTCTGGAACACCCAGAGAGGTTCACAGAATTAAATAGAGAAGAGAAGAGGGAGAAGAGAGATAGAGGTGACCATGAAGAGAAGAGGGGCAGTCAAAAGGGGAGAGACCAATCTAGTCAGCAATCAGTTCCCTAATTGTTCTCCACAGCCCGGAACACCCAGAGAGATTCAGAGTTAAGTAGAGAAGTGTTGGGGAGGGAAGAGAGAGAGCTCACCTGGGAGACAGTAGGGAGAGTTAAAAGGGGAGAGAGCAATCAAACCAGTAATCACAGATCAGATCAGCCGTTCAGTCGTGTCCGACTCTTTGCGACCCCATGAACTGCAGCACGCCAGGCCTCCCTATCCATCGAGTCAGTGATGCCATCCAGCCATCTCATCCTCTGTCGTCCCCTTCTCCTCCTGCCCTCAATCCCTCCCAGCATCAGAGTCTTCTCCAATGAGTCAACTCTTCGCATGAGGTGGCCAAAATACTGGAGTTTCAGCTTTAGCATCATTCCTTCCAAAGAAATCCCAGGGCTGATCTCCTTCAGAATGGACTGGTTGGATCTTCTTGCAGTCCAAGGGACTCTCAAGAGTCTTCTCCAACACCACAGTTGAAAAGCATCAGTTCTTCGGCCCTCAGTCTTCTTCACAGTCCAGCTCTCACATCCATACATGACCACAGGAAAGACCATAGCCTTGACTAGGCGAACCTTTGTTGGCAAAGTGATGTCTCTGCTTTTGAATATGCTATCTAGGTTGGTAATAACTTTCCTTCCAAGGAGTAAGCGTCTTTTAATTTCATGGCTGCAGTCACCATCTTCAGTGATTTTGGAGCCCAGAAAAAGAAAGTCTGACACTGTTTCCACTGTTTCTCCATCTATTTCCCATGAAGTGATGGGACCAGATGCCATGATCTTCGTTTTCTGAATGTTGAGCTTTAAGCCAACCTTTTCACTCTCCACTTTCACTTTCATCAGGAGGCTTTTGAGTTCCTCTTCAATTTCTGCCATAAGGGTGGTGTCATCTGCATATCTGAGGTTATTGATATTTCTCCCGGCAATCTTGATTCCAGCTTGTGTTTCTTCCAGTCCAATATTTCTCATGATGTATTCTGCATATAAGGTAAATTAACATGGTGACAATATACAGCCTTGACGTACTCCTTTTCCTATTTGGAACCAGTCTGTTGTTCCATGACCAGTTCTAACTGTTGCCTCCTGACCTGCATACAGATTTCTAAAGAGGCAGATCAGGTGGTCTGGTATTCCCATCTCTTTCAGAATTTTCCACAGTTTATTGTGATCTACACAGTCAAAGGCTTTGGCAAACTCAATAAAGCAGAAATAGATGTTTTACTGGAACTCTCTTGCTTTTTCGATGATCCAGCAGATGTTGGCAATTTGATCTCTGGTTCCTCTGCCTTTTCTAAAACCAGCTTGAACGTCAGGAAGTTCACGGTTCACATATTGCTGAAGCCTGGCTTGGAGAATTTTGAGCATTACTTTACTAGCGTGTGAGATGAGTGCAATTGTGCGGTAGTTTGAGCACTGTTTGGCATTGCCTTTCTTTGGGATTGGGATGAAAACTGACCTTTTCCAATCTTGTGGCCACTGCTGAGTTTTCCAAATTTCCTGGCATATTGAGTGCAGCACTTTCACAGCATCATCTTTCAGGATTTGGAATAGCTCCACTGGAATTCCATCACCTCCACTAGCTTTGTTCCTAGTGATGCTTTCTAAGTCCCACTTGACTTCACATTCCAGGATGTCTGGCTCTAGGTCAGTGATCACACCATCATGATTATCTGGGTCGTGAAGCTCTTTTTTGTACAGTTCTTCTGTGTATTCTTGCCACCTCTTCTTAATATCTTCTTCTTCCGTTAGGTCCATACCATTTCTGTCCTTTATCGAGCCCATTTTTGCATGAAGTGTTCCTTTGGTATCTCTGATTTTCTTGAATAGATCCTTAGTCCTTCCCATTCTGTTGTTTTCCTCTATTTCTTTGAATTGATCACTGAAGAAGGCTTTCTTATCTCTTCTTGCTATTCTTTGGAACTCTGCATTCAGATGTTTATATCTTTCCTTTTCTGCTTTTTTTTTTTTTTTTTTTTTGCTTCTCTTTTTTTCACAGCTATTTGCAAGGCCTCCTCAGACAGACATTTTGCTCTTTTGCATTTCTTTTCCATGGGGATGGTCTTGATCCCTGTCTCCTCTACAATGTCACGAACCTCATTCCATAGTTCATCAGGCACTCTATCTATCAAATCTAGGCCCTTAAATCTATTTCTCACTTCCACTGTATAATCATAAGGGATTTGATTTAGCTCATACCTGAATGGTCTAGTGGTTTTCCCTACTTTCTTCAATTTCAGTCTGAATTTGGCAATAAGGAGTTCATGGTCCGAGCCACAGTCAGCTCCTGGTCTTGTTTTTGCTGATTGTATAGAGCTTCTCCATCTTTGGCTGCAAAGAATATAATCGATCTGATTTCGGTGTTGACTATCTGGTGATGTCCATGTATAGAGTCTTCTCTTGTGTTGTTGGAAGAGGGTGTTTGCTATGACCAGTGCATTTTCTTGGCAAAACTCTATTAGTCTTTGCCCTGCTTCATTCCATATTCCAACGCCAAATTTGCCTGTTACTCCAGGTGTTTCTTGACTTCCTACTTTCGCATTCCAGTCCCCTATAATGAAAAGGACATCTTTTTTGGATGTTAGTTTTAAAAGGTCTTGTAGGTCTTCATAGAACCGTTCAACCTCAGCTTCTTCAGCGTTACTGGTTGGGGCATAGACTTGGATTACTGTGACATTGAATGGTTTGCCTTGGGAATGAATAGAGATCATTCTGTCATTTTTGAGATTGCATCCAAGTACTGCATTTCGGACTCTTTTGTTGACCATGATGGCCACTCCATTTCTTCTGAGGGATTCCTGCCCACAGTAGTAGATATAATGGCCCTCTGAGTTAAATTCACCCATTCCAGTCCATTTTAGTTCGCTAATTCCTAGAATGTCAACATTCACTCTTGCCATCTCTTGTTTGACCACTTCCAATTTGCCTTGATTCATGGACCTGACATTCCAGGTTCCTATGCAATATTGCTCTTTATAGCATCAGACTTTGCTTCTATCACCAGTCACATCTACAGCTGGGTATTCTTTCTGCTTTGGTTCCATCCCTTCATTCTTTCTGGAGTTATTTCTCCACTCATCTCCAGTAGCATATTGGGCCCCTACTGACCTGGGGAGTTTCTCTTTCAGTATCCTATCATTTTGCCTTTTCAAACTGTTCATGGTATAAAAATCACACCCCTAAGTAAAAATAGGTACTGAAGATTAGATTCTTAAAGGTACACAATTGATAACAGATATCAAAAATTAAAAATTTAGAGTAGAGTAATGGAGAAGGCAGTGGCACCCCACTCCAGTACTCTTGCCTGGAAAATCCCATGGACAGAGGAGCCTGGAGGGCTGCAGTCCATGGGGTCGCTAGGGGTCGGACACGACTGAGCGACTTCACTTTCACTTTTCACTTTCATGCATTGGAGAAGGAAATGGCAACCCACTCCAGTGTTCTTGCCTGGAGAATCCCAGAGACAGGGCAGCCTGGTGGGCTGCCGTCTATGGGGTCACACGGAGTCGGACACGACTGAGGTGACTCAGCAGCAGCAGCAGCAGAAGTAGTAATAGTCTAAATTAAAAATTTAGACTCTGAAAAATACATTAAAAATACAAAACCAATCACAAATACATATGTGAAATTTGCTTCAAAAATAGGATTTGGTTTTTTTTGGCAAGGTAATAGTAAGCTATAAAAATGAAAATTAAAGGTGTAATAAAGAACTGCAAAATTAAAAAAAAAAGATAATATTAAAAATATATCTAGGAAATTCTCTGGAGCTGTTGAGGACAGTGTGGGGTCAGTTCAGTTTCAGATAGTTCCTTGTTCCAGCTTATACTTCTTTTCAAGGTCCATAGGCCCCCTCCAGTGCTTAGTCAATGCTAACTACAGGGTTTCAATCTGTTGTGCCTGTCACTTTGAGAGCAGTTCCCTGTTACTTGTTTGTTTTGTCTTCCTCTGTTTGCAAGTCTCTTCAGTGTCTAATTTTCGCCCTGATGCAAGGGAGTGAAGGTGGTCACTTATTTAGGCTCACTTGTTCAGTCGTGCTGTGGGGAGGGAGGAATACTGCAAACAAATTTGACTGGCATGTGGGGGAGTGCTCACAGTGTATGGACCACACTGGGTTGCCCTAGCTCATGGTGGCTGTGTTTTCCCTGTCTACACTGCTCAGACTCCAGGTTGCTTTGAGGGGAACTTTCCAAAGCAGGCCCTATGTTGCATGCACTTCCCAGGTCTAAGCTGCTCAGGTTCAGGTTCTCCACAAAGGCATAGACTCAGCTGGGCCTGCGTTTTGTGCCCTTCCCAGGTCCGAGGAGCTCAGGCAACCAGGTGCTTGGCAAGCACACTGTCCGAGTTGTGCAGTGAGTCTTATCACCTCTCTGGTCCCAGTCCCTCGGTTTAGTGGGCGTGCCACAAGAGCTCCGTCTCAGGTGTGTCATGTGTCTCCTCTGGGGAGCTGATCTCAGGTTGCAATCCTGCTGGCAGAAGTCAACTGTCCAATATCCCAGGAAGACGTGGTTAGCAAATGGGAGCATGTTCCCAGTTTGGTGGAGGATGCCATCTCTGGGGCCAAAATTGCCCCTTGCCTTCCAGCTCTGGCTGTCGCCTGCCTGCCTCTCTGCATCTGGTGGGGGCAAGGAGCCAGTCAGCAGCCTGCTAGCTCTCCTTTGGCATTCACTCAATCCTTTGTTCTCTGAGCGGGGCAGGATGTGACTTAGGTTAGAGCTTTTCTTTCTCTCTCTCTTTTTTTCCCATTCTCTGTCTGTCCCACAGTTTGGGTTGCTATTTCACGTTAGCTCCCTCAGATTGTACTCAGGGCCTTCAGGACTGGCCCTTAACCCTAAGCAATACAATGGTGCCTCCTCCACTTGCTGGTGGCAGATGTGAGCATCTGAGCTACTTCTCCCCTTGGAGTTTTGGTTAAGGCACGTATTCTGTGGGCTTTTTGTTTTTGTTTTCCCTCCCTGTTATGTTGCTTTCTTCCTGGTGGCTCAGAGGTTAAAGCATCTGGCCGCAATGGGGGAGAACTGGGTTCAATCCCTGGGTAAGGAAGATCCCCTGGAGAAGGAAATGACAACCCATTCCAGTATTGTTGCCTGAAAAATCCCATGGACAGAGGACCCCGGTAGGCTACAGTTCGTAGGGTAGCAAAGAGTCAGACACAACTGAGCGACTTCACTTTCTTTCTTTCACTTTATATTGCCCTCTGTGATTCCAAAGCTTCCCACGGATCCACTGGTAAGAGGGTTTCCTGGTGTTTGGAAACTTCTCCCCCTTCACGACTCCCTCCCCAGGATGGGTCTCTGTCCCTAACTCTTTTTCTCTCTTTTTGGCTTTTATATTTTGTCCTACCTTCTTTAGAAGAGAATGGGCTACCTTTCTGGGTGCCTGGTGTCTTCTGCCAGTGTTCAGAAGTTGTTTTGGGGAAGTTGCTCAGCATTCAAATGATCTTTTGATGAATTTGTGGAGAAGAAAGTGATCTCCCCGTCCTATTCCTCCTCCATCTTAAGACCGCCCCCCACTTAGCATTTTCTTAATTGTTTTGGTTTTTTTGAAGGTCTTTCCTTTGTCTTATGCTTATTGCCTATATGTCTCTTTAATATATGTTGTAAAGCTGGTTTGGTGGTGCTAAATTCTCTTAACTACTGCTTGTCTGTAAAGGTTTAAATTTTTTATCAATTTTGAATGAAATCCTTGCCAGGTAAAGTAATCTTGCTTGTAGATTTTCCCCTCTCAGTACTTTAAATATATCCTGCCATTCCTTTCTGGCCTGTAAGATTTCTGCTGAAACATCAGCTGTTAATTGAATGGCTTTTCCCTTGTGTGTTACTTGTTGCTTTTCCCTTGCTGCTTTTAATATTCTTTCCTTGTGTTTAATCTCTGTTGGTTAGTATGTGTCTTGACGTGTTTCTGCTTCAATTTATCCTGTATTGGACTCTCTGTGCTTCTTGAACTTGATTGACTATTTCCTTTCCCATGCTGGGAAGGTTTTCAACTATAGTATCTTCAAAAAAAATTCTCAGTGCCTTTCTTTTTCTCTTCTTCCTCTGGAACCTCTATACTCAAATGTTTGTGTGTTTAATACTGTCCAAAAGATTTCTGAAGCTCTCCTCAATTATTTTCATTCTTTTTCCTTTATTCTGCTCATTAGCAACTATTTCAACCATTCTATCTTCCAGCTCACTGTTCCATTCTTCTGCTTCAGTTAATCTATTATTTTTCCTTCTAAAATATTTTTAATTTCAGTAATTGTGTTATTCATCTTTGTTTGTTTACTCTTTGTTTCTTCTATATCCTTGATAATTGTGTTAATTTTGTTGATTGTTTCTTGGCACTTTATGAATTCTATTTTCAAGGTTTGGGAACATCTTTACCATCATTATTCTGAATTTTTTTGCAGATATTTGAACTATTTCCTCTTAGGTTTTTTTTTTTTTTTTTACCTTGTGTGCTTCTAGTTTGTTCCTTCATTTGAGCAATATTTTTTTTACCTTTTCTTTTTTTAATTATTGCATTTTATATCTCCTTTTCTCAGGCTTTCAGGTCTAATTCCTCCTTCCTTTTGGTTTCTGCCCTTGCTGTGTAAGGTTGTGCCAGTGGTTTGTGTAGGCTTCTTTTGGGTGTAACTTTTGCTTGTACTCTGGTGAAAGGAGGTAAGTTTTTTTTTTTTTTTTTTTTTTCCCCTCTGATGGGCAGGGCTGTATGAGGTGGCAATCCTGTTTGCTGATGACTGGGTTTGTGTTTTTATCTTTTTGTTTTTTGGGTGAGGCATCCTACACTGGATGCTGCTGGCAGTTGGGTGATGCCAGGTGCATACAGGTGGAGGCTTTTATGGGAATTCTCACTAATAAATACTCCCTGGGGGTTAGGCGTTTTATGGCAGTCTAGAGTCTTGTCAGCACTCCCACTTCAAAGGTTCTGCATCTGATCTCTGGCCAGGGAAGTGAGATTCCACAGGTGGTTTGTAATGGCATTAAAGGGTATAAAACAAACACACTAAAACAAGAAACGAACTATAAATCTCAAACAAATGGCAGATACAAAATTAGGCAAGTACTAACAAAAACATGGGAAATATACACACACATATACACACATAAACAAAACCAAAACAGTGAGAAAAAAAAAAAAGAAAAAGATTGATCCAGTGAGCAAAGGAAAGTAAGAATTATATCAACTAGTTATTAACAAATCTGACTAAAAGCGTAAACTGGAAAACAAAACCAAAGCCATATGTCAACAGGGGAATAAAACAACTAAAGCAAAACAGACTAATAAACATAATGAGGAAACGCGAGAAAAGGAAAAAAATAAAGAAAGGCTAGAAAAGCAAATTTAAATAGAGATAGATAAAGAAGTTTTACATATATTTAAGAAAAACAACAACAGAAAAAAATAAGAAAAGCAAGCAAAAGAATATATGTGGGAAAATAGTGATAATATATATTTTTAAAGCTTTGAAAATTGAAGAGGAAAACAACACTCAAAACCACAAAAGACCAATGTAGAGGCAGAAGTATTTAAAGGAAATTAAATGTGTGGTTAAAAAATTTTCTCAAAAGTGTAAATAGATTTAATTGTAGTATTAAAATCAACAGCTACAACAGAGAGCAAAAAAAAACAAATAAAAATTTAAAAACCCGGTAGCAACTACTGAATAAATTAAAATATAAGAATAATAAATATTTTTCTTGGATCAGCTGTCAGCATCCTTTTCCTCAATGTGAGTCACAGTCCACCTCACCTCCCTAGGATGCCCTCCAGTTCTGGGCTGGTCTCTTACCTGTTGTGGCCGCAGCTCAGACTCTAATCTTGTCCTCCTCTTTCATGTTCTTGCTCTCATATCTATATCTGCCAGTGCTAATGTGTTTTCTTTTGCAGGAACTCTCATTGTCCTTTATATATTCCACAGATACAAAGTCTGCCAGTTGATCATGTGGATTCAATCTTCAGCTTGTACCACTGGTGGGAATGTTTTGGTTATATTCCTTAGCCACCTGCCCCTGGATTTAACTTGTGGTTTTATCTCCACCTTTGCATGTGAGTCGTCCACAGGAGTTTGCTCCTGAGGCTCCCCTGGAGGACTTGGATGTGCCCCAGGGAGGACCAAATGTAGAGGTGGTGTAGTTGCTTGGATTGCAGGAGCCCTGGAAATACCAGGTACTAAGGGGAGCACTGGCTACGACAGCAAGAAATATGGTGCCTTAGGGTTTTTGTAACCTTTGGTTGCTCTGTCCTTGTGGGATTGAGCTAGGGAGTGACACAGGAGCTTGGATAATGGAGACCATGGCAACGCCGGATACATAGCTGTGGCTATTGTCACAGGAGGTATGACTATTAGGGATTTTTTCTAGTTTCTGAAAGCTCTGCCCAGTGAGGATTGAGCATGGAGGTGACACAGCTGCTTGAATTATGGGAACCCTGGCAGTGCCAAGCATGCAGGGAAACCAACTGTCTCAGCTGCAGAAAGTGATAGTCCTATTAGAGTCTTTTCCTAGCTTCTGGCACCTGGCCACCAGAGGGCCTCTTTGGTTGGTCCCTCTCTGTTGCTTGACCCCTTCAAGAGCTTACAGGCCCCCCATGTGGGGTCATTGTCTGTTGTTCATCACATCAGGGACTTAAAGATCACTCTGGCTGGGGTCCTTCTGTGTTGCTTTGCACATCAGGTCTTTAAAGGGCCACCGTCCCTGTGTTGTTTCACCTGTCTGGTGCTGATATGTGCAGAGAGAGGCTATAGAGATGGCTCCATTCTCTGTGTTCTCAGCAGTATCACGCTGCCTCCAGGTTAGCTGGCTTTCCTTCATAAGCAATTCCCACTCCGCACTCCTCTCTCAGGTTCCTTTACACCACCTCCCTTCAGTCAACAGTAGACCTTGCCATGGGATTGCTTTCCAATCTCTATGTTCCAGCTCCAATCTGAAGCCCTTTCTAGGGGACTTGCATCCCTGTCTGGTGTAGCTTCAGCCATGGCAAGGATTGTCTGTGTGATCCTCATTCCATTCAGATTCTCACTGGTCAGCTGCTTCACTTTCCAACAGTCTCAGTGCTTCACATCTGTCACAAACATTTGCCCTCCTGTGCAGCTCTGTTCCTGCTTCAGTTCCCAACCCTAGATGCAGATCCAGTTCTACTCACTCTCCTCTTTTTTTGCCCTCCTTCCTTTGTCCTGCTGAATGTTGCCTGGTTCTATATATTCTTTTCCAGTGGTCACGTTCTCAGCTGGCGTTCTGCACGATCTTCTGTGTCTGGAGGTTTATTCCTGATGTATCTGCGGAGAGAGATTCATGTGGAGGTACACTCCACGTGCACCTACTCTTCCGCCATGGTGGATCTCAGTGTATGGATCCACTGAGATCCACACCTCACTCCAAATCAGGATTACTGTGGGCGGTTGTCAAATTTCTGTTGTTGGGTCAGGATAAAAGCAATGGATATCTTGTTCTTCTCATTTGAACATACTTCTCAGTTGATCATTTTCTTGACTCTCTGTGTTGATATCTGTGCATTAGACTAAACATCCAGTTGTCCTAGTCTTCACAGATTGGCCTCAGAAGTAGAACCTTTTCAGAATTCAGCCTTTTCAATCAGCCTGGCCAGAATTTTGGTTACCTCTTTCACCTCTCTGCTCATCCAAACTTCTGTGTTTGTAGTCAGCCTCCTCCAGGAGTTGAGAGTATGCAGTGATCTATAAGTCAGAATACTTGGTGGAACAGGCAATTGGAGTTTATCACCTGGATCACTCTGCACTGACTTGGGGAAAGGAGCTGTGGTTAATGCCTGCATGCTACTTCAAACCCTGTGCCTTCTGCACCATGATTTAGTTCTCTGTAGTCCCCAGGCACAAATGCAAACTTTGGGTTTCATCAGATCTCAGGGACAGGTTAGTTAGAAGCCAATTCCTCAGGCAGAACTGGAAAAGATGAAGGTCCAGATGTGCCGTCTGACTCCTTCCATGGAGAAACTGGAAGTTGCTTACTCTTCATTAACCTAGGGGAAGACCTGTGAGAAGTGCTGGTACAGATTCATAACTGCCACTTCATTTCTGTAATCCCAAGAGATTGGAAACCCTAGGCCTCCCAGAAGCAGGTAAATTGGAAGCTGGGCCCTGGACTGCTGCTGCTGCTATGTCGCTTTAGTCGTGTCCGACTCTGCGACCCCAGAGATGGCAGCCCACCAGGCTCCCCCGTCCCTGGGATTTTCCAGGCAAGAGCACTGGATTGGGTTGCCATTTCCTTCTCCAATGCATGAAAGTGAAAAGTGAAAGTGAAGTCGCTCAGTCATGTCGGACTCTAGTGACCCCATGGACTGCAGCCTACCAGGCCCCCCGTCCATGGGATTTGCCAGGCAAGAGTACTGCAGTGGGACCCTGGACTAGCATTTGCAAAATCAGAGACCTAGATTGTGGATCAAACTCCTTCCTCCTCCAGGAGAAGCTGGGAGTTGAGTGTTTCCTTCAAATTGTGTGGTCCTCTGCTGCATAGATTTTATTGCAGAAATGTGTCTTAGTTTTCCCTGCCACTTAGGATTTTGGCATTTTCTTACTTGCCTTGATTGAAGAACTTCTCATCTACTGTTTCTATTTTGAATCGAAGGAGTTGATATACACATAGTTGTTAATTCAGTGTGTCTGTGGAGGGAAGGAGAGATCAAGGTGGCCTATTCCACTCTCTTACTAATATCACTGCAGTGTTTCCAAATTATATGTGTTGGGCTTGTTTGCTTGTCTATTTTCAGTTTTAAGGAAAAGCAGTTATTGATTTTCATCTTTATCATTACTATTATTGCTATGTAATTTTAAAATTCCCCTCAGCACACTTTTGTGTCCTCTCATAAATCATATAAAACTTTACTTATCATGGTTTTATTTTCATTCAGTTCAAAATATTCAGTTTTCTCTTTTGATTTCTTCTTTATCCGTGAAGTACTAAAAAAATTAGCTGAATTCTATGAAGATGTCTAGTAGATGACAGAATTGTACTTTTCCAAGTTTAGTTATTCATGGTTTGAAGGATCAATATTTTGTCCTTAGTAAAATGAATGGATGTATTGATCTTTGTCATCTTCATTGAACTCCATGTACTGATATGGCTTTAAGCACTCAGTTTTGATGACAGCATTTCAAATTCTCAGAGACAGAGGCTGGGGTCACTATGGTGGAAGATTCTGTGATCGTCACCTGATCTGTGTTCTGGGTTGTGTAAGAGATTCAGACTAGACAATACTTTCAACAAGTCCCAGGAAAGGAAACCCATTGCTAAAAGATTTCTGACATGCTGTGGGATTCCAGATCCTTTAGACAAACAGATTTCTAATAATTTCCTATAATGGATTCAGAGTATTTTAAATCTTGCTTTGTTCTAGAAAATATAAATCAGTTGTTTTAGTTTAATATCTTTGGAAATTCATATTTTTTTTTTTTTTCTCTTACACAGGACCTTAAATGATTAGAAGTTTTCTTGGTTTATAGTCATAAACGACTCCCCTTTTTTGTATCATTACCTTATTTGAATCCTTATGAAATGTGTATCAAATATATGCTTACCTTTTCTTTATGCTTTCTCCCCTTTAGAAACATGTTCAAAATCCAATATAAGAATTGAGAATGGATTTTTGTCTGAATCCACCTTTACGTATCCCCTAAATAAACAAACAGAATACAAGTGTAAACCAGGATATGTAACAGCAGATGGTAAGACATCAGGGTTAATTACATGTCTGCAAAATGGATGGTCAGCTCAACCTGTATGCGTTAGTAAGTAATTCATTATCTTAGTATTCTTTATCCTGATGATAACTATACAGAAGTATTCTTTAACTTTGTTCTTTTTTCCTTTTTTCTTTCCTTTTTTTTTTTTTTTTTTGCTGGGGTAGGGTCATATGAAGTGTTTTGTGGTTCCATGGATGTATTTGAAAAGATCAATTACAAAGCTTTGAAAAATGCATCTTTTTTAAAAAAATATTAGTGGAGTAGAATATCATTGTACCTTTCAAAGTTTTGTCACTTTAAAATATCTTGTGACTAAAATCTAATTTTGCTAAGAGCCTTACCTTTCTTCTGGGATAAATTCATTTATTTTCAGCTGAGACCTTTATGCTGATTGCATCTGCTTTTATTTTAGGAGACTCTTAAGCCAGAGTCTCTGCTCCTGAGCCTAAAAGTTATGCTTTTAAGCAAAGATGTGAGGCCATGGTGCATAAGCTTCAAATAATATGATATATAATTCATATGTTTGAGTCTCTAGGATAGATATCCTTGTGAAAAATTCTGTTTTAGGAAATCTTCATAAACATCTAGTTAGTGGAGACAGAGTAACACTTCTAGACAGGACCAAATTCTGCTGTGCTGAAGGTTTTTCTTGTAGCAACACATAGATGTTTATGAAGATTTTCTAAGAACAATTAATGAGTTTGTCTTATTCATCCCAAAGCTACACACTGATATTTTTGAAGTGATATTTTATATATTCACTTTAAGTGAAGTAAGTATTTATAATATCCCTTTCTACTGTTTTCATTTTATTTTTTCCAGTGTCTATACTTGCTACAGGCACTACACCCTCAAAATGAAAAAAGTTTCACATATCAAACTTACTTTATTTTAATATATGACAGTTTTCCATTCTAACACTATTTTTATGAAAAATGTCTCTATTATTATATTTTACTAGTATAATTTTGCTTTAATACATTATGAAATTTGAAGTAAATTATTAACATCCATCTATGGTGTTAGTGAAAACAGATTGTTTGTTAACATATTTTCTTGTAAATAGCTATAAATAATAGCATTATGTCTGTATTCAACCTTGATAAGTATAAAAGGATATACAACCATTAGAGATATAGTTGGAAAAGGAAAATCAGCATGTGAATTTTAAAAATTTATAGCATCTTTAAAAAATTAACTTGCCTTTTGAAAATTACTTCTTTTCATTGAAGTTTTCTCTGGCAAATATGTCACAACTGTTAATTAATTTGGCATAGTAATTAGGAAAATGCTGTTATGAAAATGGTATAATACTTCTGTAATGGAATATTTTAATACTAGCTTTGGAAAAAAATGCATAAGTACAGCAACTGAGGAACATGTTCAAAGGTAAATAATTCAGGAACATTAAGTGTTGAGAAAAATGTTGCATAGAAATACACTTGTATTCACTTTGAGTAATTATTTCAGAACAGTGATATACCACTGGCATTCTTGGCTGATTTTTTATGATTAGTACATACTAATTGGTGAAGCCCTTTTTCCTTGAGATGAAACTCAATCAAATTGCCCACTAAATAATATTTGAAATGAAATCGCAATCCTGTTATCCCTTAGAATCCTGCGACAGGCCAGTATTGGAGAAGGCCAGAGTCAAAGGTGATGGCACGTGGTTCAGGATGAATGACAGGCTGGACTACGAATGTCTTGATGGGTATGAGAACCGAGATGGACGCACCACAGGCTTCATAGTATGTGGTCAAGACGGCTGGTCCCATAAAGCTGCATGCTATGGTAAGCGCTCTTTTCCAGATGTTCTTTCCTTCAAGATAAGCAAAATTTAACAGTAATTGTCAGAAGTGTTTTATTTTTACCAAATTACACTGATCTAGAATCATCTTTAAGGATCATGTTTATTTCTATTTTAATGTAAACTGGAAGGAGGGAAAGTTTTAAAGTCCAACGATTCACTCAATACCAAAATGACAGGGTCTTGCAACCTGTTCAAGTATTTGCTCGTAAGTTTCTGCTTTTACCTCCTACCTTGAATGTTAAATTCTGCAGGTTTTGACAGGTGCTTTTAATTTCTGACTTTGACAAGTTCAGAGGGCAATGACATGGATCTCTTTTATTTTGCCAATCAGATGTGTTTTTTCCAGGGTTGGAAATAGGGCTTCAGTCTCTGGTAAGCTGAGTGGATGTTGAGTGTCCCAAGTCAAAGGAAGAGTTATGTGCAAACTTTGGCAGAAAAGTAATATTTGGAAAATATGAAGGTGGGCAGATTCTACTGAATGAGAGAGGATATTTATGAGCTGAAGCTGATATGAGGCAAAGGAAAGATGAGCTGGGTTATTTCAAGGCATATTAACATTGATTGATTTTATGATTCATGAAAAGCCATAGGGAATTTTAAGAAAAGAAATGATATAATTTTATTTGGATTTTTGAAGGCCATTTGTGGATTTTTCTGTATGCTGTGCTTATGATGGACAAGAGAAGATTCAAAAAACCATGTGGGGTGAAAAAGTGTGGGGATTAGATACATTCTTGGCTGAAGTGATTCAGGGCAGAGAATAGATTTGGGATATATTTTCCTGGTAATAAATGCACATAACATTGCTAAATGTTGGTTGTCAGAAAGAGCAAAACTTGAAGGGACTCATGTTTTGAATACCATTTTCTCATAAGCAAGCAAGCAAATGGAAATGACTTTATATGTGATACTGGCAGAAGAAAGAACACTCTTACAAGAGCATTACAACTTTGACCTGAACACATTGTGGTTGGGCCAATGAGGACCATAAACATTGGATACATCAACTATAGTGTTGAATGCATAGGTTTAATCAGGAGATATACACATGAGATTATCACTCTCTAAATTATGACATCAGATTAGAAAAGAATGTAGAATGAAAATAGAAGAAAGCTCAAGACTGAGTCCTGAAGCTTCCAACACTGAGGTGTCTGACAGAAGAATCGATGATAAAGTGGACAGAAAGAAAGGAGGACCCAGAGAATGTAGGAGAAAAAAATGTAAGAATGAATGTTGCATAGATTGGACAGAAGAAAATGATTTAAGAACAAGGGATAATAAATTGACTAATAGTAATTTCTATGAAATCAGCCTGAAATGGTTCTATATCCAATTCCACCATTTGCTAAGTTTGAATCTAAGAGCAACAACCTATTTGAAGCTTTGTTCACTCCTCTGAATCTGTAAAATGATTTAAGATTTACAAATGTTCTAATATTTCAAAAGATATTTTATATACAAGCAACTTCTACAGCTCAATTCCAGAAAAATAAATGACCCAATCAAAAAATGGGCCAAAGAACTAAATAGACATTTCTCCAAAGAAGACATACAGATGGCTAACAAACACATGAAAAGATGCTCAACATCACTCATTATCAGAGAAATGCAAATCAAAACTACTATGAGATACCGTTTCACGCCAATCAGAATGGCTGCTATCCAAAAGTCCACAAGCAATAAATGCTGGAGAGGGTGCGGAGAGAAGGGAACCCTCTTGTACTGTTGGTGGGAATGCAAACTGGTACAGCCACTATGGAGAACAGTATGGAGATTCCTCAAAAAACTGGGAATAGAACTGCCTTATGATCCAGCAATCCCACTGCTGGGCATATACACTGAGAAAACCAGAATTGAAAGAGACACGTGTACCCCAATGTTCATAGCAGCACTGTTTGCAATAGCCAGAACGTGGAAGCAACCTAGATGTCCATCCACAGATGAATGGATAAGCAAGCTGTGGTACATATGCACAATGGAGTATTACTCAGCCATTAAAAAGAACACATTTGAATCAGTTCTAAGGAGGTGGATGGAACTGGAGCCTATTATACAGAGTGAAGTAACCCAGAAAGAAAAACACAAATACAGTATCCTAACGCATATATATGGAATTTAGAAAGATGGTAAAAATAACCCTATTTACGAGATAGCAAAAGAGACACTGATGTATAGACCAGACTTTTGGACTCTGGGACCGGGAGAGGGTGGGATGATTGGGGAGAATAACATTGAAATATGTATAATATTATATCTGAAATGTATTAATTGTTCAAAGTAACACTGTCATGTTACAATTTGTTCATACTAGATGTTTGTAATGTTTCTGATAATCAATAAAAGAGATTCTTGATAAAAATAAAATAAAATAAATTATTCATATACATTTGTCATAATACCTGTCATACAGTTTAGTCAAGGAAATTGTAAACTAATTACATTAGAATAATTACCCTAATGAATACTTCTAATTCAGTTAATAAGCCAGGTTAAAAGACTAAAAATGTGGTGCCAACATTAATTGTGAGAGATACAGTTTCAGATGGAGTAGATAGGGAAAAACCTACTTAGAACCTGCTAAATAAATTATTAGTAAGAAATGCAATACAGCATGGGGACATAACTCTGAAAAGGCTTGGATGTGACAGGGAACAAGAGGTTCAGGACAGAGATTTCAGATAGACACACAGGGGAAGCTTGTTAGAGGAACAGCCCAGGCTTGTTGAACAGTGTCCAGAGCCCAGGTAATTTCACTTTCAGGCTGTCAGCAAGCACCTAATATGTGCCAGAAGTGGCCTAATTGTGAAAAATACAGTAGGGGACGGTGGTATGTCTTTCAAGAGCTTTCATGCCAGTATGAGAGAAAAAAAAAAAAAAAAAAGGTGAATTAAGGCAAATAATGAACCAAAAAGTAAAAATATTTCTATTATATTGTTCCAATAAGTGTATTCTAAGAACAAAAGAATCCAAGTGCTTAGAAAGTGGGAAGGACTGCAGGTCAACTTCATGTAGGAAGATGTCTATGCAAAGAAAGCCAGGAAACCATTGGTCAGCAGAGGCACACACCTTTGTAGCAGCCGTGGCAGCAAAGCAATTGGCTTATTTAAAAAGATCAGATGGTAAAGAATCTGCCTGCAATGCAGGAGACTTGGGTTCAATCCTTGGGTCAGGAAGATCCCTTAGAGAAGGTAATGGCAACCCTCTGCAGTATTCTTGCCTGAAGAATTCCACAGATAGAGGAGTCTGGTGGGCTATAGTCCATAGGGTCAAAAAGAGACATACCTGAGAGAATACACTTTCCCTTTCAAAATTTCTGAGCCACCTGACAGTAAAATATCCACTTGCATTGTGGGAGACCTGGATTGGATCCCTGGGTTGGGAAGATCCCTTAGAGAAGGGAATGGCAACTCACTGGAATATTTTTGCCTGAAGAATTCCATGGAATTTTGGCGAGCTGCAGTCCAAGGGATCACGAAGAGATGGACACGACTGAGCTACTAACAATTCTAAGTAAAGGGAAAGGCTTTTAAGATGATCATGTCTTTCTTACAGTCACTTTATGTGAAGACAGCAGAGGGAAAAAGCCTAATAAGATCTTTTTGTGGTTGTTAAACCAGTATTTAACACAGTATGATAAAATAGGAATTTTATATAAGATAAGCATAAAATAAACAAAATCACATAAATTAGAAATATTTCTCTGTGGAAGTTTGGAATATAATTTTAGGAAAGGAATCCCAATGGTTCTCATCAATAGTAACCCCTCATCTAAGCTACAAAATTCAACATTAAAACAAAAGCAGAAACAAAGTTATTGATTTTGGGGGGAGGGGGCATTACTTTTAAAACTAGTTAGCTTATATATAATTTTATGATAATGTTTGAAGAATTTTAGATAGTATGATCCTTCTTTTTGGTGAGATTCTAATTCTTAAATTCCAATTGAGAAGTTTATAAATGATTTAGCAATAGGAATATTCCAAATAAAGAATAATGCAATTTTTGATAGTAGGTAGCAGTCCCTGGTGGCTCAGATGGTAAAGAATCTGCCTACAATACAGGAGACCTGGGTTTAATCCCTTGGTTAGGAAGATCTCCTAGAGAAGGGAATGACTACCCACTCCAGTATTCTTGTCCGGAGAAGTCCATGGACAGAGGAGCCTGGCCAGCTATACTCCATAGGGTCACAAAGGGTCATACACAACTGAGCGACTAATCCACACATAGCAATGTCACAAATTTCATAGATTTTACACATTTTCAATGATAAGTTTTAACATTTTTAAAATGAATCAGAATAATTAAACATATATTAATAGTTAAGCTCATTTATAGGTAGAATAAGATTAGATGTTTGTGTTGTCATATACATAATCAAGACACCTAGAATATGTCTATGTGACCTTGAACATGTTTGCTCATTTTGTTTCATGTTTCAGTTTGATTTCTAAACTTGTAGATAAAATTAAGTGATTTTTAATGTACCTGTAACTCAAATACAAGAGCAATGTCTCTCTTGTGTGTTCTAGTTTCCCAGTTATATTTCTTATAATACCATTTTTTCATTTGTATTCAGTTTTAAAATTGTGTCTTTATTATTCTGAGAGAATATTTCTACATTTTGAGACCAAAAAAGCAGCATTATATTTTGTAAATGTCAGTGATAAAATCAGATCCAGTATTAACAAGTTGACTTTACAAATAAATTATCAGGCTTATATGTTGCTGCTCAATACCTTAATATTTCTCAAAATCCCAGATGAGTGCAGAGGGTGTATAAAATCTAACGTAATGTTTTTCAAGGAAGAGCATCAATGTGTGTCCTCTGTGTATGCAGTACCCAGCACCTCATTTTATGTGACACAAATAATATTTATTTTGCAATGGTTAAATGTTCTCACTCAATTATTTATCTTTTTTGATAGAAAGAGAATGCAGTATTCCCGAAATGGATCAATACTTAAATGCTTATCCCAGGAAAGAAATATTTAAAGTTGGAGATGTGCTGAAATTCTCCTGCAGTCAAGGCCGTATTATGGTTGGAGCAGATTCAGTTCAGTGCTACCACTTTGGATGGTCCCCTAAACTTCCAACGTGTAAAGGTAAATATTTATCTGACAGTTGTTGGAGCAAGAGTTGGAATTTCAGATATCAACCTTTTTATTTCTCTGCCTTAATTTTCTGTCCACTTCCAGTGCATCTATATAGTCTAATGCATTAAGTCAGAGATATACCTACCAAGGTGGAGAAGGAAATGGCAACCCACTTCAGTATTCTTGCCTGGATAATCCTGGGGACAGACAAGCCTGGTGGGCTGTCTATGAGGTTGCACAGAGTCGGACACGACTGAAGCGACTTAGCAGCAGCATACCCACCAAGGACATGTGCTGGGTAGTAGATACCTCAGTTTTCCTTCTTTAAGAAATTAACCTCCAGGTCCTTCTTGAAATATGTGGTGGAGAATCCACAGAAATGCATGAGGAACCTGACACTGGCAGGACTTCTTGTTAGTTTTCCTTTTTCCTGCAATTGCACTATTAATATTGGAGAGTTTATATACTGTGGGCTTTACATCTAGTGTCCTCAAGTCTATGTCTAAAGAGTGTTCAAATAACTTAAAGTCAATTCAGTCACATGTATCAAATCATATGAATCAAAGTTAAACTGTTCAAATGCTTCTCTCAAATGATATTTTTTTCAAGAAGTTTTCATACAGTGTTTCTGTGGAATAAAAGTATTGCTACAATTTATACACCCAGATTGAGTAACTGGTTTGCATAATTATTTAGCATGTCTGGATAATGAACATGCTTTCTGAGCATACATAGACTTCAATATGCTAGTTCAAGATGAGTAACAGAATCAGTAAACACTATTCTTTTTTCATTGTTTAAGAATGCTAAAATAAATTAAATAACAAATAAAAGATCATTTAGAGAAATGAATTTCTGCATTAGTTGGATTTTTCAGTTATAAGACACAATATAACCATAATTTACACAATATTTCCACAGCAAGGAAAGTAAAGTCCTGTGATCCACCTCCTGAACTTCCTAATGGGAAAGGGAAAGAAATATACAAAGAAGAATATGCACACAATGAGGTCGTGGAATATGCTTGCAACCCCAGATTTCTGATGAAGGGTTCTCATAAAATTCAGTGTGTTGATGGAGAATGGACAGCTTTACCTGTGTGTATTGGTAATGTATTAAAAGTAGTAATATTTCAAGGTAAATCATTACTCTTATTTGTATCCATATACACATTTAAATAATATTTTAAAGACGAACATTTTTTTGTGGATTTGCAGAGGAGGAGCGTACCTGTGGAGATATACCTGACATTGATCACAGCAATATCAAGCCTTCTTTCCCTCCATATCACCATGGAGACTCGTTGAGTACAGTTGCAGAGAAGCATTTACAATGGTTGGACCCAGATTTATCATGTGTATTAGTGGAGAGTGGACCCAGCCTCCTCAGTGCATTGGTCAGAATACACATCTCAAATTAACCTTTAGTATTTGCAGCCATTCTGTTGAAATTTAGAGTTATCCTTGAAAATGTCAGATCTTAAATTATAATGATCCCAAACATTTGATTTTTGTAGTTCAGTATGTGTGTAAAGAGGAAAAATATAAACTAGCAATAGAATTTTATGCATCTTTCTGTCATGATATTAACATTGTTTATCTTGAGAAGTGTGAAGCTCAACCTTACTGATAGATACTCATGTCATTAAAATGGGAGTACTAGTTACCAGGAAAATACAACTATCATTGCAGAAATGTCATTTTTGCTTTCATATGATACTCTTCCTTTTAGAACATTGGGAACTAGGAATTATAGTTGAGGAAAATACCCATTTGATATATTTCTGTAGGAATCTTGCCTCTCTCAAGCTTCTAACAATGATAATTTCTCTATTTGTTTCAAATTCTGCAAAGAGAATTTACTGTGCTGGGGATGGTGGGCTCAAGCCCTCCTTGTTAGTAGGTAACTCTGTCATGGGAGGCACTTGGGGTGCAGCCAGGAACCTGCCCTGACTCATTTCCCTGTAAGAGACTCATCCTGACTTTTGGATGACCATGTCTTTGATGACTGACCAGGAGAATCAATGTTAGATGCTTTCTTTCAATTTTTCTGTTGGAATAGACTCTTTCCTGGAGTTGTCCTGGGCTCTGCATTCAAAAAGAGCCCTGGATTTCCAGGCCTATTAAACTCATTATATTTCTAGTAATTAATTATTCCAAGAAGAAGGTAGGGCTTAGGCTCAGGCCCTGAGTGAGGGCAGGGACTAATAGCTGTTTTCTTTGTCGACAGTATGTCAAAAGACCCATTTCAAAAGACCAGTTGACAGATGGGAGACATTCAGTAGGAGCTTATTTAGTTAAATAGTAATTTTTTTTGGTAATTAATCCCTGCATTTTCATGAAGACATTACTGTCCTAGGTATTGCCAGTTCTTCAAGACCAAACCTCATCTTTGTCCTCTTCTATCTCCTCAAATGACCTCACCTCATTTGACTTTTCATTCTACCTACCTAATGCCAAAATGTTTACTTCAATTATTACTCTTTGGACCTCAGAGTTTTCCTTGCAAAGGTTAATCCTCTACCTGTATTCAGTTTAATGTAGTCCCCCTTTTCTATAATAGACCTTATTCCAGTTTTCTTCTCTCAAGGTTTATTTTGTAACTCTGTCTAATCTAGCTTGTCATTCTTCCTACTGTGCTTATTTTCTCCTAATAAAATAAGTCTGCTTTCCTTCCAGAAACCAGTCCATCACAGGATGAGGCCCATAGCCACTATTTCTCCTTTTGAGTGTACATCTTCCTTTGGCCACCATTCCTTGAAGAATACTACTGGTTTTATGTCCCTCAACACCCTGAACAAAAAAACAGGGCTAATTCTCAAGCCTTTAGTGTGTTTTCAATTCAGCTTGTTATTTTATTTCTTCAGTTTTTATTTTGATATCATTGTTTTTCTTTGACTACCTACTTGACTTTTCCTTATTTCATTCATTTCACTTAACCTTTATCATTAACAAATCATTAACATATACTGCCAAAGACCTATATGGATATTTTGTCAAATTCTAAAAGAACTTCCACCTTCATTGAACTTATGAAATAGGTATATATATATATAAAGCCTTTTTTTTTTTTTTTTTAGTCCATATTTAACTTATGCTGGAGCTAGCAAAAAATTGCTATCATGGCTTTATATTGCATTATAATGATCTGATACATAACATAGTGGCTCAAAGACTAAGTGTATATACAAGATAGGTTGTAACTTTAAGTACTCATCTTCTTCTTTCAAGTGGTTGTTTACTTTCAGTGTCAGGTAAAAGATTTGCTTAAAAGTTAAGATTCTATACAAACACCTTGGATGCAGTTTTCTTATTATGTTTCACTACATTTCTTGAAAAAACATACATAAAGTAGCAACTTGGTATGCTTTGTCCACAGAAAATTGTTTTTATTTTATTGTTTTAAGATTGTGAATTAAAAATAATGCAGAGATGCTTAAGGTCCACAAGCAAATTATATGAACATTTGCACAAATCTCAAGTTTGGGACCAAATTTATTCATGTGATAACTATTCGCTATGCAGATCATCAAAAAGTTCTAGTCAGAACAGCAGAAATCTTTAGGATGGGTATTTTCTCTGAAATTTCAAAAACTGGATGCAAGACTCAGGCTCATGTATAATTTTTCATATCATGCAATTTGATTATCAAGAGCTTGGCTGGTGGAATTTGTAGGCATAAATTCTAACATCATTATTTTGTTGACTCCATAGCTATTTTTTGTTATTAGCTATTTGGCTCTTTAGAATTAGTCCTTTCAAGATAATGTTTTCATTTTATAGCAACAGATGAACTTAAGAAGTGTAAAGGGTCAATATTATTTCCACCTGAGGGAAAACCAGCACATACGATTGAATATGACCATAACACCAACAAAAGTTACCAATGTCGAGGCAAATCAGAGCCCAAACACTCAATCTGTATAAATGGAAAATGGGATCCTAAAGTAGACTGCAAAGAAGGTAATCTCTTGTCCACAATGTTTTAAAAAATGTATTCTATTTCTCTCTAACTTGTAAAAGTAGTATCTTTGTCTCCTTTAAGGAAATTTAGCTATTTATAATTACAAATATTTTCCATCTGCAACATAATTTAGAACCTAATCAAAATACTGTGTCTAAATATTAATTGTACAATGTGCCTTAGTCAGCTATGTGGCAAGCTACTCAGAGACTTTGTGACTTTAAATTCACCTCTGGGAAGTAGGTGTGCTCATTTTTACAGGAAAACCATTGCTTCTGATTTTGTGTATTACACATAAATGTATATTTATGCTTATGCTGAACTATTATGTATTTATCAATGTATCTATATGTATCAATCTATGTATCTATTTATATATATATATATATTTATGTATCTAGTCATCTATTTCTCTATTTGTTTAACTATCTTGAAAAGTCTTGAGTCATGTTTACATGATGAATTCCAATTGAATAGGTTCATTTCAATTTTCCAGTTTTTTTTTTTTTTTCTTCCAGTTTTAATATCTGTGTTTCTCTGCTCCGACTCCCTATCTTCTCCCTATCTTGGCTCCTTATCTTGACTCCCTATCCTCAATATGTTTACCAATTTCTACAGGTCTAGAATATCTAGAAAGAAGCTTCAAATCAATAGAAAACCAGATCTACTGTCTAATATTCAACCTCATAATTCAACATTTTATAAAGATCCTAATATAGAAATCATACAAAAATAAAGCTATATTAATGGAGAATAAATTTTTTAGAAAAGCATAATTATTTGGGAATTTAACAACAAGCTTCTAAATAACTGCCATGCCGATACATAATGTACATTGTATATCATGGGCTTCCCTGGTAGTTGAGCTGGTAAAGAATCCGCTTGCCATGCACGAGACTCCAGTTCAATTTCTAGATCAGGAATATCCCCTAGAGAAGAGTTAGGTTGCCCACTCCAGGATTCTTGAGTTTCCCTGGTAGATCAGTCTATAATATGCTTGCAGTGCGGGGACCGGAGTTCAATCCCTGTGTTGTGAAGATCCCATGGAGGCAACCCACTTCAGTATTCTTGCCTGAAGAAGCCCCAAGGACAGAGGATCCTGGCAGGTTGCAGACCATGGGATCAGAAAGAGTGAGACATGACCGAGTGGCTAAGCACAGCATTGTATATTACACATTATATATTTATGATTCTTGGTCCTTGTGAATTAAATTTTTTATAATTATAAAATATTTCTTAATTTTTGTCATGCACCTTGTCTGGAAATCTATATTAGCTTATTAAATATAATTAAATTAAAACAATTTACTATTTCATATGATGAAAGAATTCCCAACACATTTCAAGGAATTCATGTTTATAAATTATTCTAAATTAATACCAAACATAAAATTAAAAGAGCTTGCTATACAACTGCATCTTTAAGGAAGCAAGCAACATTTACAGGTAGTGAAGTACATATGTTCTACAGTTTCTTCTAGAAACTATAATTCTATGTGAATATATTTAAGTATGTTATCTGTCTCATGTTAACATTTGAGGATTGCATAAAGTAGGTGATGTTTTATGGATGGATTGTCAATTATTTTAAGAATATGTGTGGAAAAGCCATTGAAGTGAAAAATCAGTTAACTATGAAAGTGTTGATTTATTTCTGAACTTTCTATTTAGTCATTTAACTATCTTCACTGCTGCCAAATTACCTTTGTAACTAGCTTTTTAGCGGGCTGAAAGTCTGATAATAGTCTCTAAATATGTTCCTCTCACTCAAAATTACTTTAGTTATTTTGGTTTTGAACATAGAAATTTCAGGGGAGACTTACAAATGTTGATAAAATATTGGGTTGTATATCGAATGGGATGACTTTGTAATGAGAAACAAATTGTAGACAATTGGCTTCTTTACCATATTGAATTTTGAATTCATAAACATGGTATGTCTCTATTTATTTCTGCTTCAATCTTTCCAGACATACCAATAGGCTCCCCTGGGGGCTCAGACAGTAAAGAATCTGCCTGCAATTCAGGAGACCGGGGTTCAATCCCTGAGTAGGGAAGATTCCCTGGAGAAGGGAATGGCTACCCACTCCAGTATTCTTGCCTGCAGAATCTCATGGACAGAGAAGCCTAGCAGGCTGAAATCCATAGACTTGCAGAGAGTTGGACAGGACTGAGCACACGTGAGATCTGATATCCAGTTTGCTTCTTCAAAAAGTTCCCTTGATGAAGAATTCAGTTTCTTTAATAGGGAGTATGCTATTCACATTTTCTACATTGTCTTATCACTGTGTAAAAGTTGCATTTTTCAAGAAATATCTCTATTTTACCTAACTTATGAAATTGATTGATGTAAAATCATTTCTAATAGTCATTTAGCATTCTATTTTTCTTTTAATCCTATAGTATATTTGATAATCTCACCTCTTTCATTTTTGGTATGAGAATTGTTTCCCTCCTTTATTTTGTGAATAGAGTTTTATTTTTCAAAATTATCATTTTCAAATTAACATTTTAAATACACTTAGTTTCTTCCATTTCCTCTCTTGTCTATTTTTTATCTTGTTAATATTCATGATTTTTAACTTTCTTAATTTTCTGTTTTCTCTTTTCTATTAATCTTTCTCAATTTTTTCTCTCTTGTGGACTTAATTTTCCTTTTTTTCTGATCACTTCATTTTAATTTTACTCTTTCATTTTTTAAGATAAAAAATGAAAACATTGATTCAAACCATCATGCTTTTTAAATCTAAACCTGTAAAACTACCTTTTTTCACTTCTAAGCATTGCTTTACCTGTGCCTCAAAATTGTATAAATATGTATCAATTTTATTTTCAATTAACTGTATGTGAAATATTTTCTAATATTCCTAATGGCTTCTTTGATGTAACAGTTGTTTAGAAATGTGTTGTTTAATTCTTACATATTTATGATTTTCTAAATAATTCATTCTCCATTAACAGTAATACTGTGGTATGATTGTTATCTAGAGAGCTGCATATGTTTACTGTACACAATTTGATGATTATCATTGGTGATTACATAGATAGTTTATTCTTATTGATTTCTAATCTAATTCACTTGTCATAGGACACACTGTAAATTTTTAATATTTTGAATTTTATTCTTTCTTTGTTGCACAGCATATTGTCTATCTTTGTGATGTTTCCATTTCATATAAAGTATATATATATATATTCTAGTTTCTAGATCAGGTTAACATTGTTCATAGTGTTCTAAAATGTACCTATGTCTTAAAATAGCTTTTTCTAGTTGTTTTATCCATCAGTGTAGGAAGGCTCTCAGAATTGCTAACAAGTGGTGTGGATTTGTCTATTTTTTCTTTCAGTTTTGCCCATCCTTACTTCATGTATTCTGATATATTTTTAGATACATTATATATTTGTAATGGCTTAGTCCTTGTGAATTACCTTTTTAATATTTATAAAATAGGTCTTCATAGTTTTCATAATATGCCTTCTCTGGAAGTAAACATTAATTTTTTCAAAATATATATAATTAATTTAAAACATCTGATTATTTTCATGTGATAAAAGAATTCCTAATCAATTTCATGTAATGTGTCATCAAATTATTCTCTGTAATTAAAAGCAGTTGTAAATTAAAAGAAAGCTAGCTAAACAACTTATTAACCCATATCACAAAACTGGAAAGTTAAAAAAAAATTTTTCTGTTATTTACTGACGGAAAATATGTTAAATAAAATAAAATGAAAACTGTATACTTTGCAATCTATGGTATACAGCAAAAAACAAAGATATGTATAGATTAAAACTTGCTTTACTAAAAAAAAGGGACTTAAGTAATAAGTAGTACCATCTAGAATCTAGAGAAGAACATACATCCAAAGAACATAGAAGGAAAGAAAAACTAAAATTAAAATGTCAATTTTTTATAATAAGCTAAAAAGTATAAATAGCTGATTTGCGAAATATTCAGTTTATGGGGAAATGTAGTGTATAGACTAACTTTTGCATGATTTTAATAAATTAAAATTATTAGGACAAAAATGTTTAAACATCAGACATAAAAGAAAATAAATTCTTGAATACGCACTGATAAAAAAGTCAAATTAGTTAAAACAGAAATACGATAAATGTCAAATTAGTTAAAACAGAAATACGATAAGTATTTTTGATGAAATGTAAACTATTCCAAGTCTTTCCTGGTGACTCTGATGATAAAGAGTCCACCCGAGTTGCAGGAGACCTCGGTTCAATTCCTGTGTTGGGAAGATCCACTGGAGGAGGGCAAAGCAACACACTCCAGTATTCTTCCCTGGAGAATCCAGAATCCCCATGGGCAGAGGAGCCTGGCAGATTATAGTCCATGAAGTCGCAAAGAGTCTGACATTACTGAATGACTAAGCACAACACAGCACAAAAAATACTCCCATTGACTTAGATCAAAATAGAAAATCTGATGATATTACTAATGATGAATAATGTGTATTCAGTCAAATATGTCTCTGAATTTAATACAAATTGTTGGCTCCCTGAAAGGATTTATGAGTTTCAAGCCTATACATGCATTGTGTTTCAAATGAAATAGAAATGAATTATGACAGGAGAAAGCAAAACCAAGGAGTCATCAGTTCATTTCAATTCAGTCGCTCAGTCATGTCCGATTCTTTGCGACCCCATGAATCACAGCACGCCAGGCCTCCCTGTCCATCACCAACTCCCCAAGTTCACCCAGACACACGTCCATTGAGTCAGTGATGCCATCCAGCCATCTCATCCTGTGTCGTCCCCTTCTCCTCTTGCCCCTAATCCCTCCCAACATTAGAGTCTTCTCCAATGAGTTAACTCTGCTCATGAGGTGGCCAAAGTACTGGAGTTTCAGCTTTAGCATCATTCCTTCCAAAAAAACCCCAGGGCTGATCTCCTTCAGAATGGACTGGTTGGATCTCCTTGCAGTCCAAGAAACTCTCAAGAGTCTTCTCCAACACCACAGTTCAAAAGCATCAATTCTTTGGTGCTAAGCCTTCTTCACAGTCCAATTCTCACATCCATACATGACCACAGGAAAAACCATAGCCTTGACTAGGAGTAATAAAGGGCTCCAAATTCTTCCAGGTGTATTCACGTAGTCTTCCCTCAGTTGAGCAGAACCAGGCTTTGTCTTCAGATTATGAATTGGATATTTGAGGTATCTCTATTTGATGGATTCAGACACAGTTTACAGAGGGATCTTTTATATCCTCTGGTCACACAGAAAAACCAGGCTTGCTAATCCATTAAAGAAAGTGCATTCAACAGTGTATTTATCTTTAACAGTGCAGGTAAGCTAGTGAATTGTACCTCCAGGAGAGTACTGAACTGTAAACAATATACTCTAAATCCCAGTGAACCTATCTAACTCTTAGCTTGTTCAAGAATCAGCATCAAATTAATAGGTTATTAACTAAGTGTAGTTTCTCATCTGGCTAATCAACTCCCATGGTAGAAAAATTTGTGAGGGCTTCATTCCAATTCCAATATATCTGATTATGAATATCTGCTTAAAAAGAGAGAGAAAGAGAGAGAGAGACCCTGATACCAGTTTTTCCTTGGTACCTATAACTGAGTTAACAATTCAATTAGGGCATCCTAAAGGTTAGAAAAGAATAAAATCCATTTTACACAATCATGCAAGATTGAGCACAGGAAGAATAAAAGGAAGAAACTAAGACCATGAGACAATGAACCAAATGTGATATACTGAAGTGCTAAACAAACTTGAGAGTATCATATTATTTGATCATTTATGATATAAAATTAGGGCTTTCTGTTTATTGAAAATTGTTCCTTTAATATTTGAACTTATGCTTTTTAATCAAGAAATCTTATTTTAACATTTTCAGAAGCACAAATACAACCATGCCCTCCTCCACCTCAGATTCCCAATGCTCGAGATATGACAACTACAGTGAAATATCAGGATGGAGAAAAAATATCAATTTTATGTAAAGAAAATTATTTAATTCAAGATGCAGAAGAAATTGTGTGCAAGGATGGGAGATGGCAGTCAATCCCACGTTGTATTGGTAAGTAGTGCATGCATAAGTTTGTGTAAAATATTTTTTAAAGAAGATTAATACTCTTCTAAGCTTTGTATCCTTCCATGGTGGCTCAGTGGTAAATAAACATCTGCAAGGTAAGAGATGTAGAAGATATGGGCTCGATCCCTGGATGGGGAAGATACCATGGGGGGAGGGTGGCAACCCACTCCAGCGTTCTTGCTTGGGAAATTCCATGGACAAAGGAAACTGGTGAGCTAGAGTCCACTGGGTCACAAAGAGTTGGACATGACTAAGTCACTGACCATGCACACAATCTTTGTATGGATCAGCAAGATGAAGTCCTCTCTGTCTCTTCCAATATATCTTGAAACAGTAAATCACAGTTTCAGTTTATGAACTGATGAACACTCTTTCATTTCTGATGTGAAACACAGACAAACACCTTGGGCTACTGTGCAAATAACAGGTAAAATTATGTTTATGCAAATTTTATTCCTAATAATCAAAAGGACAAGAATGAAGGGACAACTGGGCTGCCCAGCCTGGGAGTCATGGTCCTGAAAAATAAGTCCCCAGAAATTCTGACTTAGAAGTCCAGAGTAACTTGTGCACAAGAAAGCCAGAGGGCTTTAGGAAACAGAGTTTCTTCTGTTCTTTAAAGGCATACAAAATCTCACATATTCTGTGTCCCAGTGAAGAGGCATCAGTGGAAAAGAGGCTTGGGTTAGACTAATTTGTTTATCTTTGTGAATCTCCTAGAGAGATAGGAGACAATTGGGATCATAAATACTGGTTCTAGCCATCATGAGAGACAAGTACCACTTTAGAGTTCTCCCTAACACAAACATACATAGCTTACTAGCACCAGAGGCTTAACAACTCACCAGCATGACAGCACCAACCCCAGACTCCACTTGGCTCCACAGCTGCTACACCTGAATCTCACTCTGCTCTTGGGTGTGATATCACCAGCTCAAATACGCTTAGGCCCTGAAGTCAGCTCCATCAACACTTCATCCTGCCTATGAGTGGACTGGCAGCCACCACATGAGGCACAGTCTGTCAGCCACCTGGGGAGGAGGTGGGATCCTTGCCTACCAGTGCACCCAGAGTAGTTGGCATTGACACAACAGAAGGGCCCCCCTATATCATCTAGATCTGCTGCACAGATCCTACAGAGGGGACATTCTGTTGGGCCCCATAGACTTCTGCATAAGACCACTTCTCTTAGAAATAAGCACAGAGTTAGGCAAAATCAGGTGACAGAGAAATGCATTCCAAATGAAGGAATAAGACAAAATCTCAGAAAAGTCACTAAATAAAATTAAAATAAGCAGTCTACCCAATAAAGCATTCAAGGTAATGACCATAAAGATGTTCAGTGGACTCTATAGAAGAATGAATGAAAACAGATTTTTCAGAATAAGAAAAAGTAAAGAAGGACTAAATAGTGCTGAATGATACATGGCAAAACCAATAAAATATTGTAAAGTTAAAAAATATATATATATACAGTAGAGAAAATCAATAGTAGATTAGAGGATTCAGAAGAATGGATCAGAGATCTGGAAGACAGGGTAGTGGAAACTTCCCAAACAGCATAGGGGAAAAAAAAAAAAAAAAAACCTCTTTATAAAATGAGGATAGGTTAACAGACATCTGGGACAACATCAGTACCATTCTCATTATGGGGATCTAAAATAGAGAGAGACAGAGACTTATTTGAAGAAATAATAGCTAAACTTTTCTAACCTGGGGAAGGGAAGAGACATTCAGGTCTAGAAGTCAGTCCCAAAGAGAGATGAACCTGAAGAGGTCCATACCAGGACACATTATCATTTAATAGAAAAAGAATTAATAATGTTTTTGTTCCAAAGTAAATGGCAATGGGATCATACTTATCAATAATTACCTTAAATGTAAATGGGTTGAATGCCCCAACCAAAAGACAAAGACTGGCTGAATGGATACAAAAACAAGACCCCTATATATGCTGTCTAAAAGAGACCCACCTCAAAACAAGGGACTCATACAGACTGGAAGTGAAGGGCTGGAGAAAGATATTTCATGCAAATGGAGACCAAAAGAAAGCAGGAGTCCAATACTCATATCAGATAAAATAGACTTTGAAATAAAGGCCATGAAAAGGGACAAAGAAAGATACTACCTAATGATCAAAGGATCAATCTGAAAAGAAGATATAACAAGTATGCACCCAACATAGGAGCATCTCAATACATAAGGCAAATGCTAACAATATTAAAGGAGAAATGAACAATAACACAACAATAGTGGGAGACTTTAATACCCTACTACACATATGGACATGTCATCCAAACAGAAAATTAGCAAGGAAACACAATCTTTAAATGATACAATGAACCAATTAGATCTAATTGATATCTACAGGACATTTCACCTCCAAACAGTGCATTTCACTTTTTTTCTCAAGTACACAAGGGCCATTCTCCAGGATACATCACATCCTGGGCCATAAATCTAGCCTTGGTAAAAAAAAAAAAAAAAAAAAATTGATATCCTTTCAGAGAACTTTTCTGATCACAATGTGGTAAGATTAGATGTCAACTACAAGAAAGAAAAAAAAAAACTATTAAAAATACAAACATATGGACGTCAAGTTACACAATTTCAAATAGCCAAAAAAAAATGGAAGAAATCAAAAAGGAAATCAAAATATGCATAGAAACAAATGAAAATGAAAACACAACAACAGAAGACATATGGGAATCAGTAAAAAGAGTACTAAGGGGAAGGTTCATAGCTTTACAAGATTACCTCAAGAAACAAGAGAAAAATAAATAACCTAACTTTATACTTAAAGCAACTAGAAAAAGAAGAACCCAAGGGTTAGCATAAGGAAGGAAATCATAAAAATTAGTGCAGAAATAAATGAAGAAGAAACAAAGGAGACTATAGCAAAAATCAACAAAACTAAAAGTTGCTTCTTTGAGAAGATAAATAAAATAGATGAACCATTAGCTAGACTCGTCAAGAAAAAAAGGGAGAATAATCAAATCAATAAAATTAGAAATGAAAATGGAGAAATCAGATCAGGCAACACAGAAATACACAGGATCATAAGAGACTACTATCAGCAACTATATGCCAATAAAATGGACAACTTGGAAGAAATTGATGAATTCCGAGAAAAGTATAACCTTCCAAAACTGAACCAGGAACAAAGAGAAAATCTTAACAGATCCATCACAAGCATGGAAATAGAAAATGGAATAAAAAATTTTCCAACAAACAAAAGCCCAGGACCAGACAGCTTCATAGGTGAATTTATCAAAAATTTACAGACAAGCTAACACCTATCCACTAGACCACGCAGGTATGACCTAAACCAAATCCCTTATGATTATACAGTGGAAGTGAGAAATAGATTTAAGGGCCTAGATCTGATAGATAGAGTGCCTGATGAACTATGGACTGAGGTTCGTGACATTGTGCAGGAGACAGGGATCAAGACCATCCCCATGGAAAAGAAATGCAAAAAAGCAAAATGGCTGTCTGAGGAGGCCTTACAAATAGCTGTCAAAAGAGAAGTGAAAAGCAAAGGAGAAAAGGAAAGATATAAGGATCTGAATGCAGAGTTCCAAAGAATAGCAAGAAGAAATAAGAAAGCCTTCCTCAGCTATCAGTGCAAAGAAATAGAGGAAAACAATAGAATGGGAAAGACTAGAGATCACTTCAAGAAAATTAGAGATATCAAGGAAACATTTCATGCAAAGATGGGCTCAATAAAGGAAAGAAATGGTATGGACCTAACAGAAACAGAAGATAAGAAGAGGTGGCAAGAACACACAGAAGAACTGTACAAAAAAGATCTTCATGACCCAGATAATCACGATGGTGTGATCACTGACCTAGAGCCAGACATCCTGGAATGTGAAGTCAAGTGGAACTTAGAAAGCATCACTAGGAACAAAGCTAGTGGAGTTGATGGAATTCCAGTTGAGCTATTTCAAATCCTGAAAGATGATGCTGTGAAAGTGCTGCACTCAATATGCCAGCAAATTTGGAAAATTCAACAGTGGCCACAGGACTGGAAAAGGTCAGTTTTCATTCCAATCCCAAAGAAAGGCAAGGCCAAAGAATGATCAAACTACCGCACAATTGGACTCATCTCACACGCTAGTAAAGTAATGCTTAAAATTCTCCAAGCCAGGCTTCAGCAATATGTGAACCGTGAACTTCCAGATGTTCAAGCTGGTTTTAGAAAAGGCAGAGGAACAAGAGATCAAATTGCCAACATCTGCTGGATCATCGAAAAACCAAGAGAGTTCCAGAAAAAACATATATTTCTGCTTTATTGACCATGCCAAAGCCTTTGACTGTGTGGATCACAATAAATTATGGAAAATTCTGAAAGAGATGGGAATACCAGATCACCTGATCTGCCTCTTGAGAAATCTGTATGCAGGTCAGGAAGCAACAGTTAGAACTGGACATGGAACAACAGACTGGTTCCAAATAGGAAAAGGGGGTCGTCAAGGCTGTATATTGTCACCCTGTTTATTTAACTTATATACAGAGTACATCATGAGAAATGCTGGACTGGAAGAAGCACAAGCTGGAATCAAGATTGCCAGGAGAAGTATCAATCACCTCAGATATGCAGATGACACAACCCTTATGGCAGAAAGTGAAGAGGAACTCAAAAGCCTCTTGATAAAAGTGAAAGAGGAGAGTGAAAAAGTTGGCTTAAAGCTCAACATTCAGAAAATGAAGATCATGGCATCTGGTCCCATCACTTCATGGGAAATAGATGGGGAAACAGTGGAAACAGTGTCAGACTTTATTTTTGGGGCTCCAAAATCACTGTAGATGGTGATGGTAGCCATGAAATTAAAAGACGCTTACTCCTTGGAAGGAAAGTTATGACCAACCTAGATAGCATATTCAAAAGCAGAGACATTATTTTGCCAACAAAGGTTCGTCTAGTCAAAGCTATGGTTTTCCTGTGGTCATGTATGGATGTGAGAGTTAGACTGAAGAAGGCTGAGCGCCTTAGAATTGATGCTTTTGAACTGTGGTGTTGGAGAAGACTCTTGAGAGTCCCTTGGACTGCAGGGAGATCCTACCAGTCCATTCTGAAGGAGATCAGCCCTGGGATTTCTTTGGAAAGACTGGAGCTAAAGCTGAAACTCCAGTATTTTGGCCACCTCATGCGAAGAGTTGACTCATTGGAGAAGTCTCTGTAGCTGGGAGGGATTGGGGGCAGGAGGAAAAGGGGATGACAGAGGATGAGATGGCTGGATGGCATCACTGACTCGATGAAAGTGGGTCTGGGTGAACTCCGGGAGCTGGTGATGGATAGGGAGGCCTGGCGTGCTGCGATTCATGGTGTCGCAAAGAGTTGGACACGACTGAGCGACTGAACTGAACTGAACTGAACACCGATCCTTCCCTGGTGATCAGAGGGTAAAGCATCTGCCTGTAATGTGGTAGACCTGTGTTCAATCTCTGGGTAGGGAAGATCCCTTGGAGAAGGAAATGGCAACCCACTCCAATACTCTTGCCTAGAAAATCCCACAGACGGAGAAGCCTGATAGGCTACAGTCCATGGGGTCGCAAAGAGTTGGACATGACTCAACAACTTCACTTTCAGTTTTCTTTTCAACACCTATCCTACTCAAACCCTTCCAGAAAATTACAGATGAAGGTAAACTCCCAAACTCATTGTGTGAGGCCAACATCACCCTGATTCCAAAACCAGACAAAGATGCCACAGAAAAAAACATTAAAGGCCAATATCACTGATGAACATAGATGCAAAAATCCTTAACAAAATTCTAGCAAACAGAATCCAACAACATATTAAAAAGATCATGCATCATGACCAAGTGGGCTTTATCTCAAGGATGCAAGGAGTCCTCAGTATTCACAAATCAATCAATGTCATACACCACACTAACAAATTGAAGAGAAAAGACCCATATGATTATCTGAAAAGATGCAGAGAAAGCCTTTAACAAAATTCAACATCCATTTATGATAAAAACCCTCCAGAAAGAAGGCATACAAGGAACATACCTCAACATAATAAAAGCCATATATGATAAATCTACAGCAAACATTATTCTCAGTGGCAAAAAATTGAAATCATTTCCCCTAAAGTGAGGAACAGGACAAGGGTGCTCACTCTCACCACTACTATTCAACATTGTTTTGGAAGTTTTATCCACAACACTCAGAGAAGAAAAGGAAATAAAGTAATCCAGATTGGAAAAGAAGGAGCAAAACTCTCATGTTTTCCAGCAAACTCTGTTTTTTTCAGTACCCTAACAACTGTGTATCACTTTTCTAGTGAATTATAGGGGAGAGATTTAAGATACAGAGATTTAATTCATGCTGAAAAATATTGCTTAAGGTTCGCCTAGTCAAGGCTATGGTCTTTCCTGTGGTCATGTATGGATGTGAGAGCTGGACTGTAAAGAAGGCTGAGCGCCGAAGAATTGATGCTTTTGAACTGTGGTGTTGGAGAAGACTTTTGAGAGTCCCTTGGACTGCAAGAAGATCCAACCAGTCCATTCTGAAGGAGATCAATCCTGGAATTTCTTTGGAAGGAATGATGCTAAAGCTGAAACTCCAGTATTTTGGCCACCTCATGCGAAGAGTTGACTCATTGGAGAAGACTCTGATGCTGGGAGGGATTGAGGGCAGGAGGAGAAGGGGATGACAGAGGATGAGATGGCTGGATGGCATCACTGACTCGATGGATGTGAGTCTGAGTGACCTCCGGGACTTGGTGATGGACAGGGAGGCCTGGCGTGCTGTGGTTCATGGGGTCGCAAAGAGTCGGACACGACTGAGCGACTGATCTGATCTGATATTTAGAGTGACTTATTAACTATTAAGAACAGTCTGCTGTTTTCTTATTTGTTCTGTGTGTGTTTCCTTCAATTCTCAAAGTTTTGCTTTTCATGACTTCCTTGTGGATTTTTGAACATTATAAAATAATTTGACTTGGATCTGCACTGTTTTTGAGTATATGTCTTTGCATGGTGTTCTTAGTCTCTTTAGGCATTAAGATACACATAGGTAGTTTATCCAGAGAAGGCAATGGCACCCCACTCCAGTACTCTTGCCTGGAAAATCCAATGGACAGGGGAGCTTGGTGGGCTGCCATCTTTGGGGTCGCACAGAGTCAGAAATGACTGAAGTGACTTAGCAGCAGTAGCAGGTAGTTTATCACTCCCCACTGTTGCTGCCATTTTATCACCTAAGATGAAATGTTGAATGTGTACTTCCATTTAGATTTATTGGTTCTCTCCATATTGTTAACATAAATGTCTGTAGTATCCTCTATATATACACTGAGCACCATATCAAATGACAATTTTGCACAACTATAATAAAGTCAACAGGGAAATCATACTCTTATTGTATTTACTCTTTCTTAAAAAAAAATAAACTCCATTCTAAAATCTCAATTCTTTTTCTATTATGCTTTCTTTTGAAAACTTCTTAAGTTTAGTTCTGCTGGAGACAAATTCTCTCAGTTTTGCTTTGTTCAGGAAATTCTTTCTTTCTCCCTTTAATTCAAAAGAATAGTTTACAAGATATAGAATTTGGAGTTGACAATTATTTTCATCTAGATTTGGAAAAATGTTTTCACTTCTTTCTGGCTCTACGCTCATCGATTAGATTTCCACCGATGCTTGAATCCTTTTTTCCAAATATGTATTGCATAATATTTATCCCTAAAAAGTATTGCATATCTATCAAGCTGCTTATGAGATTTTTTTCTGTAAGTTTCAGAAATTTGAACATGATGTATCTTGTTTAACTTTTGATTTAGTATTAGCATATAGCCAATTAACACTGTTATGCTAACTTAAGGTAAACAGAGAAGGGACTCAGCCACACATATGCATGTGGCCATTCTCACTCAAACACCCTTCCTATCAAATCTGCCACATTACACTCCACAGAGTTCCCTGTGCTATACAGTAGGTCCTTATTTGTCATCCACTTAAAAAATAGCAGTGTGTTCATGTCCACTCAAATTCCCTGTCTCTTCTCCCACCATTCCCCCTAGCAACCATAAATTCCTTCTATAAGTCTGTGAGTCTGTTTCTTTTCCACAAATAAGTTTGTTTGCAAAATTTCTTTTAAGATTCATATAGGGGATGTCTTACAATTTTTCTCCTTCTCTGTCTAACTTCACTCAGTATAACACCTTCTAGGTCCATCCATATTTTTGCAAATGGCATTATTTCATTCTTTTAGTGGATGAGTAATATTACATTGTATATTTGTACCACATCTTCTTTACCCATTTCTCTGTTGATGGACATTTAGGTTGATTCCATATTATGACTATTGTAAACAGTGCTGCAGTGAACATTAGGGTGTGTGTTTCCTCTTAGACCAAGTTTTCCACCAGATCCATGCCTGAGGCAAGATTGCATGGTCATATGGTACCTCTATTTTTAGTTTTCAAAGGAGTATAAATACTTGTCTCCATAGTGGCTGTATCAACTAACAGTGTAGGAGGGTTACTTTCTCTCCAAATACTTGAGAGCATAGCTCTTTTGATTCATGTTAAGGGATAAACTGAGCCATGCCCGTGGGGCAACCCAAGACTGGTGGGTCACGGTGGAGAGATCTGACAGAATGTGGTCCACTGGAGAAGGGAATGGCAAACCACTTTAGTATTCTTTCCTTGAGAACCCCATGAACAGTATGAAAAGGCAAAATGATAGGATATTGAAGGAGGAACTCCCAGGTCAATAGGGCCCTATATGCTACTGGAGATCAGTGGAGAAATAACTCCAAAAAGAATCAAGGGATGGAGCCAGAGCAAAAACAATACCCAGCTGTGGATGTGACTGGTGATAGAAGCAAGGTCTGATGCTATAAAGAGCAATATTGCATAGGAATCTGGAATGTTAGGTCCATGAATCAAGGCAAATTGAAAGTGGTCAAACAAGAGATGGCAAGAGTGAATGTCGACATTCTAGGAATCAGAGAACTAAAATGGTCTGCAATGGGTGAATTCAACTCAGATGACCATTATATCTACTACTGTGGGCAGAAATTCCTCAGAAGAAATGAAGTAGTCATCATGGTCAACAAAACAGTCTGAAATGTGGTACTTGGATGCAATCTCAAAAATGACAAAACGATCTCTGTTCGTTTCCAAGGCAAACCATTCAATGTCACAGTAATCCAAGTCTATGCTCCAACCAGTAATGCTGAAGAAGCTGAAGTTGAACAGTTCTATGAAGACCTATAGGACCTTTTAGAACTAACACCCAAAAAAGATGTCTTTTTCATTATAGGGGACTGGAATGCAAAAGTAGTAAGTAAAGAAACTCCTGGAGTAACAGGCAAATTTGGCCTTGGAATACGGAATGAAGCAGGGCGAAGACTAATAGAATTTCACCAAGAAAATGCACTAGTCATAACAAAAACCTTCTTCCAACAACACAAGAGAAGACTCTACACATGGACATCACGAGATGGTCAACACCGAAATCAGATTGATTATATTCTTTGCAGCCAAAGATGGAGAAGCTCTATACAGTCAGCAAAAACAAGACCAGGAGCTGACTGTGGCTCAGACCATGAACTCCTTATTGCCAAATTCAGACTGAAATTGAAGAAAGTAGGGAAAACCACTAGACCATTCAGGTATGACCTAAATCAAATCCCTTATGATTATACAGTGGAAGTGAGAAATAGATTTAAGGGCCTAGATCTGATAGATAGAGTGCATAGTGAACTGTGGAATAAGGTTTGTGACATTGTACAGGAGACAGGGATCAAGACCATGACTGTGGAAAAGAAATGCAAAAAAGCAAAATGGCTGTCTAGGGAGGCAATACAAATAGCTGTGAAAAGAGAAGCGAAAAGCAAAGGAGAAAAGGAAAGATATAAACATCTGAATGCAGAGTTCCAAAGAATAGCAAGAAGAGATAAGTAAGCCTTCTTCAGCAATCAATGCATAGAAATAGAGGAAAACAACAGAATGGGAAAGACTGGAGATCTTTTCATGAAAATTAGCGATACAAAGGGAACATTTCATGAAAAGATGGGCTCGATAAAGGACAGAAATGCTATGGACCCAATAGACGCAGAAGACATTAAGAAGAGATGGCAAATACACAGAAGAACTATACAAAAAAGATCTTCATGACCCATATAATCATGATGGTGTGATCACTGACCTAGAGCCAGACATCCTGGAATGTGAAGTCAAGTGAGCCTTAGAAAGCATCACTATGAACAAAGCTAGTGAAGGTGATGGAATTCCAGTTGAGCTATTCCAAATCCTGAAAGATGATGCTGTGAAAGTACTGCACTCAATATGCCAGCAAATTTGGAAAGCTCAGCAGTGGCCACAGGACTGTAAAAGGTCAGTTTTCATTCCAATCCCAAAGAAAGGCAAGGCCAAAGAATGCTCAAACTACGGCACAGTTGCACTGATCTCACACGCTAGTAAAGTAATGCTCAAAATTCTCCAAGCCAGGCTTCAGCAATATGTGAACCGTGAACTTCCTGATGTTCAAGCTGGTTTTTGGAAAAGGCAGAAGAACCAGAGATCAAATTGCCAACATCCGTTGGATCATGGAAAAAGTAAGAGAGTTCCAGAAAAACATCTATTTCTGCTTTATTGACTATGCCAATGCCTTTGACTGTGTGGATCACAATACTGTGGAAAATTCTCAAAGAGATGGGAATACCAGATCACCTGATCTGCCTCTTGAGAAATCTGTATGCAGGTCAGGAAGCAACAGTTAAAACTGGTCATGGAACAACAGACTGGTTCCAAATAGGAAAAGGAGTACGTCAAGGCTGTATATTGTCACCCTGCTTATTTAAATTCTATGCAGAGTACATCATGAGAAATGCTGGACTGGAAGAAGCACAAGCTGGAATCAAGATTGCCAGGAGAAATATCAATCACCTCAGATATGCAGATGACATCACCCTTCTGGCAGAAAGTGAAGAGGAACTCAAAAGCCTCTTGATGAAAGTGAAAGTGGAGAGTGAAAAAGTTGGCTTAAAGCTCAACATTCAGAAAACGAAGATCATGGCACCTGGTCCCATCACTTCATGGGAAATCGATGGGGAAACAGTGGAAACAGTGTCAGACTTTTGGGAGGGGGGCTCCAAAATCACTGCAGATGGTGACTGCAGCCATAAAATTGAAAGACGCCTACTCCTTAGAAGGAAAGTTCTGACCAACCTAGATAGCATATTCAAACGCAGAGATTTTACTTTGCCAACAAAGGTTCATCTAGTCAAGGCTGTGGTTTTTCCTGTGGTCACGTATAGATGTGAGAGTTGGACTGTGAAGAAGGCTGAGCGCCGAAGAATTGATGCTTTTGAACTGTGGTGTTGGAGAAGACTCTTGAGAGTCCCTTGGACTGCAAGGAGATCCAACCAGTCCATTCTGAAGGAGATCAGCCCTGGGATTTCTTTGGAAGGGATGATGCTAAACCTGAAACTCCAGTACTTTAGCCACCTCATGCGAAGAGTTGACTCATTGGAAAAGACTCTGATGCTGGGAGGGATTGGGGGCAGGAGGAAAAGGGGACGACAGAGGATGAGATGGCTGGATGGCATCACTGACTCAATGTATGTGAGTCTGTGTGAACTCCGGGAATTGGTTATGGACAGGGAGGCCTGGCGTGCTGCAGTTCATAGGGTCGCAAAGAGTCGGACATGACTGAGCAACTGAACTGAACTGAAGTGAAGGGATATAATGCTGTAGTTTGATTTGAATCTCTCTAATATGTAGTGATATGAACATCTTTTCATGGGCGTTTTGCCCATTGGAGTATCTTCTTTGGAGAATAATCCTGAGGAAACAGTAGCTCTGTAATCTGCAAACTGTAGTACACTAATGAAAGAAATTGAAAACAAAAACAGATAGAAGGATATATCATTATCTTTGATTAGAAAAATCAATATTGTCAAAATGACTATACTACCAAAAGCAATCTACAGTTTCAGTTCAATCCGTATGTATTTACCAATGGCAATTTTTCACATAACTAGAAAAAAAAAAATACCTTAAAATTTGAATGGAGACACGAAAGGCCAAAAATAGACAAAGCAATCTTGAGAAATAAAAAAGGAGTTGGAAGAATGACACTCCTTGAGTTCAGACTATACTACAAAGCTTTAGACACACACACACACACACACACACACACATATATATAGTACTCATTTTGACATCAAGACTTATGAATCAGTGAATTGAAAGGGACCGGAGTGGGCAAATTTAATTCAGATGACAATTATATCTACTACTATGGGAAAGAATTTCTTAGGAGAAATTGAGTAGCCCTCACAGCCAACAAGAGTCTGAAATGCAGTACTTGGGTGTATTCTCAAAAACAACAAAATTATCTCCATTCATTTCCAAGGCAAGTCACTTAAAATCAGAATAATCCCAGTCTATGCCCTACCCACTAATGTCAAAGTATATGAAGTTGACTGGTTCTATGAAGACTTAGACTTACATTACATTCTACATCAAAACATCTAAATAAAAAAAAAATCTGGTTTTCATACAGGGAACTGGAATGCAAGGTAGGAATAAAAAGATACCTGGAGTAACAGGCAAGTTTGGCCTTGGAGTACAAAATGAAGCAGGGGAAAGGCCAAAAGAGTTTTGACAACAGAAGACATGGGTTATAGCAAACACCCTCTTCAAAAACACAAGAGACAATCGTACGCATGGACATCATGAGATGTTCAGTACCGAAATCAGAATGATTATATTCTTTGCAGTCAAAGATAGAGAAGCTCTATACTGTTGGCAACACCAAGACTGGAAGCTGACTGTGGCTCAGATCATGAGGTCCTTATTGTGAAATTCATACTTGAATTGAAGAAAGCAGGGACAACCACTAGGCCATTCAGGTCTTTTATGATTATATAGCAGAAAGGATAAAAATATTCAAGGGATTAGATCTGAGAGAGTGCCTAAGAACTATGGATGGAGGTTTGTAACTTTGTACAGGAGGCAGTGAGCAAAACCATCCCCAAGAAGCAGAAATGCAACAATGCAAAATGGCTTTCTGAGAAGGCCTTACAAAGAGATGAAAAAAGAAGAGAGCAAAGCACAAAGGACAAAAGGGAAAATATACCCATCAGAATGCAAAATCCAAAGAAGAGCAAGGAGAGATATGAAAGCCTTGTTAAGTGAGCAATGAAAAAAAATAGAGGAAAGCAATACAATGGAGAAGACTAGAGACATCTTCAAGAAAATTAGAGAGAGCATGGGAACATTTCATGTAATGATGGGCACAGTAAAGGGCAGAAAGAGTATGCCCAAAGAGAAGCAGAAGGTATTAAGATGAGGTGGCAAGAATACACAGAAGAACTGTACAGAAAAGGACTTAATGACCCAGATAACCACAAGTCACCTGGAGCCAGAAATCCTGGAGTGTGAAATCAAGTGGGCATCACTACAAACAAAGCTAGTGGAGGTGATGGGATTCCAGCTGAGCTAGTTCAAATGCTAAAGGATGATAATGTGAAAGTACTACACTTAATATGCCAGCAAATCTGGAAAACTCAGCAGTGGCTATAGGACTGGAAAAGGGGAATTTTTATCCCAGTCTCTAGAATGGCAATGCCAAAGTATGTTCATTCTACCACAACACAATTGGGCTCATTTCACATGCTAGCAAGATAATACTCAAAATCTTCAAGCTAAATTTCAACAACATGTGAACTGAGAACTTCAAGATATACAAGCTAAATTTAGAAAGACAGCAGAGCCAGAAATTAAGTTGACAACATCCGTTGGATCATAAAAAATGCAAAGGAATTGAAGAAACACTGCTTCATTGACTACACTAGTCTTTGTGTAGATCACAACAAACTGTGGAAAATTATTACAGAGATGGGAATACTTAACCACCTTACCTGCCTCCTGAGAAATCTGTATGCAGGTCAAGAAGCAACAGTTAGAACTGGAATGGAACAAAAAACTGGTTCAAAATTGGGAAAGGAGTATATCAAGGCTATATTGTCACCCGGCTACTTTAACATCACACAAGATACCAGGCTGGAAAAAGCACAAGCTGGAATCAATATTGCCAGAAAAAATACCAATAACCTCAGATACACAGATGACTTCCCACTAATGGCAGAAAGCAAAGAGGAACTAAAGAGCCTCTTGATAATGGTGAAAGAGGAGACTGAAAAAGCTAGCTTAAAACCACATTCAAAAAACAAAGATCATGGTATCGGGTTCCATCACTGTATGTCAAAAATGGGGGAAAATGGAAACAGTGACTTCATTCTTTTCAGCTTCACAATCACTGTGGATGCTGACTGCATCCATGAAATTAAAAGACTTCTTGGAAGAAAAGCTATGAAAACCTCAACAGCATGGTAAGAAGCAGAGACATCACTTTACCAACAAAGGTTCATATTGTCAAAGTTATGGTTTTTCAAGCAGTAATGTATGGATGTGAATGTTTGACCACAAAGAAGGCTGAGTACCAAAGAACTGATTTTTTGATCTGTGGTGCTGGAGAAGACTCTTGAAGGGTCCCTTAGACTGCAAGAAGATCAAACGAGTCAATCCTAAAAGAACTCAGTCCTGAATATTCATTGGAAGCACTGATGCTGAAGCTGAAGCTCCAGTATTTTGGCCACCTAATGAGAAGAGCTGACTCATTGGAAAAGAACCTGATATTGGAAAAGATTAAGCGCAGGAAGAGAAGGGACATCAGTGATGAGATGGTAGGAAGGCATGATCGACAGAATGGACATGACTTTGAGCAAACTCTGGGAATTAATGAAGGACTGGGAAGCCAGGCTTTCTACAATCCATGGTGTTGCAAAGAGTCAGAAACAATTGAGCGACTGAACAACACAACAGGTACTGATTATGATGTATCTTGACATTAAGTTCTTTGGCTCCATCTCATTTGGAATTCACTGAGCACTTTTAGCATGTAGTTGTTTTTTTGGTTACTCTCTAAGTCATATGCCCCATTTGAGAAATTATCAGCCATTATTTAAAAAAAAAAAAAAATTGGAGTGTATTTCCTATACAATATAGTGTTAGTTTCACTGTACATTAAAGTGAATCAGCTTCACATATACACATATCGCCATTCTTTTGGATTTTCTTTCCATTTAGATCATCAGAAAATGATGGCACAGGGAAGTCAGCCATTATTTTTTTATCTCTTATTCTATATTTTCAACTTCATATTCAACCTTCTTTGCTATCTTCCCACAGGTTCTTGAAGCTATGTTCATTTTCTTTTCAGTCTATTTTCAAGGTTAGTTAATATTCAGACTTATTGATCATTCTGCCATCTGCAATATATTGTCAGTCCATGTGGTTTTCTAATAATCTATTTTTAGTTCCACCAATTGGACTAGATTTTTAAAAACCATCATCCAATTTCAATATCTGTGTCATCTTAGTGTTGTCTTCTGTTGATTGCTTTTTCTCTTTTGAGGTTTACGCGATCTTTGGTCTGATAAATGATTTTCAACTGTATTCAGACCCTTGAGCTTTCATATCTTGAGACTAATGATGTTATTGAACTCCTTCCTTAATCAGGCCTCCATTACTGCCATGTAGGGTGCAAGTCTAAGGTTCCCATCTGGCCTCCTCTGACACCAGGAGAAAGGGCAGAGGTTTCTTGTTCACTCCTTCAGTTCAGTTCAGTTCAGTCACTCAGTCGTGTCCCACTCTTCGCAAACCCATGAATTGCAACACACCAGGCCTCCCTGTCCATCACCAATTCGGGGAGTTCACTCAAACTCATATCCATCGAGTCGGTGATGCCATCCAGCCATCTCATCCTCTATCATCCCCTTCTCTTCCTGCCCTCAATCTTTCCCAGCATCGGGGTCTTTTCCAATGATTCAGCTCTCCACATGAGGTGGCCAAAGTATTGGAGTTTCAGCTTCAACATCAGTCCTTCCAATGAACACCTAGGACTGATCTCCTTTAGGATGGACTGGTTAGACCTCCTTGCAGTCCAGAGGACTCTCAAGAGTTTGCTCATTATGTGGGTGGAAATGTGAGCTGCTTACTTGGACCCTGTAGATCAAGGCATGGAAAGGATTGGTCTGAGGTTTCTGCCATCATGTATTTAGAGACTAAATCAGTCCAGTTCAGTCACTCAGTCATGTCTGACTCTTTGCAACTCCATGGACTGCAGCAAACCAGGATTTCCCATCCATCACCAACTCCCAGAGCTTAACTAACCTCATGTCCATCAAGTCAGTGATGCCATCCTACCATCTCATCCTCTGTTATCCCCTTATCTTTCCACATTCAATTTTCCCAGCATCGGGGTTTTCTCCAAAGAGTCAGTTCTTTTCATCTGCTGGCCTAAGTATTGGAGCTTTGGCTTCATCATCAGTCCTTCCAATGAATATTCAGGACTGATCTCCTTTAGGATTGACTGGTTTGATCTCCTTGCAGTCCAAGGGATTCTCATGAGTCTTCTCCAAAACCACAGTTCAAAAGCATGAATTTTTTCGTGCTCATCTTTCTTTATAGTTCAACTCTCACATTCACACATGATGATTGAAAAAAAAATCATAGCTTTCACTAGGTGGAATTTGGTTGGGAAAGTAATGTCTCTGCTTTTTGATATGCTGTCTAAGTAGGTCATAACTTTTTTCTAAGGAGCAAGTGTCTTTTAATTTCATGGCTGCAGTCACCATCTGCAGTGATTTTGGAGCCCCCAAATAAAGTCTCTCACAGTTTCCATTGTTTCACCATCTGTTTGCTATGAAGTGATGGGACCGGATGCCATGACCTTAGTTCTCTGAATGCTGATTTTTAAGCTAACTTTTCCACTCTCCTCTTCCACTTTCATTAGGAGACTCTTTATTTCTTCTTCACTTTCTGCCATAAAGGTGGTGCCATCTGCATTTCTGAGATTGTTGATATTTCTCCTGACAATACTGATTCCAGCTTGTGGTTCATCCAGATTGGAATTTTGCATGATGTACTCTGCATAGAAGTTAAGTAAGCAGGTGACAGTATACAGACTTGATGTGCTCCTTTCCTGATTTGGAACCAGTTTTTCTTCCGTGTCTGATTCTAACTGTGGCTTCTTGACCTGCATACAGATTTCTCAAGAGGCAGGTCAGGTGTTACCATCTATTTAATTTCCACAGTTTGTTGTGATCCACACAGTTAAAGGTTTTGGTGTAGTCAATAAAACAGAAGTGGATTTTTTTGTGGAACTCTCTTGCTGTTATGATGATCTAATGGATGTTTGCATTTTGATCTCTGGTTTCTCTGCCTTTTCTGAATCCAGTTTGAACATAGGAATTTCATGGGTCACATGCTGTTGAAGCCTAGCTTGGAGAAGTTTGAGCATCACCTTACTAGTGTGTGAGATGAATGCAATTGTATGTTAGTTTGAACAATCTTTGGGATTGACTTTCTTTGGGATTGGAATGAATATTGACATTTTGTAGACCTTTGTTCACTGCTGGATTTGCTGGCATATTGAGTGCCACACATAAAAAGCATCATCTTTAGGATTTGAAATAGCTCAACTGAAATACCATCACCTATACTAGCTTTGTTCTCAGTGATGCTTCCTAAGGCCTACTTGACTTTGTATTTTAGGATGGCTGGCTCTAGGTGAGTGATCACGCCTTTGTGGTTATCTGGGTCATCAAGATCAACATTCAGAAAATGAAGATCATGGCATCTGGTCCCATCACTACATGGGAAATAGATGGAGAAACAGTGGAAACAGTGTCAGACTTTATTTTCTGGGCTCCAAAATCACTGCAGATGGTGACTGCAGCCATGAAATTAAAAGACGCTTACTCCTTGGAAGGAAAGTTATGACCAACATAGATAGCATATTCAAAAACAGAGACATCACTTTGCCAACAAAGGTTCGCCTAGTCAAGGCTATGGTCTTTCCTGTGGTCATGTATGGATGTGAGAGTTGGACTGTGAAGAAGGCTGAGCGCTGAAGAATTGATGCTTTTGAACTGTGGTGTTGGAGAAGACTCTTGAGAGTCCCTTGGACTGCAAGGAGATCCAACCAGTCCATTCTGAAGGAGATCAGCCCTGGGATTTCTTTGGAAGGAATGATGCTAAAGCTGAAACTACAGTACTTTGGCCACCTCATGCGAAGAGTTGACTCATTGGAGAAGACTCTGATGCTGGGAGGGATTGGGGGCAGGAGGAGAAGGGGACAACAGAGGATGAGATGGCTGGATGGCATCACGGACTCGATGAATGTGAGTCTGACTGACCTCCGAGAGCTGGTGATGGATAGGGAGGCCTGGCGTGCTGCGGTTCATGGGGTCGCAAAGAGTCGGACACGACTGAGCGACTGATCTGATCTGATCTGATCTGTGTACTCTTGCCACCTCTTCTTAATATCTCCTACTTCTGTTAGGTCCATACCATTTTTGTCCTTTATAGTGCCCATCGTTGCATGAAATGTTCTTGGTATCTCTAATTTTCTTGAAGAGATCTCCAGTCTTTCCCATTCTATTGTTTCCCTCTATTTCTTTGCACTGATCACTGAGGAAGGCTTTCTTATCTCTCCTTGCTATTCTTTGGAACACTGCATTCAAATCATTTTATCTTTCCTTTTCTCCTTTGCCTTTAGCATCTCTTCTTTTCTCAGTTATTTTTAAGGCCTCTTGAGGCAATCATTTTGCCTTTTTTACATTTCTTTTTTTGGGGGATGATTTTGATCCCTTCCTCCTGTACAAAGTCAGGAACAACTGTCCATTGTTGTTCAGGCATACTGTTTTATCAAATCCCTTGAATCTATTTGTCTCTTCCACTCTAATTGTAAGGGATTTGACTTAGGTCATGCCTGAATGTCTAGTGGTTTTCACATTTTTCTTCAATTTGAGTATGAATTTGGCAACAAGGAGTTCATGATCTGAGCCACAGTCAGGTCCCAGTCTTGTTTTTGCTGACAGTATAGAGCTTCTCCACCTTTGGCAGCAAAGAATATAATCAATCTGATTTTGATATTGTCCATGTTTAGAATTTTCCATGGATATTTGGTGATGTCCATGTATAGTTTTCACTTGTGTTGTTGGAAGAGGGTATTTGCTATGACCAATGTGTTCTCTTGGCAAAACTCTCTTACTCTTTGCCCTGTTTCATTTTATACTCTTAATGCCAAACTTGCCTGTTAATCCAGATTTCTCGACCTCCCACTTTTACATCCCAGTCCAATATAATGAAAAGGACATCATTTTGCTTGTTAGTTCTAGAACTCCTTGTACGTCTTCAGAAAAGCATTCCACTTCAGCTTCTTCAGCATTACTGTTCATGGCATAGACCTGGATTACGGTGCTTGTCAATGGTTTTGCTTGGAAATGAACAGCAATCATTCTGTCATTTTCGAGACTGCATGCAAGCACTGCATTTCAGACTGTTTTGTTGACTATCATGGCTACTCCATTTCTTCTTAGAGATTCTTGCTCACAGTAGTAGATATACTGGTCCTCTGAGTCAAATTCACCCATTCAAGTCCATTTTAGTTTGCTGATTTTTAAAATGTCGATGTTCATTCTTGCCATCTCCTGTTTGACCACTTCCAATTTGCCTTGATTCATGGACCTAACATTCCAGGTCCCTATGCAATAGTGCTCTTTACAGCATCAGACTTTATTTCCATCACCAGTCACACCCGCAATTGAATGTTGTTTTTGCTTTTTCTTTATCTCTTCATTCTTTCTGGAATTATTTCTCTACTGATCTCCTGCATATTGGGCACCTCCCTACCTGAGGAGTTCATCTTTCAGTGTCCTATCTTTTTGCCTTTTCATACTGTTCATAGGGTTCTCAAGGCAAGAATACTGAAGTGGTTTGGTATTCCCTTCTTCAGTGACCCACATTTTGTGAGAATCCTCCGCCATGACACATCCAACTTGAAGGCCCTATGCAGTATGGCTCAGAGTTTCATGGAGTTCTACAAGTTTTCTGTGACTGTAGTTTTCATTCTGTCTGCCCTCTGATGGATGAGGATAAGAGGTTTATGGAAGCTTCCTGATGAGAGAGACTGACTCAGGGTGAAACTGGGTCTTGGTCTGATGGAAGGGGCCATGCTCAGTAAATCTTTAGTTCAATTTTCTGTTGATGGGTGGGGTTGTGTTCCCTCCCTGTTTTTTTTTACCTGTGGCCAAAAAATGGTGGAGATAAGGAAGATACTGGTGACCTCCTTCAAAAGGTCTTATGTATGCACTGCTGCACTCAATGCCTCCAAACCTACAGCAGCCCACCACTAACCCATGCCTCTGCTGAAGACTCCTGGACACTGACAGACAAATCTAGGTCAGTCTCTTGTAGGGTCACTGCTTCTTTCTCCTGGGTTCTTTTGTGCACAAAGATTTGTTTATGCCCTCTAAGAGTCCATTACTGCAGTCCTGGTTAGGTTCTGGCGGCTCTGTGGTGGGGTTGCGGCCTCCTCCAAGAGGGCTTATACAATACCCAGGTCTACTGCACCCAGAGCCCCTTCCCCTGTAGCAGTGCAGTGCTCACCCATACTTCTGCAGGAAACACTCAGACACAATTCTGGCTTAGTCTCTGTGGGGTCTCTGGGTCCTGGAGCACACAAGAACTTAGTGTGCATACTTCATGTGGTATTTCTAGACTAATTCAGTATTGTGAAAACTATATCTTGCTAGGCTACTCTTTTCTGGGCCTTTTCTTAAAGTGATCAACTGCTTCATGAGACTTTTTTCTTTCTGAACTTGTATTATTTCTGGGTTGCTGTCTCAGTGGCCCATTCAGGGTACATAGAAGGCAAAATGAAAACCCCAAGCACTCTCTTCGGTGTAACTCTTTGAATCCCAAGGTCCCTAAGCAGATTGACTTACTACTTGTTTCACACTCTCCTGTGTTGGTTTTTATAATATGTTCAAGACCTTTATTTGGCAGAAGGAATACTAACAGATGCTATAAGCACAAATGTTTTTACCTCATCTTGTCCAAAAATTAAAGCCAAAGTTTCCTTTCACAGAGACTGCAACATGTTGTATAAAAGGGTAATTTTTTTTTTTTTTTTTATCTTAGCTATCCATCTTTCCAGCATATACTCTGAAAGAAAACATGTTTGAACATCAGGACACTGCAAAGCAGACATATTTATTAAAGTATTATATGTGCTTCCATGGTGGTAAAATAAGGTCTTAAAACGTGTATTTCTGATTAAACGATTAAAATTCCTTCTATAAATCATTTCTGTCATCAGAAATCTTAAGTTTTGGTATGACATATTTGGTTGCATTTTTATTTTATTTGTTTAAAACTGTAGGAGTTGTTTTTGAATAAAGCAAATGCCATTATTTTTTAGTCTCTCAAGGAAAATGTGGGCCTCCTCCACCAATAGACAACGGAGACATTACCTCACTCCCGCAATCGGTATATCCTCCAGGAACGATTGCTGAGTACCGATGTCAGCTCTATTATGAACTTAAGGGAAACGGAAACATAGTATGTAGGAATGGAAAGTGGTCAGAACCACTAAAATGTTTAGGTAAATGCTTTAAACTTCTCTTGGATCCTGGGATAATCCTTGTACACAGCATAACGTTTAACTATTTAAAATAGAGTTTTTATGGATTAAATAACAACCAGGTAATGTTTGCACACCAAGGATTAATATCTGTACATAGAAATAAAGTTAGAAAATTTCATGTTCAAGCAACAATGGCTCTTTTATGAAAGCTCTTCATATGATAACTGACATTATGAATCTTATAACATTTAATGGTCATGTTAAAAAAGTATCTCATTCTTATAACATTAATTTTTTTAAATATGATAAAACTTACATTATACATTTTCAGTGTATTGGTTTGGAAAAGTTTTGAGGAAGAATTTTTGGACCAAAGTTCTTGAAACCCTGAAATTCTGTGTATTTGCATATTACTTAAAACTTTATGTTTATTTTCTTTAATTTTAGAGGCATGTCTAATTTCAGAAGAAACAATGAAAAAACATCACATACAGTTAAGATGGAAACACGATAAAAAACTTTACTCTAAAACAGAGGATACTATTGAATTCATGTGTCAACGTGATTATGATCCAGTGACACCAGAATATACATTTCAAACAACTTGTCGGGAAGGAAAGGTGTTGTATCCTCGATGTGGATAAAACCTTGACCAAATGCAGTTGTAAAACTGAAATATGTACATGTATTCAGATTTTTCCTTATTTATTCAATTTTGTTTCTTTTATCAAGTATTTTTTAACACATCTGGAATCATAAATCAGATTTGTGTTAAATATTATGGGGAGAATGTGATTGAGAGATGGGTCTAATGAATCACTTCTTAAAAGTACTTCATTAAACTTGGCAAATCAAAATGTTATGTGTCCTGTTCATGAAACATTTATAGCAAGAAATTAGATTTAATCACTTCCATACCTCCTTCCATCCATAAGTTTCCTAACTTTCTTAAAGTTTTCTCCATTACTTCTGAGGGTTTCTGAAACTCTGTTTTAGAAGACATGGGATAAAAGTGTAGAAAGAAATGGAAAGCATTCAAAATATTGATAATATCACTTAACAAACTTATAAAAGCAAACTATGTCATACTTATGTCAGGAATTAAATGTAAGTAGTTTATCTTACTTTTGCTCATCTATCAATAGATGAATACACCAAAATGATGAAATACATAATATTTTCAGTTCAGTTCAGTCACACAGTTGTGTCCGATTTTTTGTGACCCCACGCACTGCAGCACTCCAGGCCTCCCTGTCCATCAGCAACTCCTGGAGCTTACTCACACTCATGTCCATTGAGTCAGTGATGCCATCAAACCATCTCATCCTCTGTCGTCCCCTTCTCCTCCCTCCTTCAATTTTTCCCTGCTTCAGGGTCTTTTCAAAAGAGTCAGCTCTTCACATCAGGTGGCCAATATATTGGAGTTTCAGCTTCAGCATCAGTCCTCCCAGTGAACATTCAGGATTGATTTCCTTTAGGCCTGACTGGTTTGATCTCATAATATTTTACAAGATGCTTATCAAAGTACACGTAATTCAAATAAAGAACAATGAGAATCACATTGCATATCTACTATAACATGGCATATGTGATTAAAAATTCAACATTAAATATACACACAGACATAAACACACTCTGTTTTAAACACTGAATAACTTTTTATAGAAAAATATTGGCAAGAAATGTAAGAAAATATTTAGTATAGCTAGAGTTGAATTCACAGGTAATAGGTGTAAAAGATGTTTCACTTCTTTTTACCTACATGAATTCCTAAATTTTTCTGTCTTCAGTTTATATCAACTTTGAACCTCAAAATATTTTCTAAAAGAAATATGCAAAGTGACACAAGAGGAGCTTTAGAAATCAATTTGGTAATGAACTCCAGGTCTAGTAACATTTTCCTGATTTTGCTGGTACAGAGCATTTTAGAAACATTCACCAGCAGTCTGAAAGGTGATTTTTATGTGCATACATTTTAAATAGCATATTAAGCTTAAATCAGTTAACTATAAACATTTTAAATTTCTAAGTATCATAAAAATGTTATTATTAAAATAGATTCAAACAATCAAGCTACAATATTTAAAGAGATACCTTACTTTGTACTGCATCAAGTCAAGTGACCTTCTTAGTCTAAGAAGCGTGGCCATCACCATTGGTGCTAATTGATTTAAATCTGAAATCAATTGCTGGTAACAGCTGGTTTTCTCACCCTTAAATGAAATTGTTAGAGTTGACAAGTTATCTTTACTGTAAATCTTAACATTTTTGTAGATATTGTTTCTCCAATATTTCAACTAATCATTGTATAATCTATTTGTGACCCAAGGCTGCAAACAGTTATTTCACCGTTTCTAAAAAATGGTGATTTTTAAAGATCAGTCCTATCATTTTTCTGCATTTATTGTCATTCTGTGTAAAGATAAGTATTAATTTACAGACTCTGTTCATAATCAACTTTCATCTAAAAAGTTTTAACAAATCTTTAAAATAATTTGTTTTTAAATAATTTGGAGTTGACATATAGTTGATTTACAAGTTTCAGTTGTATAACACAGAGATCCACAATTCTTAAAGATTACACTGTATTTAGAGTTATTGTAAAATGTTGGTTATGCTTCCTGTGTTGTATGTTATGTCCTTGGAGATTTTTTATTTTATACATATTACCTCTTAATCAAATACACCTATTGTCCCTCCCTGCTTCCTTCTCCCCACTGGCAAACACTTGCTCATTATCTATATCTGTGAGTCTGTTGCTGTTTTGTTATATTCATTCATTTTTTACATGTTTTAAATACATATATTTATTTATTTTAATTGGAGGCTAATTACTTTACAATATTGTATTGGTTTTGCCATACATCAACATGAATCTGCCATGGGTGTACATGTGTTCCCCATCCTGAAACCCCCTCCCACCTCCCTCCCTGTACCATCCCTCTGGGTCATTCCCATGCACCAGCCCCAAGCATTCTGCAACCTGGACTGGTGACTCGTTTCATATGTGATATTATACATGTTTAAGTGCCATTCTCCCAAATCATTCCACCCTTTCCCTCTCCCACAGAGTACAAAAGACTGTTCTATATATCTGTGTCTCTTTTGCTGTCTCCTATGGAGAAATAGATGGAGAAACAGTGGAAACAGTGTCAGATTTTATTTTTCTGGGCTCCAAAATCAGTGCAGATGGTGACTGCAGCCATGAAATTAAAAGACACTTACTCCTTGGAAGGAAAGTTATGACCAACCTAGATAGCATATTCAAAAGCAGAGATATTACTTTGCCAACAAAGGTTGGCCTAGTCAAGGCTATGGTCTTTCCTCTGGTCATGTATGGATGTGAGAGCTGGACTGTGAAGAAGGCTGAGCGCCGAAGAACTGATGCTTTTGAACTGTGGTGTTGGAGAAGACTCTTGAGACTCCCTTGGACTGCAAGGAGATCCAGCCAGTCCATTCTGAAGGAGATCAGCCCTGGGATTTCTTTGGAAGGAATGATGCTAAAGCTGAAACTCCAGTATTTTGGCCACCTCATGCGAAGAGTTGACTCACTGGAGAAGACTCTGATGCTGGGAGGGATTGAGGGCAGGAGGAGAAGGGTACGATGGAGGATGAGATGGCTGGATGGCATCACTGACTCGATGGATGTGAGTCTGAGTGACCTCTGGGAGTTGGTGATGGACAGGGAGGCCTGGCGTGCTGCAGTTCATGGGGTCGCAAAGAGTCGGACATGACTGAGCGACTGATCTGATCTGATCTGATACAGGGTTATCATTACCATCTTTCTAAATTTCATATATATGTGTTAGTATACTCTATTGGTGTTTTTCTTTCTGGCTTACTTCACTCTGTATAATAGGCTCCAGTTTCATCCACCTCATTAGAACTGATTCAAATGCATTCTTTTTAATGGCTGAGTAATACTCCATTGTGTATATGTACCACAGCTTTCTTATCCATTCATCTGCTGATGGACATCTAGGTTGCTTCCATGTCCTAGCTATTATAAACAGTGCTACGATGAACATTGGGGTACATGTGTCTCTTTCAAATCCAATCATGTTGTATTAAATGGCAAAAATTCATTCTTGTTTATAGTACTTAGCCCCTTGTGTGTGTATATATATATATATATATATATATATACACACACACACACACACATACGTAATTAGTGGTTTTGGTTAAATCTTCTATAAAGTTAAGAAAAGTATGATATCTTTTATCAGTGTAATCCTGGTTACTGAAGGTAAACCAGGGAATAGGAGATTTAAACTTGTTCATATTCATCCAAATTTATATGCTTACACTGAGTAAAGAGTATTAATTTCCAAGCTGTGATGGGCTTTGACTAATCATATTTGAAGGTTTGTTTTTAAGGAAGTCAAAAAAGAGCGAAAAAAAAAAAAGAAGTAACCTGGACAGCAAGAATTTAATCATTTTTTCAGTTTCAGTGAAAAGTTATGATTTTCTAAGCTAAAAATGAAACAATATGTATTATGTGTGGATCATTACATGCAAATATGAGAATCTTGAACAAATCTCAGACTTATTTTTTATTTTAAAACAAATTTTATAGCAGCATAGCTGATATATAATATGTAATATATCAGATGCATTGCAAAGTGAATCAGTTAAAGACATACACTTTTTCTAGGTTCTTTTCCCATATAGGCTGTAACAGAGTATGGAGTAGAGTTCCCTGTCTTATATGGTAGGTCCTTATTAATCATCTATTATATATATATTAGTCTGTATATGTCAGACATCATTTTTTTAAATTAAAGAATTATGAACAAATATTACACAGTCAATTCTCTTGGGGAGAAGTGGTCTTTTCCTCATACTAAGATGCAAATGATAAATTATACAGCCCAAGTCTAATATCAAGAAGGAAATTTAGGTTTACACTAATGCCTTACGAGACATCAATCTTTTAAATCCATCAAGAGTAATTAAGTCTAAGATCTTTAATTAATTATGAAAATATATAGAATAAAATAAAATTCTTTCAGAATCACTTTAAAAATAATAATTTTAATGGAGTAATTCACAAACACGAAATTAAAATACAAAACTCAAAATACAATATTCAAGGGGTTGATATCAAATTTGTATAAAAAGTTTAGTACTCATGGTTGACAGAAAAATGCCTTGTTAATTTTAAATGTTGATATTTGATATTTACAGTTATTCCCGTAAAAATAGGTTACTTTTAAGTTACATATTGTTTTAAGTTAAATGGAAGTAGTAAAACAAAGAAGTTTATTTTTGACATCTGAAAAATAAAATCTGATTTTACTCAGGTACTTACATACAATAAGCTCACACTCTTTAAGCACACAGTTCAAGAAATTTTGACCAATGTATACAGTTGCATAAGAGTCGTCTAGAAAAAATATAGGCTACTGTGCATTCAGCCGTGTCTGACTCTGTGCGACCCTATGGGCTGTATGCTGCCAGGCTCCTGGGTCGATGGGACTCTCCAGGCAAGAATGCTGCAGTGGGTTGCCATTTCCTCCTCTGGGAGATCTTCCCCACCCAGAGATCAAACCTATGCTCTTACATCTCCTGCACTGGCCGGCAGGTTCTGTACCACTATCACCATCTGTTTAATAACCCTGAAGAATCTTCTGCAGGCAATCCTCTTCATCAAACCCTAACCTCTGAGAACCATCAATTTGGCTTTTGTGACTGTAGTTCTGCCTTTTCTGAAAAGAACAGCCACAACCTGGGAATAATCTAAGTGTCAATCAACTGATGGGTGGGTAGACCTTTGTTCTTATCAGCCAACTCTGTGAGTCATATGCTTCAGTACTAGAAGTAAAACTATTGAGACTTATTCTTGTTTCCAATATTAGTATATCATCATTTGAAATCTTCAAATGTATAATCTTCAAATACACATTTGAAATCTTTATTAAGTATAAATATAATAGATTCATGGCCTGAATTCAGGTAACACATGACAGCACAGTAAATATATCAATACACATGAAGAAAATTGCAGTTAACTTTCTTTTGAAGAGCTATTAACTTTGGAAAGAAGATGGAGTGAGTCCTCCAGAATCTGCATTTTGAAATCAAACTTTCTAAAGTGATAGAATTTAGGTAGAACCTTTGTATGGTGATTAGGATTAGAGGAGGTCTTTGGCATGGAACAATTATACATGAGATTGGTGCCCCTGGGACCCTAACAATAACACTTGTTTCCTTTTGCTGCAATTTGTTCTTCTTTATTCCATGTTCTCTCTGAGAATGAGTACAATATTCTTTGCTTCTTTGTAGCTTCGGGGAGTGGCCATCAGTCTTCGCTGGTTTTTTGGCTTGCAGCTGAATTAGTCTAACTGCTGCTTCTCTGGTCACATAATATTTTTTCTAGGTGTCTTTGTCTTTACCTGTATTTTCTTCTTCTTAAAAGACATCAATCATATTTCATTGAAGCCCATCAAAACGATCACATCTTAACTTCATTACATCTATTAGACACCTAATTCCAAATAAAGTAAGACTTTAAGGTCTTGACTATATGGATTCTAAAAACTCTTTTGAGGATGCTGTTCGACACATAACAGTGCACATTGCAGCCTCTCAGCTTCCTGTGTTTCCCAAGTGTCAAATATATTCACCCAATCCCAACATCTCCCAAAGTTTCACCCTTTTCAGCATCCACTCTAAGGCCCAAATTTTATTAAATGTCTTGTAAATAAGTTATGGGTGAGACGCAGTTTCTTGTCCATCCTTGGGCAAAATTCCTATTCATGTGTGACCCTATGAACCAGAAAACAAGGAATGTGCTTCCAAAGTACAATGTTAATACATACATAGAATAGACATTACCATTCAAAAATAGAGAAAGAGAAAGAAAAATGAATCTCAAGTCTTAAACTCAAAACTCATGAGGAGAAATCTCATTAGATGCCAACTTAGAGAACATTTATCTATGGAAAAAAAAAAAAAAAAAAAAAGCCCATTGGGGACATCCACAACTTTTCAACACACCAGAGAAGTGAGCCTACTTTCTCAGCTGAAAGAAGCCCTGTTATCAGAGCTTTATCTTTGGACAAATTCCTCCTTTATGTGTATGATGCCTGTCGTATTCAGTCCATGCTGCATGCATTTCTGCTAGTATAAAGTTCTCAAAAACCTTGTCAGTCTCTTGTGCTTTAATACATATAAGTTCTCAACCATGTGGATAAAACACAGATTATCCCTGGATAGCAGCATCTCTATTTCAGTCTTGTGCTGTGCCGTGCTAAGTCGCTTCAGTCCTGTCAGACTCTCTGCGACCCCAAGCACTGTAGCCTGACCGGATCCTCTGTCCATGGGATTCTCTGAGCAACAATACTAGAGTGGGTTGTGATTTCCTTCCCCAGGGGATTTTCTCAACCCAGGAATCAAACGCCCATCTTTTAAGTCTCCTGCATTGTCATGCAGGTTCTTTGCCACTAGCTCCACTGAGAAATTTCAAATTATCTCCTTCTTAATGACTTAATGACTGATGATTCATTCTTCCATTTTCAACTCGCATCATGTATTTTATGCAAGCAGCGAGAAGAAATTAGATGAATCTTCCATAATTGGGTTGGCAGTCTCCTGAACTAAATATCCAAGTTCACCTTGAATATTTTGTATGATGGTTAATTTTGTATCAACTTGGCCGGGTTATAGAACTCAGTAGCTTGGTCAAACCAGTTTGGCTGTTTCTCTGAAGGCATCTTAAAGATATGCTGCTGACGTTGTTGCTAAGTCGCTTCAGTCGTGTCTGACTCTGTGCAACCCCAAAGACGGCAGCCCACCAGGCTCCCCAGTCCCTGGGATTCTCCAGGCAAGAACACTGGAGTGGGTTGCCATTTCCGATTAACATTCAATCACAGACTTTGAATAAAGTAAGTTACCTTTCACAACATGGGTGTATTTTATCCATTCTGTCGGAAGTTTTAAGAGAAAACATGGAGCTCCTTCCAGGAAAAGGAACTCTGCCTCTCAAGCCTTCCAAAGGAAAAACTGCAACACACACCCTTCCTGAATTTTCCAGGCTGCCACTTACCCTGCAGGTTTTAGACCTACCAGTCTTCACAATCACATGAGCCAGATCCTTAAAACAAATCTCAAACTGTGTGTGTGTGTGTGTGTGTGTGGGGAGTTTGAGAACTCTGTATTTTCCGCTCACATTTGCTATGAACCTAAACGTGCTTTAAAACATAGAGTTCATTTTCTAATAAAGTAATTTGTAGAAGTATATGTGTGATTTCCTAATCCATTCTCCACTATATTTTTTTTATTTTAGTGTTAGGAAATCGCAGTATGTATCTGGAGATATGACTTGCTAGTAAGGATTACATTTTTAGCTTCCCTTGAATTTTGTATCCCCAGAAATGTTTAGTGGTAAGATAATTGCCTAAGAAGATATCAAATTAAGAAAAGCTAAGTTTTAATAACAATGTATACTACATTTCAAGATATTGTATAATTAATATGTGTGATCTTCACAAAGGGCCTTATTACTGGGTATGGTGGTGGTTTAATAGCTAAGTCATGTCTGACTCGTGACTCTATGGACTATAGAATGCCAAGCTCTTCTGTCCATGGGATTCTCCAGGCAAGAATACTGGAGTGGGTTGTCATTTCCTTCTCCAGGAGATCTTCACAACCCATGAACTGAACCTGGATCTCCTACGTTGCAGGCACTAATGAGCTATGAGGGAAGACCATAGAAAGGAAGCTCATATACTAACCATATGATTGTAGATATTTCACAGATGAGATGGAAGCCACACAACTCATAGTATATCACTGAAGACCTCACATCTATCCCATTGTTATGACAAAACATAAATTCTTACTAGTCTGTCTCTGAATACTGTGCCATTTACAAAAATGTTATGCTACTTCTTAAATGCACAGGATATTTTATATAAAATTCTACTCAATTTTATATAACACAGCAATACATGAAAAGAAGTAGAAAAAAATGGTAAAAGAGTAAGATGGGGAGGTGTCCAGCTTCCCCACAAATACACCAAAAACTCATCAAGATATTGAACAACGTTTACAAAGCAGCCTCTAAGAGAGAGCAGAAGACCCTAGGCCTCCAGGGTGGCAAGCTAAGCTCACTGGAATGAGGTGGGACAAAAGATAATACATAAAAAGTGAAAAGAAGAGATGCAGAATTTCAGGATGGGAGATTGTTCCTGAGACCGACTCACTGAGATGGGAGCATTGAGTCCAAGATCCAAGACTGTTAGAGAACTCCTAACTGCACACACACTCCCATGGAAATTAAGGAAATTAATTACTGATAAAATCCACAAAGGCCTAGAACTGCAAACAGAGCCTGGTATCACTGGGCTGCCAATGGCATACTCTTTAGAAAACCTTACCCAATCAACTGGCAAGACAAAAGCACAAAAACAATATCAGCCACAGGATTCCCACAGACACTCAAAATTATATTGCCTCACACAGCCTTCTCCATTAGGGGGAAAAAAAAAAAAAAAACAATAAAACAACTAACCTCCTCCACTACAACGTAGGCTCAAGTCACGCTTAACAAGAAATCAACACAAACCACTGAAACAACCTTTCCCACTGAGAGCAAAAACCAAAGGGAAGAAGGGATACATCCCTAAAGTCTGGGAAAAGGAGACTTCAAATGGAGTAAGTTAGGAAAAAAAAAAAAAAAAAGACACAGAAATATTGAACAAATTAAGAAACAAGGTATAAACTCACAAGACCAAATAAACAAGGAAGAAATAAGAAAACTGCCAAAAATAATTCAGAATAATGACAGTAAAGATGTCCCAAAGCCTCAAAAATAGGATGTAGTATATGCAAGAAACAATTAACACAGTTAATACAATTACCAAGGACATAGAAGAAATGAAGAATAAATAATAAAGACAGATGAATAACACATTACTGAAATTAAAAATACTCTAGAAGGAATCAATAGTAGAGTAACTGAGGCAAAAGAACAGATGAGTGAGCTAGAAGACAGAATGGCAGAAATAACTGTTGAAGAGAAAAATAAATGAAAAGGGGTGAGAAGAAACCTATGACAGATTTAACTCACCAATGTTTGAGTTATAGGGACCTCAGAAGAAGAACAGAAAAGGAAAGGCACTGAGAATATTTTTGAGGAGATTATAGTTAAAAACTTCCTCAACATGGGAAAAGAAATAATCAATCAAATCCAAGAAGCACAGAGTCTAATTCAGGATAAATCCCAGGAGAAAGATATTGAGACACATACTGATCAAGCTAACAGATATTAAACACAAAGATTAAAAGCACAAAGTATAAAACACAATATTAAAAGCATCAAGGGAAAATAAACAAGTAACATACAATGGAAAACCCATACAAGTTACAGCAGATCTTTCTGCAAGCCAGCAGAGAATCTGTAAGCCAGAAGGTGATGTCAGGATATATTTAAAATACTGAAAGAAAAAAAAAAAAAAAACTACCATCAAGTCTACTCTATCTAGTAGTGATCTCATTCAGAACTGATGGAGAAATCAAATGCTTTACAAAAAAGCAAAATTTAAGAGAATTTAGGACCACCAATCTAGCATTACAACAAATACTAAAGGGACTTATATAAGTCATAAACAAAAAAGAAAGGAAAGACCTACAAAAACAATTAAGAAAATTTCAATAGAAACATATATAACAATAATTACTTTAAATGCAAATGAACTAAATTCTCCAACCAAAAGATATAGACTAGATGAATGGATACAAAAACAAGACCCATATATTTGCTGCCTACAAGAGACCCATTTCACACCTAAAGATACATACAGTTTGAAAGCAAAAGGATGGAAAGTGCTACCCATGGAAATGGAAATCAAAAGAAGCCAGAGTGGCAATTCTCATTTCAGATATAATACACTTTAAAGTAATTAATATTGCAAGAGATAAAAAAGGACTCTACATAATGATCAAGGGGTCAACCCATAAAGAAGACATAACAACTGTAAATATCTATGTATCCAACATAGAAGCACCTCCTTGCGTGACGGAAATACTAACAGATATAAAAACAGAGTTCAAGAATAGCACAATAATTGTATGTGGCTTTAACACCCTGCTTATACCAATGGACAGAGCATGAAGCACAGAAAATCAATAAGAAACACAAACCTTAAATGAAACATTAGGCCATTTAGATTAATTGATATCTTCAGAATTTTCCATTCGAAAATGCAAAAGAATACACTTTCTTCTCGAGTTCACATGGAACATTCATTCTCCATGATAGGCCACAGCTTGGGCCACAAATCATGCCTCAGTAAATTTCAGGGAATTGAAATCATAACAAGCAACTTCTCTGACCACAATGCTACAAGACTACATATCAATTACTGCAAAAAATACAAAAGCAAGGGTAATAAGCAATACATTTCTAAATAATAAAGAGGTTACTGAAGAGATCAGAAGGGAAATCAAAAGAGTCATAGAAAGAAATGACAACAAAAACACAATGACACAAAACCTATGGGATGCAGCAAAGCAGTTCTGAGAGGGAGTGAGTAACAATACAGTCCTACTTGGAGATACAAGAAAATTATAAAATAGACAGCCTAACTCTACACCTAAATCAGCTGATAAAAAAACAACAGCAACAACAACAAAAAGCTAAAAATAGTAAATGGAAATAAATTATAAGGATCAGAGTAGAAATGAAAAAGAAGTGAAGGGAGGCGGTCCTAAGATGACAGAGGAATAAGACGGGGAGACCATATTCTTCCCCACAAATTCATTGAAAGAACATTTGAATGCTCAGCAAATTCCACAAAACAATTTCTGAATGCTGGCAGAGGACATCAGGCAACCAGAAAGGCATCCCATTGTCTTCAAAAGGAGGTAGGAGAAAATATAATAGATAAAAAGAGAGACAAAAGAGGTAGGGACTGAGATCTGTCCTGGGAAGGGCGTCTTTACAAAGAGAGAAGTTTCCAAACACCATGAAACACTCCCACTGGCGGATCTGTAATGAGTCTTAGAACCTCAGAGAGCAACATAACCAGGAGGAAAAATAAATAAGTAAATAATTAAAACCCACAGATTACCTGCCAATGGCAACTCTCAGTGGAGAAACAGCCCAGAGGCTCGACTCTGCCACTAGCAAGCAGGGGCTGGACAGGGAGGTGCGGGCTGCATTGCTTACGGGAAGACCTTTTACAACTAACACTCCAAAAAGATGTCCTTTTCATTATAGGAGACTGGAATGCAAAAGTAGGAAGTCAAGAAACACCTGGAGTAACAGGCAAATTTGGCCTTGGAATACAGAATGAAGCAGGGCAAAGACTAACAGAGTTTTGCCAAGAAAATGCACTGGTCGTAGCAAATACCCTCTTCCAACAACACAAGAGAAGACTCTATACATGGACATCACGAGATGGTCAACACTGAAATCAGATCGATTATATTCTTTGCAGCCAAAGATGAAGAAGCTCTGTACAGTCAGCAAAAACAAGACCAGGACCTGACTGTGGCTCAGACCATGAACTCCTTATTGCCAAATTCAGACTGAAATTGAAGAAAGTAGGAAAAACCACTAGACCATTCAGGTATGACCTATATCAAATCCCTTATTATTATACAGTGAAAGTGAGAAATAGATTTAAGGGCCTAGATCTGATAGATAGAGTGCCCGATGAACTATGGAATGAGGTTCATGGCATTGTACAGGATACAGGGATCAAGACCATCCCGATGGAAAAGAAATGCAAAAAAGCAAAATGGCTGTGTGGGGAGGCCTTACAAATAGCTGTGAAAAGAAGAGAAGTGAAAAGCAAAGGAGAAAAAGAAAGATATCAGCATCTGAATGCAGAGTTCCAAAGAATAGCAAGAAGAAATAAGAAAGCCTTTCTCAGTGATCAATGCAAAGAAATAGAGGAAAACAACAGAATGGGAAAGACTAGGGATCTCTTCAAGAAAATCAGAGATAACAAAGGAACATTTCATGCAAAGATGGGCTCGATAAAGGACAGAAATGGTATGGACCTAACAGAAGCAGAAGATATTGAGAAGAGGTGGCAAGAATACACAGAAGAACTGTACCAAAGAGATCATCATGACCCCGATAATCATGATGGTGTGATCACTGACCTAGAGCCAGACATCCTGGAATGTGAAGTCAAGTGGGCCTTAGAAAGCATCACTACAAACAAAGCTAGTGCAGGTGATGGAATTCCAGTTGAGCTATTCCAAATCCTGAAAGATGATGCTGTGAAAGTGCTTCACTCAATATGCCAGCAAATTTGGAAAACTCAGCAATGACCATAGGATTGGAAAAGGTCAATTTTCACCTAATTCTAAAGAAAGGTAATGCCAAAGAATGCTCAAACTACCGCACAATTGCACTCATCTCACACGCTAGTAAAGTAATGCTCAAAATTCTCCAAGCCAGGCTTGAGCAATATGTGAATCGTGAACTTCCTGATGTTCAACCTGCTTTTAGAAAAGGCAGAGGAACCAGAGATCAAATTGCCAACATCTGCTGGATCACGGAAAAAGCAAGAGAGTTCCAGAAAAGCATCTATTTCTGCTTTATTGACTATGCCAAAGCCTTTGACTGTGTAGATCACAATAAACTGTGGAAAATTCTGAGAGAGATTCCCATCTCCAGACCACCTGATCTGCCTCTTGAGAAATCTGTATGCAGGTCAGGAAGCAACAGTTAGAACTGGTCATGGAACAACAGACTGGTTCCAAATAGGAAAAGGAGTACGTCAAGGCTGTATATTGTCACCATGTTTATTTAACTTATATGCAGAGTACATCATGAGAAATGCTGGACTGGAAGAAACACAAGTTGGAATCAAGATTGCTGGGAGAAATATCAATAACCTCCGATATGTGGATGACACCACCCTTATGGCAGAAAGTGAAGAGGAACTCAAAAGCCTCTTGATGAAAGTGAAAGTGGAGAGCAAAAAGGTTGGCTTAAAGCTCAACATTCAGAAAACGAAGATCATGGCATCTGGTCCCATCACTACATGGGAAATAGATGGAGAAACAGTGGAAACAGTGTCAGACTTTCTTTTTCTGGGCTCCAAAATCACTGCAGATGGTGATGCAGCCATGAAATTAAAAGACGTTTACTTCTTGGGAGGAAAGTTGTGACCAACATAGATAGCATATTCAAAAGCAAAGACATTACTTTGCCAACAAAGTCCGTCTAGTCAAGGCTATGGTTTTTCCTGTGGTCATGTATGGATGTGAGAGCTGGACTGTGAAGAAGGCTGAGCGCCGAAGAATTGATGCTTTTGAACTGTGGTGTTGGAGAAGACTCTTGAGAGTCCCTTGGACTGCAAGGAGATCCAACCAGTCCATTCTGAAGGAGATCAGCCCTGGGATTTCTTTGGAAGGAATGATGCTAAAGCTGAAACTCCAGTATTTTGGCCACCTCATGCGAAGAGTTGACTCATTGGAGAAGACTCTGATGCTGGGAGGGATTGAGGGCAGGAGGAAAAGGGGACGACAGAGGATGAGATGGCTGGATGGCATCACTGACTCAATGGATGTGAGTCTGAGTGACCTGCGGGAGTTGGTGATGGACAGGGAGGCCTGGCGTGCTGCAGTTCATGGGGTCGCAAAGAGTCGGACATGACTGAGCGACTGATCTGATCTGATCTGATCTGATCTGAACAACAGTAAGGCCAAGGGATGAGTTCTATGAAAAAAAAAAAAAAAAATCCAACTAGATCTTCCCTTTACTAGAGGCTCTTCATGTAAATCCTGCAAGAGACTTTATAAGAATATCTGCATCATTTATAATACTTTAATCATAAACTAAAGAAAAATAATATGTAATGTTGATTTTCATTTTTAACAAATGTGGTAGTAGCTTTCATTTTTATTGTTATGTATTATATTTGAATACTAGTGCATTCACATTTAAATTCTAGAAGGTTAATCTTTAAGGTTCAATTTTAACAAATTTATGATTTTTTCTATCATATTATTTTTCGGATCCTTAGGAGAATGTATTTTCAATGATTTGGAAAATGGATATACCCCAAGTAGTGGAAAAGAAAGTTGTACAGGGTGAAACTGTAAGGGTTTGCTGCTATCATACCTACAGTCTTCAAAATGATCAGAACATAATGACCTGAACAGAGAGTGGCTGGTCTCCTCCTCCCAGATGCATCCGTGTCAGTGAGTAAACTGGGCTGAAATCCAGTATGTTCATAATTTTCTAAGACTCAGCTGTATTATCCACTCCAAAAGTTAATATCAGATTCTCGTTTTGCCAAAGGACCTATTTAATTTTATTGTTTATAAGTGTCTATGAGTGTACCTATAGGCTTCTTGATAAACATATAACAAAATACATGTATTGATAGACATTAGTCAAGAAAATAGGAAAAGATCCACAAAGAAATCTGTAATAACAGAATGAGGTCAGAAAGATGGCAGAAGTTTCACTGTCTCTCCTAATATAAACACAGACTTTGACCATCATTTGTGGATAAAAGGATCTTTGTGGGGGTCCAGGAGTCTAGCAGAGACACGACAGCATGCTGCTAGAGCACAAAGCTTTAAGACTGGACGCATCACTGAGGGTTAGAGAAGTAGCCTCATTTTGTCCCTGAAGTGGCCCTGCTTAGTGCCAAGACAGACCCCTCAGCACAGGATTTTACCTGTGGGGAAAATAAGAGCATGTGAGCAAGGGCGGCGTCCTCATCTTCCAGGGCATTTCTCTCTCCCCTTATCCAGGACACTGGGGTCACCTGCATGGCTGGGGGCTGGGGAGAGGCCAGGAGCACAGCATCCAGGGCTAGTATTCTTCAAGGAACATGGGTCCTACTGACCACATGGAGACCCCATCAGGGAGCCCCAAACCATTGCAAGCACCGTGCTTATGGTCCTGCTCACCCCTGGGCCCCTCATCTCATCCACATCCCCCTTCCCAGGGCCAGCTGACTATGTCCCCACGGTGGCATCTAAACCTTTGCAGATGGCCTGTGGTACATCTAGAAGCCAACCTGTCCCCGTGGGTCTGTGAAAAAACACAGGAATCTGAGCATTTGGCATTGCCCAGGAAACTGTCAGCACAGAGACTGTCTTTGCTGCATTGGTAGAAGCATATGAGCTTCAGAATTCTCTCCTAGGAGGAACTGAGTACATGGGACAGGTGTATCTTTAAAAAAGGTCTAGAAAATTCTCAAAATCCCTATCAATGTGACAGTATACTTCCTGCCCCATGTCAGTCTGTAAAGACAGGAGGGAGTGACTGCTTCTTTAAATGCAAATACAGCAACCTGAGATTTCAGGGGACACAGACATCAAAGGACTAAAATGTTAACAGAGAAACACAGTAGTTTTTCAGCTACTGACCCCCAAAAATGGATATGGACAATTTGTATGATTAGCAATTCAAAGTAATTGCTTAAGAATTTCATTGAGATAGAAGAAAACAGTGGAGAAGGAAATGGCAACCCACTCCAGTATTCTTGCCTGGGAAATCCCATGGACCGAGGAGCCTGGTGGGCTACAGTCCATTGAATCTCAAAGAGTCAGACACAACAGTAGCTACATAGCATGCACTCATGCATTCCTTTATATTTAGAGTAATTATTGATAGATCAGATCAGATCAGATCAGATCAGTTGCTCAGTCGTGTCCGACTCTTTGCAACCCCATGAACCACAGCACGCCAGGCCTCCCTGTCCATCACCAGCTCCCGGAGGTCACCCAGACTCACACCCATCAAGTCAGTGATGCCATCCAGCCATCTCATCCTCTGTCGTCCCCTTCTCCTCCTGCCCTCAATCCCTCCCAGCATCAGAGTCTTCTCCAATGAGTCAACTCTTCGCATGAGGTGGCCAAAATACTGGAGTTTCAGCTTTAGCATCATTCCTTCCAAAGAAATTCCAGGATTGATCTCCTTCAGAATGGACTGGTTGGATCTTCTTGCAGTCCAAGGGACTCTCAAGAGTCTTCTCCAACACCACAGCTCAAAAGCATCAATTCTTCAGTGCTCAGCCTTCTTTACAGTCCAGCTCTCACATCCATACATGACCACAGGAAAGAACATAGCCTTGACTAGGCGAACCTTTGTTGGTAAAGTAATGTCTCTGCTTTTGAATATGCTATCTAGGTTGGTCATAACTTTCCTTCCAAGGAGCAAGCGTCTTTTAATTTCATGGCTGCAGTCACCATCTGCAGTGATTTTGGAGCCCAGAAAAAGAAAGTCTGACACTGTTTCCACTGTTTCCCAATCTATTTCCCATGCAGTGATGGGACCAGATGCCATGATCTTCGTTTTCTGAATGTTGAGCTTTAAGCCAACCTTTTCACTCTCCACTTTCACTTTCATCAAGAGGCTTTTTAGCCCCTCTTCATTTTCTGCCATAAGAGTCGTGTCATCTGCATATCTGAGGTTATTGATATTTCTCCCAGCAATCTTGATTGCAGCTTGTGTTTCTTCCAGTCCAGCATTTCTCATGATGTACTCTGCATATAAGCTAAATAAACATGGTGACAATATGCAGCCTTGACGTACCCCTTTTCCTATTTGGAACCAGTCTGTTGTTCCATGACCAGTTCTAACTGTTGCTTCCTGACCTGCATACAGATTTCTCAACAGGCAGATCAGGTGGTCTGGTATTCCCATCTCTTTCAGAATTTTCCATAGTTTATTGTGATCTACACAGTCAAAGGCTTTGGCATAGTCAATAAAGCAGAAATAGATGTTTTTCTGGAACTCTCTTGCTTTTTCCATGATCCAGCGGATGTTGGCAATTTGATCTCTGGTTCCTCTGCCTTTTCTAAAACCAGCTTGAACATCAGGAAGTTCACGGTTCACATATTGTTGAAGCCTGGCTTGAAGAATTTTGAGCATTACTTTACTAGCGTGTGAGATGAGTGCAATTGTTCGGTAGTTTGAGCATTCTTTGGCATTGCCTTTCTTTAAGGATGTATTAATACTATCTTTTGTAACAGGATGTTTTATAGTTCCCTAATCCTTTTCGTCAGACTGCTTGCCTTTTGAATTCATGATTTTTGTTATAGTAGTGTAACAATACTACTATAACTTTTTAATAGTATGCATTTAATAAACTTCTCTTTACCAGTGTGAATCTAGTATGGATTCCTACTTTGTTTACTGTGAGATTTACATAAAGCATCTTTCAGAGAGAGCAGTGTGTTTTATGCTAATAATATATGATCACAACCATATATTAAATCTCCTTCCTTTTCCCCTTCTCCATTTTATCTTTCTGATGTCATGATTTGCCTTTTTATAGTGTGTACTTAATTAAAAAGATAATTGTAGCTATAGTTACTTTTATATTCTTGCACTTTAACTCTTAAATAGTTAAGTGTTTAACATACCATATCAAAGTACTATAGTGTTATGAATGTGAATGTGCACTTAAATTTACCAGTGTACTAGGTATTTTCATGGAATTAATTGGCATTATTTTACTTTAGCTTGAATAATTACTTTTAGTGTTTCAGTAAGGAAGGTCTGTGTGCCTGCTCAGTTACCTCAGTTGTGTCTGATTCTTTGTGACCCTATGGGTGGCAGCCCTCCAGGTTCTCTGTCCATGGGCTTCTCCAGGCAAGAGTACTGGAGTAGGTTGCCATGCCCTCTTCAAGGAAGGTCTAGCTGTGTTCAATTTTATCAGTATTTGTTTGTCTGGTGAAGTCTTTATATTCTTTTCTATTCTGAAGGATATTTTCAAATATTCTTCTTTGGCAATTTTCTATTTCAACACTTGGAATATATCATCCCACTTTCTCCTGGCCCACTAGGTTTCTGCTGAGAAAGAGTCTTAGATCCAAATGAAGCCTCCTTAGTAAATTCCAGGTCAGGAAGCAACAGTTAGAACTGGACATGGAGCAACATGATTCCAAATAGGAAAAGGAGTACGTCAAGGCTGTATATTGTCACCCTGCTTATTTAACTTATATGCAGAGTACATCATGAGATCTACTGTATTTTCTGTAGGACACTGAGTTATTTAAAACAGCTATTTTGAATTCTTCCTTGGATAAATCACAGATCTCAAATCTTCAGATGTGAATACTGAAGATTTTCTTTGTTGGTGTCATAATACTTTGGGTTCATATTCCTTGAAGTTTTGTGGTGCTGTTTTCTAATTAAAGTACCAGTCTCCTTTGGATGAGAGATAACTTCCTTCAACATGGCTAGAGACCCTGCAGCTATCTCAGATCTTTTATAGTGGCACCTGCTGACACTTCTAGAGAAGGCAATGACAACCCACTTAAGTACTTTTGCCTGGAAAATCCCATGGATGGAGGAGCCTGGTAGGCTGCAGTCCATGGGATCTCTAGGAGCACGACTGAGTGACTTCACTTTCACTTTTCACTTTCATGCATTGGAGCAGGAAATGGCAACCAACTCCAGTGTTCTTGTCTGGAGAATCCCAGGGACAGAGGAGCCTAGTGTGCTGTGCTCTATGGGATCGCACAGAGTTGGACATGACTGAAGTGACTTAGCAGCATCAGTAACTTCTCATCCCTGTTTTGTCAGAATTTCTATGTTTCATCTCTTGTCTAGATACATTAGTACACCAGAAATGGTACTGACAGCTTGTTGTTTGTTTCCCTCAAAGTAGCACTACCTCTTAATCTTGTGTTCCTGTACTGGGTCATATATTTAAGCCAAATTTCTATACAAGCTCACGGTGGTCTGTCAAAGGTTGCTCTTCCCTCTGAGTCAATTGTAACCACAGGGATCTGGCCACAAGGTGGAAGGGTGGGTGAATGAAGCAGACAGAGGTCCTCCTGTGAAAACCTAGGCTTTCACAGAAGGATTAGCCCCATGCACGAATTTTTAAAATAGGTTCCAGGACTCCTGGAGTGCAGCTGAGAGGGAATTGTGATGGTTCATGAGCCACTGTAGGCATCACAGTCAAGACAGAGATCTGTCTACCTTTTACCTCATGCATGCATGAGCGAGCCTCCTCTTAGGCCCCTTCAGATCATCAGATCAGATCAGTCGCTCAGTCGTGTCCGACTCTTTGCGACCCCATGAACCGCAGCACGCCAGGCCTCCCTGTCCATCACCAGCACCCGGAGGTCACTCAGACTCACACCCATCAAGTCAGTAATGCCATCCAGCCATCTCATCCTCTGTTGTCCCCTTCTCCTCCTGCCCTCAATCCCTCCCAGCATCAGAGTCTTCTCCAATGAGTCAACTCTTCGCATGAGGTGGCCAAAATACTGGAGTTTCAGCTTTAGCATCCTTCCTTCCAAAGAAATTCCAGGATTGATCTCCTTCAGAATGGACTGGATGGATCTCCTTGCAGTCCAAGGGACTCTCAAGAGTCTTCTCCAACACCACAGTTCAAAAGCATCAACTCTTCGGCGCTCAGCCTTCTTCACAGTCCAGCTCTCACATCCATACATGACCACAGGAAAGACCATAGCCTTGACTAGGCGAACCTTTGTTGGCAAAGTAATATCTCTGCTTTTGAATATGCTATCTAGGTTGGTCATAACTTTCCTTCCAAGGAGTAAGTATCTTTTAATTTCATGGCTGCAGTCACCATCTGCAGTGATTATGGAGCCCAGAAAAATAAAGTCTGACACTGTTTCCACTGTTTCTCCATCTATTTCCCATAGGCCCCTTGGCATATGCAATTTTGGGGGTGGGTAGTTGTTTATTTTATATTTATTTATTTTTAATTGACGGATTTACAGTATTATGTTGGTTTCTACCAAACATCAACAAGAATCAGCCATAGATTTACCCATGTCCCTTCCCACATGAACATCCCTCCCAGCTCCCTGCACATTCCACCCTTCTAGGTTGTTACTGAGCTCTGGTTTGAGTTCCCTGAGACATAGCAAATCCCCATTGACTGTCTATTTTACATATGGTAGTGTGAATTTTCATGCTAACCATCTTCATCCATCCCACCCTCTAATTCCTCCCTGGCAGCCATGCCCATAAGTCTGTTCTCAGTGTCTATGTCTCTATTCATTTCAGTTCAGTCACTTAGCCATGTCTGACTCTTTGTGACCCCATGAATCACACCACACCAGGCCTCCCTGTCCATCACCAACTCTCAGAGTTCACTCAAACTCAGGTCCATCAAGTTGGTGATGCCATCCAGCCATCTCATCCTCTGTTGTCCCCTTTTCTTCCTGCCCCCAGTCCCTCCCAGCATCAGAGTCTTTTCCAATGAGTCAACTCTTCGCATGAGGTGGCCAAAGTACTGGAGCTTCAGCTTTAACATCATTCCTTCCAAAGAAATCCCAGGGCTGATCTCCTTCAGAATGGACTGCTTGGATCTCCTTGCAGTCCAAGGGACTCTCAAGAGTCTTCTCCAACACCACAGTTCAAAAGCATCAATTCTTTGGCACTCAGATTTCTTCACAGTCCAACTCTCACATCCTTACATAACCACTGGAAAAATCATAGCCTTGACTAGATGGACCTTTGTTCGCAAAGTAATATCTCTGCTTTCAATGTGCTATCTAGGTTAGTCATAACTTTCCTTCCAAGGAGTAAGCGTCTTTTAATTTCATGGCTGCAGTCACCATCTGCAGTGATTTTGGAGCCCCCAAAAATAAAATCTGACACTGTTTCCCCATCTATTTCCCATGAAGTGTTGCGACCAGATGCCATGATCTTAGTTTCCTGAATGTTGAGGTATAAGACAACTTTTCATTCTCTTCCTTCACTTTTTTCAAGAGGCATTTTACCTCCTTTTCACTTTCTGCAAAAAGGGTGGTGTTATCTGCATATCTGAGGTGATTGATATTTCTCCCAGCAATCTTGATTCCAGCTTTTGCTTCTTCCAGCCCAGCGTTTCTCAGGAGGTACTCTGCATATAAGTTAAATAAGTAGGGTGAAGATATTAAGAAGAAGTGGCAAGAATACACAGAAAAACTGTACAAAAAAGATCTTCATGACCAAGATAATCACACTGGTATGATCACTCACCTAGAGCCAGACATCCTGGAATATAAAGTCAAGTGGGCCTTAGAAAGCATCACTATGAACAAAGCTAATGGAGTAGATGGAATTCCAGTTGAGCTATTTCAAATCCTGAAAGATAATGCTATGAAAGTCCTGCACTCAATATGCCAGCAAATTTGGAAAACTCGGCAGTGGCCACAGGACTGGAAAAGGTCAGTTTTCATTTCAATCCCAAAGAAAGGCAATGCCAAAGAAAGCTCAAACTACTGCATAATTGCATTCATCTCACATACTAGTAAATACTCAAAACTCTCCAAGCCAGGCTTCAGCAATATGTGAACCGTGTCTCTATTGCTGCTGTGCAAACAGGTTTTTTTTAGTATAATACTTCTAGATTCCATGTATGTGTGTTACTATATGATATTTGTTTTTCTTTCTCAGATTTACTTCACTCTGTATACTAGGCTCTATGTTCATCCACCTCTTTAGTACTGACTCAATTTTTATGGCTGAGTAATATTCCACTGTATATATGTAGCACAGCTTCTTTATCTATTCATCTTTCAATGGACATCTATGTTGCTTCCATGTCCTAGCTGTTGTAAATGGACCTGTAGTGACCATTGTGGTGCATGGGTCTTTTTCCATCTTGGTTTCCTCAGGGTATATACCTAGGAGTGTGATTGGTGGGTCATACAGTGGTTTTATTCCCCGTTTTGTAAGGACTCTCCATACTGTTCTTTATAGTGGCTGTATCAATTTACATTCCCACCAACAATGCAACTGGGTTCCCTTTCCTCCACACCCTCTCCAGCATTTGTTTGTAGACTTTTTGATGATGGCCATTCTGACTGGTGTGAAGTGATATCTCATTATAGATTTGATTTGAATTTCTCTAATAATGAGTGATGTTTAGTATCTATTCATGTGTTTATTAGCCATTTTAGGTGTTTTGGGAAAATGTCTGTTTAGGTCTTTTTCACACTTTTTTTTTTTTTAATTGGGTTGTTTGTTTTTTTTGGTTTTGATTTATATGAGTTTCTTGCATCTTTTTGAAATTAATCCTTTGTCAGTTGTTTCATTTGCTGTTATTTTTTCCCATTCTGTGCATTGTCTTTTCACCTTATTAATAATTTCCTTTGCTGTGGATAAGCTTTTAAGTTTAATTATGTCCCACTTGATTATCTTTTTTTATTTTTTCCAACTACTCTAGGAGGTGGATCATAGAGGATCTTGCTGTGATTTATGACATAAGGTGTTATGCCTGTGTTTTCCATCCATTTTGAGTTTATCTTTGTGTATGGTGTTAGGAAGTAGTCTAATTTCATTTTTTTTCCATGTAGTTGTCAAGTTTTCCCAGCAGCACTGATAGAAGAGACTCTTTTTGCCCCATTGTATACTCTTGCTCCTTTTCAAACATAAAGTATCCATAGCTGTGTGGGTTTATTTATGGACTTTCTATCTTGTTCCATTGGTCTATATTTCCATTTTTCTGCCAGTGCCATATTGTCTGGATGACTATAGCTTTGTCGTCAGTTCAAAGTCAGGAAGATTAATTCTTCTAGCTGTATTTTTCTTTCTCAAGATTGTTTTGGCTATTCAGGTCTTTTATGTTTTCCTATGAATTATGAGACTTTTTGTTCTAGTTCTGTGAAAAACACCATTGGTAATTTGATACACATGGCATTGAATCTGTAGATTATATTTGGTAGCATAGCCATTTTCACAATGTTGATTCTTCCAACCCCAGATAATGGAATAACTCTCCATCTGTTTATGTCATCTTTGATTTCTTTCCTCAGCGTCTTATACTTTTCTGTATACAGCTCTTATTTCTCCTCAAGTAGGTTTATTCCTAGGCATTTTATTCTTTTTGTTGCAATGGTAAATAGGATTGATACCTTAATTTCTCTTTCTGATGTTTCATTGTTAGTACATACGGATTCAAGTGATTTTTTTGTATTCATTCTGTATCCTGTCACTTTGCTAAATTCACTGACCACCTCTTATAATTTTCTGATAGTATCTTTTGGGTTTTCTATGTGCAGTATCATCTGTGTGCAAACAATGAGAGTTTTGCTGCTTCTTTTCCAATCTGGATTTCTTTTATTTCTTTTTCTCCTCTGCTGTAGCTAAGGCTTCTAAACAATGCTGACTAACAGGGGCGACAGTGGGCACTCTTGTCTTTTCCTCTTCTTAGAGGGTATGATTTCAGTTTTTCAGCATTGAGAATAATATTTGCTCTGGGTTTCTCATATATGGCCTTTATTATGTTGAGGTAGTTTCCCTCTTTGCTCATTTTTTGAAGAGTATTTATCATAAATGGGTGTTGAAAATTTTCAGAATTTTTCTGTATTTATTTTGATTACCATATGAATTTATATTGCAATTTGTTAATATGGTATATCACATTGATGGACTTGTGTATACTGAAGAATGCTTGCATCCCTGGGATAAACCCAACTTGACGGTTGCTATCATGGTGTGCTGCTGCTAAGTGGGTTCAGTCGTGTCTGACACTATGCGACCCCATAGATGGCAGCCCACCATGTTCCCCTGTCCCTGGGATTCTCCAGGCAAGAACACTGGATGGGGTTGCCATTTCCTTCTCCAATGCATGAAAGTGAAAAGTGAAATTGATGCCGCTCAGTCGTGTCCAACTCTTAGTGACTCCATAGACGGAAGCTCACCGGGCTCCTCCATCCAGGGGATTTTCCAGGCAAAAGTACTGGAGTGGGGTGCCATTGCCTTTTCCATATCATGGTGTACTATCTTTTTAATGTATTTTTGAATTCTGTTTGCTAGTGTTCTGTTGAGGATTTTTCCATCTATTTTCATCAGTGATATTGGCCTGTAATTTTTTTTGTGTGTGTTGTCTTTGTCTGGTGCTGCGGTTCATGGGGTCGCAAAGAGTCGGACACGACTGAGCGACTGATCTGATCTGATCTGATCTGTCTGGTTAGGTATAAGGGTGATGGCCTTGTAGAATGAGTTTGGAAGTGCTCCTTCGTCTGCAGTTTTTTGAAAGAGTTTTATAAGTATATTATTAGCTCTTCTTTAAATGTTTGAGAGAACACACCTATGAAACCATCATGCCCTGTGCTTTAATTTTTTGAGTTGTTTTTTTTTTAATCACATTTTGTATTTTAGTGCATGTTCATAATTTCAATTTCTTCCTGGTTCAGTCTTGGAAGACTGAACTTTTCTAAGAATATATCCATTTATTTCAGGTTGTCCATTTTATTGGCAAATATTTGCTCGTAATAGCTTCTTATGATCATTTGTATTTCTGTATTTCTGCAAAAAAGCAAAATGGCTGTCTGGGGAGGCCTTGCAAATAGCTGCGAAAAGAAGAGAAGCGAAAAGCAAAGGAGAAAAGGAAAGATATAAACATCTGAATGCAGAGTTCCAAAGAATAGCAAGAAGAGATAAGAAAGACTTCTTCAGCAATCAATGCAAAGAAATAGAGGGAAACAACAGAATGGGAAAGACTAAAGATCTATTCAAGAAAATCAGAGATACCAAAGGAACATTTCATGCAAAGATGGGCTCGATAAAGGACAGAAATGGTATCGACCTAACAGAAGCAGAAGATATTCAGAAGAGGTGGCAAGAATACACAGAAGAACTGTACAAAAAGATCTTCACAACCCAGATAATCATGATGGTGTGATCACTGACCTAGAGCCAGACATCCTGGAATGTGAAGTCAAGTGGGCCTTAGAAAGCATTACTACGAACAAAGCTAGTGGAGTTGATGGAATTCCAGTTGAGCTATTTCAAATCCTGAAAGATGATGCTGTGAAAGTGCTGCACTCAATATGCCAGCAAATTTGGAAAACTCAGCAGTGGCCACAAGATTGGAAAAGGTCAGTTTTCATCTCAATCCCAAAGAAAGGAAATGCCAAAGAGTGCTCAAACTACCGCACAATTGCACTCATCTCACATGCTAGTAAAGTAATGCTCAAAATTCTCCAAGCCAGGCTTCAGCAATATGTGAACCGTGAACTTCCTGATGTTCAAGCTGGATTTAGAAAAGGCAGAGGAACCAGAGATCAAATTGCCAACATCTGCTGGATCATGGAAAAAGCAAGAGAGTTCCAGAAAAGCATCTATTTCTGCTTTATTGACTATGCCAAAGCCTTTGACTGTGTAGATCACAATAAACTGTGGAAAATTCTGAGAGAGATGGGAATACCAGACCACTTGATCTGCCTCTTTAGAAATCTGTATGCAGGTCAGGAAGCAACAGTTAGAACTGGTCATGGAACAACAGACTGGTTCCAAATAGGAAAAGGAGTACGTCAAGGCTGTATATTGTCACCATGTTTATTTAACTTATATGCAGAGTACATCATGAGAAATGCTGGACTGGAGGAAACACAAGCTAGAATCAAGATTGCCGGGAGAAATATCAATAACCTCAGATATGCAGATGATACCACCCTTATGGCAGAAAGTGAAGAGGAACTCAAAAGCCTCTTGATGAAAGTGAAAGTGGAGAGTGAAAAGGTTGGCTTAAAGCTCAACATTCAGAAAATGAAGATCATGGCATCCGGTACCATCACTACATGGGAAATAGATGGAGAAACAGTGGAAACAGTGTCAGACTTTCTTTTTCTGGGCTCCAAAATCACTGCAGATGGTGACTGCAGCCATGAAATTAAGATGCTTACTCCTTGGAAGGAAAGTTATGACCAACCTAGATAGCATATTCAAAAGCAGAGACATCACTTTGCCAACAAAGTTTCGCCTAGTCAAGGCTATGGTCTTTCTTGTGGTCATGTATGGATGTGAGAGCTGGACTGTGAAGAAGGCTGAGCGCCGAAGAATTGATGCTTTTGAACTGTGGTGTTGGAGAAGACTCTTGAGACTCCCTTGGACTGCAAGGAGATCCATCCAGTCCATTCTGAAGGAGATCAGCCCTGGGATTTCTTTGGAAGGAATGATGCTAAAACTGAAACTACAGTACTTTGGCCACCTCATGCGAAGAGTTGACTCATTGGAGAAGACTCTGATGCTGGGAGGGATTGAGGGCAGGAGGAGAAGGGGACGACAGAGGATGAGATGGCTGGATGGCATCACTGACTCGATGAATGTGAGTCTGAGTGACCAGCTGGTGATGGATAAGGAGGCCTGGCGTGCTGCGGTTCATGGGGTCGCAAAGAGTCGGACACGACTGAGCGACTGATCTGATCTGATTTCTGTTATAATCTCTCCTTTCTCATTCCTAATATTGTTGATTTGATTCTCCCATTTTTTTCTTGATGAGTTTGCCTAATTGCCTGTCAATTTTGTTTATCTTCTCAAAGAAGCAGCTTTTAGTTTTATTAGTCTTTACTGTTGTTTCCATCCCTTCTTTTTCATTTATTTCTGCTCTTACCTTTAGAATTTCTTTCCTTCTACTTACTTTGGGTTTGTTTTTTGCCTTTCTTTATCGAGTTGTTTTATGTGTAAATTAGGTTGTCTATTTGATGTTTTCCTTGTTTCTTCCTATAAACTTCCCTTTTAGGACTGCTTTGCTGCATCCCATAGGTTTTTAATTGTTGTGTTTTCATACAAGCTTTGTATGGATCAGCAAGATGAAGTCCTCTCTGTCTCTTCCAATTTATCTTGAAACAATAAATCACAGTTTCTCTTTATGAACTGATGAATACTATTTCACTTCTGATGTGAATCACAAACTCTTTGGGATGCTGTGTCAATAACAGGTAAAATTTATGTTTACTGAAAATTTTATTCGTAATGATCGAAAGGACAAGGATGAAGGGACAACTGGGCTGCACAGCCTAGGAGTCATGGTCTGAAAATATAAGCCCCCAGAAATTCTGACTTAGAAGTCCAGATTAACTGATGCACAAGAAAGCCAGAAGGCTTAAGGAAATAGAGCTTCTGTTCTTTAAAGACGTACAAAAATCTCACGTGCTTTGTGTCCCTGTAAAGAGGCATCAATGGGAAAGAAGCTTGGGTTAGACTAATTTGTTTATCTTCGTGAAACTTATAGAAAGATAGGAGACAATTGGGATCCTAGATACTGGTGCCAGTCATCATGAGAGACAAGTGCCACTTTAGAGTTCTCTGTAACACACACATACATAGCTTACTAGCACCAGAGGCTAAACAACTCACCAGCATGACAACACCAACCCCAGACTCTACTGGGCTCCACAGCTGCTACACTGGCATCTTACCCTGCTCTTGGGTGTGATATCACCAGTTCAAGTATGTTTAGGCCATGAAGCCAGCTCCATCAACACTTCATCCTGCCTGAGTGGGCTGGCAGCCACTACATGAGGCAGAGTCTGGCAGCCAACAGGGGACGAGGTGGGATCCTTGCCTTCCACTGCACCCAGAGTAGTTGGCATTGACACAACAGAAGGGAACCCCTATAGCATCTAGATCTGCAGCCCAGATTCTACAGAGGGGAGCATTCTGTTGTGCCCTATAGACTTCTACATAAGACCACTTCTCTAAGATTAGAAATATAACTAACTCTTAGAAATAAACACAGAATTAGGTAAAATAATGAGACAGAGAAATGCATTCCAAATGAAGAAATCAGACAAAATCTAAGAAAAATCACTAATCAAAGTTAAGATAAGCAATCTACCCAAGAAAGCATGCAAGGTAATGACCATAAAGATGTTCAATGGACTCTAGAGAAGAATGGATGAAAACAGAATTTTAAGAATAAGAAAATATAAAGATGATCTAAGCAGTGCTGAAGGATACAACACTGAAATGAAAAATACACTTTAAAAAATCAGTAACAGATTAGAGGATTCAGAAGAATGGATCAGAGGTCTGGAAGACAGGATAGTAGAAACTTCCCAAATAGCATAGGAAAAAGAAAAATGAATTTTAAAAATGAGGTTAGGTTAACAGACATCTGGGACTACATCAAGTGAAGTACCATTCTTATTATAAGGATCTAAAATAGAGAGAGACAGAGACGTATATGAAGAAATAATAGCTAAACTTTTCTAACCTGGGGAAGGAAACAGACATTCAGGTTTTCAAATCAGACAGTCCCCAAAAGAGATGAACTTGAAGAGGTCCATACCAGGACACAATATCATATAATGGAAAAAAATTAAAATGTCCCAAAGTAAATGGCAACTGGATCATATTTATCAATCAGATCAGATCAGATCAGATCAGATCAGTCGCTCAGTCGTGTCCGACTCTTTGCGACCCCATGAACCGCAGCACGCCAGGCCTCCCTGTCCATCACCAGCTCCCGGAGGTCACTCAGACCCGCATCCATCGAGTCAGTGATGCCATCCAGCCATCTCATCCTCTGTCGACCCCTTCTCCTCCTGCCCTCAATCCCTCCCAGCATCAGAGTCTTCTCCAATGAGTCAACTCTTCGCATGAGGTGGCCAAAATACTGGAGTTTCAGCTTTAGCATCATTCCTTCTAAAGAAATTCCAGGATTGATCTCCTTCAGAATGGACTGGTTGGATCTTCTTGCAGTCCAAGGGACTCTCAAGAGTCTTCTCCAACACCACAGTTCAAAAGCATCAATTCTTCGTCGCTCAGCCTTCTTCACAGTCCAGCTCTCACATCCATACATGACCACAGGAAAGACCATAGCCTTGACTAGGCGAACCTTTGTTGGCAAAGTGATGTCTCTGCTTTTGAATATGCTATCTAGGTTGGTCATAACTTTCCTTCCAAGGAGCAAGCGTCTTTGAATTTCATGGCTGCAGTCACCATCTGCAGTGATTTTGGAGCCCAGAAAAACAAAGTCTGACACTGTTTCCACTGTTTCCCCATCTATTTCCCATGCAGTGATGGGACCAGATGCCATGATCTTCGTTTTCTGAATGTTGAGCTTTAAGCCAACCTTTTCACTCTCCACTTTCACTTTCATCAAGAGGCTTTTTAGCCCCTCTTCACTTTCTGCCATAAGAGTGGTGTCATCTGCATATCTGAGGTTATTGATATTTCTCCCGGCAATCTTGATTCCAACTTGTGTTTCTTCCAGTCCAGCATTTCTCATGATGTACTCTGCATATAAGTTAAATAAACATGGTGACAATATGCAGCCTTGACGTACTCCTTTTCCTATTTGGAACCAGTCTGTTATAATTACCTTAAATGTAAATGGGTTGAATGCACCAATCAAAAGACAAAGACTGGCTGAATAGACACAAAAACAAAACCCCTCTATATGCTGTCTACAGGAGACCCAGCTCAAACCAAGGGAAACATACACACTGAAAGTGAAGAGCTGGAAAAGATAGTTCATGCAAATGGAGACCAAAAAAAGCAGGGGTAGCAATATTCATATCAGGTAAAATAGATTTTGAAATAAAGGGCATGGAAAAAGACAACAAAAGACACTACATAATGATCAAAGGATCAATCCAAGAAGAAGATATCATAATTATAAATACATATGCACCCAACAAAAATGCACCTCAATACCTAAGGCAAATACTAACAAGTATGAAAGGGATATTAACAGTAACGCAATAATAGTGGGAGACGTTAATACCCCACTCACACCTATGGTTAGATCAACTAAACAGAAAATTATCAAGGAAATACAAGCTTTAAATGATACAATGGAACAGTTAGACCTAATTAATATCTATTGGACACTTCAACCCCCAAAAATGAATTTCACCTGTTTTACAAGTGAAGACAGAACATTCTCCAGGACAGATCACATCCTGAACCATAAATCTAGTATTAGTAAATTCAAAAAAAAAAAAAAAAGGAAATCATTTCAAGAATCCTTTCTGATCACAATGCACTAATATTAGATGTCAACTGCAGGACAAAAACTATTAAAAATACCAACATATGGAGACTAAATAGCATGCTTCTGAAAAACCAACAAATGATGGAAGAAGTCAACAAGAAAATAAAAATATGCTCAGAAACAAATGAAAATGAAAACACAACAATCCCAAACCTATGGGATTCAGTAAAAGTAGTGCTAAGGTGAAGGTTCATAGCATTACATCTTACCTCAAGAAAGAAGAGAAAAGTTAAATAAATAACCTAACTTGACACTTAAAACAACTAACAAATAAAATAATTAAGAACCCCAGTGTTAGTAGAAGGAAATGAATCATAAAAATTATGGCAGAAATAAATGAAAAAGAAACAAAGGAGACTATAGCAAAAATAAGCAAAACTAAAAGCTGGCTCTTTGAGAGGATAAATAAAAGAGAGAAACCATTAGCCAGACTCATTAAGGAAAAAAAAAAGAGAGAGAGAGAGAAGAATCAAATCAACAAAATTAGAAATGAAAATGGAGATATCATAACAGACAACACAGAAATACGAAAGATAATAAGAGACTACTATTAGCAACTATATGCCAATAATATGGACAACTTCAAAGAAATGGATGAATTCTTAGAAAAGTAGAACATTTCAAAACTGAAGCAGGAAGAAATAGAGGGTCTTAACAGACCCATCACAAGCAAAGAAATAGAAAATGGATAAAAATTATTTCAGCAAACAAAATCCAAGGACCAGATGGCTTCACAGGTGAACTCTATCAAAACCTTAGGGAAAAGCTAACATCTAGGTGGCAAGAAAACACAAGAACTGTACAAAAAAGATCTCCACGACCAAGATAATCATGATGGTGTGATAACTCACCTAGAGCCAGACATCCTGGAATGTGAAATCAGTGGGCCTTAGAAAGCATCACTACGAACAAAGCTAATGGAGGTGATGGAATTCCAGTTGAGCTATTTCAAATCCTGAAAGATGATGCTGTGAAAGTGCTGCACTCAATATGCCAGCAAATTTTTAAAACTCAGCAGTGGCCACAGGACTGGAAAAGGTCAGTTTTCATTCCAATACCAAAGAAAAGCAATGCCAAAGAATGCTTAAACTACCGCACAATTGCACTCATCTCACATGCTAGTAAAGTAATGCTCAAAATTCTCCAAGCCAGACCTCAGCAACACAGGAACCGTGAACTTCCACATGTTCAAGCTGGTTTTAGAAAAGGCAGAGAAACCAGAGATCAAATGGCCAACACTCGCTGGATCACTGAAAAAGCAAGAGAGTTCCAGAAAAACATCTATTTCTGCTTTATTGTCTATGCCAAAGCCTTTGATTGTGTGGATCACAATAAACTGTGGACAATTCTGAAAGAGATGGGAATACCAGACCACCTGATCTGCCTCTTAAGAAACCTATATGTAGGTCAGGAAGCAACAGTTAGAACTGGACATAGAACAACAGACTGGTTCCAAATAGGAAAAGGAGTATGTCAAGGCTGTATATTGTCACCCTGTTTATTTAACTTATATGCAGAGTACATCATGAGAAACACTGGACTGGAAGAAGTGCAAGCTGGAATTAAGATTTCCAAAAGAAATATCAATAACTTCAGATATGCAGATGATACCACCCTTATGGCAGAGAGTGAAGAGGAACTAAAAAGCCTCTTGATGAAAGTGAAAGAGGAGAATGAAAAAGTTGGCTTAAAGCTCAACATTCAGAAAACGAAGATCATGGCATCTGGTCCCATCACTACATGGGAAATAGATGGGGAAACAGTGTCAGATTTTATTTTTTGGGGGGCTCCAAAATCACTGCAAATGTTGATTGCAGCCATGAAATTAAAAGACGCTTACTCCTTGGAAGGAAAGTTATGGCCAACCTAGACAGCATATTCAAAAGCAGACATTATGTTGCCAACAAAGGTCCATCTAGTCAAGGCTATGGTTTTTCCTGTGGTCATGTATGGATGTGAAAGTTGGACTGTGAAGAAGGCTGAGCACAGAAGAATTGATGCTTTTGAACTGTGGTGTTGGAGAAGACTCTTGAGAGTCTCTTGGACTGCAAAGAGATCCATCCAGTCCATTCTAAAGGAGATCAGTCCTGGGTGTTCTTTGGAAGGAATGATGCTAAAGCTGAAACTCCAGTACTTTGGCCACCTCATGCAAAGAGTTGACTCATTGGAAAAGACCCTGATGCTGGGAGGGATCAGGGGCAGGAGGAGAAGGGGACAACAGATGATGAGATAGATGGATGGCATCAGTGACTCGATGGACATGAGTTTGGGTGTATTACAGGAATTGGTGATGAATAGGGAGGCCTGGTGTGCTGCAATTCATGGGACCACAAAGAGTTGAACACAACTGAGGGACTGAACTGAACTGAACTGATCCTACTCAAATTCTTCAGAAAATTGACGAGGAAGATAAACTCACAAATTCATTCTATGAGGTCACCATCATCCTAATTCCAAAACCAGACGAAGATGCCACAAAGAAAGAAAACTACAGGCCAATATCGCTGATGAACATAGATACTAAATTCTTCAACAAAATTCTACCAAACAGAATCCAGCAACGTATTAGAAAATCATACATCAAGACCAAGTGGGTTTTATTTCAGGGATGCAAGGTTTCTTCAATATTTGTAAATCAATCCATGTGATACACCACATTAACAAATTAAATTATAAAAACCATATGATTATCTCAATATATGCAAATAAAGCCTTTAAAAAAAATTCAAAATCCATTTATGATAAAATCTCTCCAGAAAGCAGGCATAAAAGGAACATACCTCAACATAATAAAAGCCATATATGACAAGCCCACAGCAAACATTACCTTCAATGGAAAAAACTGAAAGCATTCTCCATAAGATCAGGGACAAGACAAGGGTGCCCACTCTCATCACTACTATTCAACATAATTTTGAAAGTTTTAGTGACAGCAATCACAGTAGAAATAGAAATAAAATGAGGTGGATGGAACTGGAGCCTATTACACAGAGTGAAGTAAGCCAGAAAGAAAAACACAAATACAGTATACTAACGCATATATATGGAATTTAGAAAGATGGTAACAATAACCCTGTTTACGAGACAGCAAAAGAGACACTGATATATAGAACAGACTTTTGGACTCTGGGAATGGAGAGGGTGGAATGATTTGGGAGAATAGCATTGAAATATGTATAATATCATATCTGAAACGAGTTGCCAGTCCAGGTACGATGCCTGATAATGGATGCCTGGGGCTGGTGCACTGGGACGACCCAGAGGAATGGTATGGGGAGGGAGGAGGGAGGAGGGTTCAGGATGGGGAACACATGTATACTTGTAGTGGATCAATACAATATTGTAAAGTTAAGCAAAATAAAATTTAATTTAAAAAAAAAAATAAAAGGAATCCAGATTGAAAAAGAAGAATTAAAGCTCTCACTGTTTGCAGATGACATGAATCTCTATATAGTAAACCCTAAAGATACCACCAGAATATTACTGGGGCTAAAAAATGAATACAGTAAAGTTGCACAATATAAAATTAATACACAGATATCTCTTGCATTCCTATACATTAACAGTGAGAAAACAGAAAGAGAAATTAAGGAAGCAATCCCATTCACCATTGCAATGAAAAGAATAAAATACTTAGGAGTAAGTCTACCAAAAGAAACAAAATACTTATATATAGAAAGCTATAAAACACTGATGAAAGATATCAAAGATGACAAAATTGATGGAGAAATACACTGTGTTCATGGATCGGAAAAATCAGCATAGAGAAAATGAGTATACTACCCAAAGCAATCTATAGATTAAATATAATCCCTATCAAGCTCCAATGGCAATTTTCACAGAACTAGAACAAATAATTTAACAACTTGTATGAAAATACAAATGAATCTCGAATAACCAAAGTAATCTTAAGAAAGAAGAATGGTACTGGAGGAATCAGCACTACTGACTTCAGACTATACTACAAAGCTACAATCATCAAGACAGTATGGTACTGGCACAAGCCAGAAATATAGATCAATGGAACAAAATAGAAAGTCCAGAGATAAATCCACACACCTATGGACACCTTATCTTTGACAAAGGAGACAAAAATATACAATGGAGGAAAGACAATTGCTTTAACAAGTGGTGCTGGGAAAATTGGTCAACCACTTGTAGAAGAATGAAACTAGAACACTTTCTAACCATACACAAAAATAAACTCAAAATGGATTAAAGATCTAAATGTAAGAACAAAAACTATAAAACTCCTACAGGAAAACTTATGTAAAACACTCTCTGACATAAATCACAGCAGATTCTCTATGACCCACCTTCCATAGTAATGGAAATAAAAGCAAAAATAAACAAATTGGACCTAATTAAACTTAAAAGCTTTTGTGCATCGAAGGAAACTGTAATAAAGGTGAAAAGACAGCCTTCAGAGTATGAGTAAATAATAGCAAATGAAGCAACTGACAAAGAACTAATCTCAAAAATATGTAAACACCTCATGCAGCTCAATACCAGAAAAATAAATGACCCAATCCAAAAATAGGCCAAAAAATAAACAGACATTTCTCCAAAGAAGTGATTCAGATGGCTAATAAGCACATGAAAAAAATGCTCAACATTACTCATTATCAGAAAGTTACAAAACAAAACCACAATGAGGTTCCATTTCATGCTGGTCAAAATGACTGCTATCAAAAGTCTACAAACAATAAATGCTGAAGAGGGTGTGGAGAAAAGTGAACCCTCTTACATTGTTGGTGGAAATGCAAACTAGTACAGCCACTATGGAGAACATTGTGGAGATTTCTTTAAAAACTGAAAATAGATCTGCCATACAACAATGCGATGCCAGCAATTCCACTGCTAGGCATACACACTGAGGAAATCAGAATTGAAAGTGACACATGTACCACAATGTTCATCGTAGCACTGTTTACAATAGCTAAGACATGAAAGCAACCTAGATGCCCATTGGCAGGAAAAAAAATGGATAGGGAGCTGTGGTACATATACACAAAGGAATATCAGACAGGTATTAAAAAGAACACATTTGAATCAGTTCTAATGAGGTGGATGAAACTGGAACCTATTATATAGTGATGTAAGTCAGAAAGAAAAACACTAACACAGTATATTAATGAATATATATGGAATTTAGAAAGATGGTCACTACAACCCTATATATGAGACAACAAAAGAGACACAGATATAAAGAACAGACTTTTGGACTCTGTGGGAGAAGGCGAGGTGGGGATGATTTGAGAGAATAGCACTGAAACATGTATATTACCATATGTGAAATAGATCACCCCTAAGTTCGATGCATGAAACAGGGCACTCAAAGCTGGTGCACTGGGACAACCCAGAGGGGTGGGATAGGGAGGGAGGTGGGAAGGGGGTTCAGAATGGGGCTACACCTGTGGCTGATTCATGTCAATATATGGCAAAAAAATGAAACTACTGTAAAGTAGTTAGCCTCCAATTAAAATAAATTAATTAATATTTAAAAAGTTGTTTTTCTGTTGCCAAGTTATGTATAACACTTTGTGAACCTATGGACTACAACAGGCCAGGCTTCCCTGTTTCTCACCATCTCCCAGAGTTTGCTGAAGTTCATGTCCATTGAATTGGTGATGCCATCCAACCATCTCATCCTCTTTCACCCTTTTCTCCTTCAAGAGAAAAGGCAGTAGTTACCTACAAGGAGACCCTTACAAGTATCAACAGCTTCTGAAGAATCTTTTCTTGGTCACAAGGGACTGGCACAACATATACAAAGAGATGAAAGGAAAAAAACTTGCAGCCAAGACTACTGTATCAAGGAAAACCATATTGCAACCATAGTATGATGTCCCTTCACACCTGTCATAATGGCTACCATGAAAAGGACAATATCAAGTGTGTCAAAGATGTGAAAAAAGGGAATATTTGTGCACTATTGGTAGGGTTGTAAACAGGCAAAGTTGCTATGAAAAAGAGGATAGAATTTCCTTTAAAAATTAAAACTAGAACTGCCATATGATCCAGCAATTCCACAACTGGGTATTTATTCAAAGGAACCAAAAACACTAATCTAAAAAGATATATGTACTCCAATGTTCATTGCACAATTGCATACAATAACCAGGATTTGGAAGCAACCTAGAAAGTCCACTGATAGGTAGATAAAGAAGATGTTATATATATATATATGCAATATGAACTATAACCAAGCCATAAAATATGAAACATTTCCATTTTCAACAACATGGATGTGTCTAGGATGTTTTATTTTAAGTGAAGTAGGTAAAATAGAAAAAGACAAATGCCACATGATTTCACATTTATGGGATCTAAAAAAAAAAATCAAAGGAAAACAGGCTCATATGGATACAAAAAATTAATGAGTTGTTTTAAGAAAAGAGGAGGGGGTTGGCAAGGTAGATACAGGGGATTTAGAAGTACAAACTCCAGTTGTATAATAAAGAAGCCAGGGGGATGTAATATACAGCATACAGAATATGGTCAATAATATTGTAATAAATTTGATATGGACAGATTGCTACTAGACATACTGGTAATCATTTTATAATGTACGTAAAAGTAAAATCATTTTGTAGCCCATCTGAAGCTAACATACTGTTATACGCCCATCATTTCAATAAGAAATTCATGTCAAAAAGGAAGAAGGGGCATATAGAACAAGTAGTAGTAGCATAGTTTTTATGGAGATAAATAGCTTGCAAGTTTCAAATATTTGTCAATTTTAAAATCCTTTAACTTGTTCCGAGTACTATTTTTGCTTAATTCTTATTTTAAAATCCAAAGAAATATTTGATTGTATTAATATTTTTAATTTAAAGATTATATTTGTACTTTACTCTTTGACCTCTGTACTTCATATAGAAAAAATTGGATATTCTCAACCACCTCAAATACACCATGAAACCATTAACTCATCTAGCTCTGCAGAAGAAAGAAGAGAAATACATGAACAAAGGCTGTATGCACATGGCACAAAGTTAAGTTATACTTGTGAAGAAGGCTTCGAGATATCTGAAAATAATGTGATAATATGCCACATGGGAAAGTGGAGCTCTCCACCTCAGTGTGTAGGTGAGGACACTAGGCAAAGCAAAATCTATTTTCATTACCATTCATTAAACTAATCAATTGTCATCAAAGTCATGAGACTTGATCCTTTAGATTTCTAAATAAATCAAGTAACATCTATTTATAGGTCATTTATGTATGAAAATAAAGCAGAAATAGATGTTTTTCTGGAACTCTCTTGCTTTTTCCATGATTCAATGGATGTTGGCAATTTGATCTCTGGTTCCTCTGCCTTTTCTAAAACCAGCTTGAACATCAGGAAGTTCACAGTTCACATATTGCTGAAGCCTGGCTTGGAAAATTTTGACCATTACTTTACTAGCGTGTGAGATGAGTGCAATTGTGCGGTAGTTTGAGCATTCTTTGGCATTACATTTCTTTGGGGTTGGAATGAAAACTGACCTTTTCCAGTCCTGTGGCCACTGCTGAGTTTCCCAAATTTGCTGGCATATTGAGTGCAGCACTTCCACAGCATCATCTTTCAGAATTTGGAATAGCTCCACTGGAATTCCATCACCTCCACTAGCTTTGTTCGTCGTGATGCTTTCTAAGGCCCACTTGACTTCACATTCCAGGATGTCTGGCTCTAGGTCAGTGATCACACCATCATGATTATCTGGGTCGTGAAGCTCTTTTTTGTACAGTTCTTCTGTGTATTCTTGCCACCTCTTCTCAATATCTTCTGCTTCTGTTAGGTCCATACCATTTCTGTCCTTTATCGAGACCATCTTTGCATGAAATGTTCCTTTGGTATCTCTGATTTTCTTGAAGAGATCCCTAGTCTTTCCCATTCTGTTGTCTTCCTCTATTTCTTTGCATTGATCGCTGAAGAAGGCTTTCTTATCTCTTCTTGCTATTCTTTGGAACACTGCATTCAGATGCTTATATCTTTCTTTTTCTCCTTTGCTTTTGGCTTCTCTTCTTTTCACACCTATTTGTAAGGCCTCCCCAGACAGCCATTTTGCTTTTTTGCATTTCTTTTCCATGGGGATGGTCTTGATCCCTGTCTCCTGCACAATGTCACGAACCTCATTCCATAGTTCATCAGGCACTCTATCTATCAGATCTAGGCCCTTAAATCTATTTCTCACTTCCACTGAATACTCATAAGGGATTTGATTTAGATCATACCTGAATGGTCTAGTAGTTTTCCCTACTTTTTTCAATTTCAGTCTGAATTTGGCAATAAGGAGTTCATGGTCTCAGACACAGTCAGCTCCTGGTCTTGTTTTTGCTGATGGTATAGAGCTTCTCCATCTTTGGCTGCAAAGAATATAATCGATCTGATTTTGGTGTTGACCATCTGGTGATGTCCATGTATAGAGTCTTCCCTTGTGTTGTTGGAAGAGGGTATTTGCTACGACCAGTGCATTTTCTTGGCAAAACTCTGTTAGGCTTTGCCCTGCTTCATTCCATATTCCAAGGCCAAATTTGCCTGTTACTCCAGGTGTTTCTTGACTTCCTACTTTTGCATTCCAGTCCCATATAATGAAAAGGACATCTTTTTTGGGTGTTAGTTCTAAAAGGTCTTGTAGGTATTCATAGAATCGTTCAACTTCAGCTTCTTCAGAGTTACTGGTTGGGGCATAGACTTGGATTACTGTGCTACTGTGTAGATCACAATAAACTGTGGAAAATTCTTAAAGAGATGGGAACACCAGACCACCTGATCTGCCTCTTGAGAAATTTGTATGCAGGTCAGCAAGCAACAGTTAGAACTGGTCATGGAACAAGAGACTGGTTCCAAATAGGAAAAGGAATATGTCAAGGCTGTATATTGTCACCCTGTTTATTTAACTTATATGCAGAGTACATCATGAGAAACGCTGGACTGAAAGAAACACAAGTTGGAATCAGGATTGCTGGGAGAAATATCAATAACCTCAGATATGCAGATGACACCGCCCTTATGGCAGAAAGTGAAGAGGAATTCAAAAGCCTCTTGATGAAAGTGAAAGTGGAGAGTGAAAAGGTTGGCTTAAAGCTCAACATTCAGAAAATGAAGATCATAGCATCCGGTACCATCACTACATGGGAAATAGATGGAGAAACAGTGGAAACAGTGTCAGACTTTATTTTGGGGGGCTCCAAAATCACTGCAGATGGTGACTGCAGCCATGAAATTAAAAGACGCTTACTCCTTGGAAGGAAAGTTATGACCAACCTAGATAGCATATTCAAAAGCAGAGACATTACTTTGCCAACAGAGGTTTGCCTAGTCAAGGCTATGTTTTTTCCTGTGGTCATGTATGGATGTGAGAGCTGGACTGTGAAGAAGGCTGAGCACTGAAGAATTGATGCTTTTCAACTGTGGTGTTGGAGAAGACTCTTGAGAGTCCCTTGGACAGCAAGGAGATCCAGTCAGTCCATTCTGAAGGAGATCAGCCCTGGGATTTCTTTGGAAGGAATGATGCTAAAGCTGAAACTCCAGTACTTTGGCCACCTCATGCGAAGAGTTGACTCATTGGAGAAGACTCTGATGCTGGGAGGAATTCGGGGCAGGAGGAGAAGGGGACGACAGAGGATGAGATGGCTGGATGGCATCACTACTCGATGGATGTGAGTCTGAATGAACTCCGGGAGTTGGTGATGGACAGGGAGGCCTGGCGTGCTGTGATTCATGGAGTCGCAAAGAGTCAGACACGACTCAGCGACTGATCTGATCTGATCTGATCTATTTTGAAAATAAGATGTATATATTTATATGTTAAATATAATTTTACATATAAAATTAATCATTTTTCTAATTAAAAAATGTGTTTCTTCTGTATAGAATAATTTTAAATCTGGAAATTATTTTGTATTAACACTGGATATACACTAAAATTAAACTTAACTATTCATATTAGTAAACCTATTTATATTCCTATCTATTCAAGTTTCAAAAATATGTCATATGTCTTCCCTAACATGTCCCTTTTAATTTCTTACAATATGTAGTACTTTTCCTGAGATGATGTTTGGAGTCTCAATGTGTTTTTCTTTTATTACTCATGATTGGTTAGAGCAGCACTGATGACTTCTGTCATATATTGATAATTTCTGTTTCAAGTTTTTGCTCAAGTGGACACACACCAGAATGGTGATTTTAGGAAAAATTTTTGCACTTTCCTCCCATATCATGGAGATTCCTGTAGTATCATTTATTATTTTCAAGTAAAATTACCAAATATGTTGACCGTACATCAAGTTAAATTTCTAAGTTAGCAAAACATGAAATCAATTTTTTTTTTCATTTCTTCCCAGGACTTCCTTTTGGACTTCCACCTTATATTCCGAAAGGTGTTGTATCTCACAAGAAACACAGTTACCAATATGGAGAAGAAGTTACTTACATATGTGATGAAGGGTTTGGAACTGATGGACCTGCATCTATAAGATGTTTAGGAAGGGAATGGTCTTGTCCACAAGATTGTATAAGTGTAGTGTTTTCCTTTTTATTCTTAAGCTGACATATATCTTTTAATTCAAAGCATAAATGGCACAAATATGAAACTAAACAGTAATTCTAGAATTTAACAAGGAATCTATGGAAAGTTCTAAATTCTGGTAGAGAATTAATAACCCTAGAAATAATAAAGTGAAGTCTCTCAGTCGTGTCCGACTCTTTGTGAACCCATGGACTGTAGCCTAACAAGCCCCTCAGGCCATGGAATTCTCCATGCAAGAATACTGAAGTGGGTTGCCATTTCTGTCTCCAGGGGATCTTCCTGACCCAGGGATTGAACCCAGGTCTCCTGCATTGTAGGCAGATGCTTTACCATCTGAGCTACCAGGGAAAGTTTGATTTGTTGTTGCAGTTAAGTATTCAGTCATTTCTGACTCTTTGAGACTCCATGGACTGTAGGAAGCCAGGCGTCCCTGTGCTTCACTGTCTCCTGGAGTTTGCTTAAACTCATGTACATTGAACTGGTGATGCCATTAAACCATCTCATCCTTTGCAGTCCCCTTCTCCTCCTACCCTCAATCTTTCCCAGCATTAGGGTCTTTTCCAATGAGTTGGCTCTTTGTATCAGGTGACTTCCCTGATGGCTCAATTGGTAAAGCATCTGCCTACAATGTAGGAGACCTAGGTTCAATCCCTGGATTGGGAAGATCCTCTGGGGAAGGAAATGGCAACCCACTCCAGTACTCCTGCCTGGAAAATCCCATGGGCGGAGGAGCCTGGTAAGCTACACTACAGTCCTTGGGATCGCAAAGAGTCGGACACGACTTAGTGACTTCACTCACTTTCACTTTCATCAGGTGACCAAAGTATTGGAGCTTCAGCTTCCGCATCACTCCTTCCACTGAATATTCAGGATCGATTTCTTTTAGGGTTGACTGGCTTGATCTTAAAGTTCAAGGAACTCTCAAGATTCTTCTCCAGCACCGCAGTTCAAAAGTATCAATTCTTTGGCACTCAGGCTTCTTTATTGTCCAACTCTCAAATTCGTTCATGACTACTGGAAAAGTCATAACTTTGACTAGGCAGACTTTTGTTGGCAAAGTGATGGCTATTTTTTTTTCCCCTCTTTTTTTAAAAATTTTTTATTTTGTTTAACTTTACGATATTGTATTGGTTTTGCCATACATCAAAATGACTTCAGGCTCTACTACAAAGCCACCGTCATCAAGACAGTATGGTATTGGCACGAAGACAGAAATATAGATCAATGGAACAAAATAAAAAGCCCAGAGACAAATCCACACACCTATGGACACCTTATCTTTGACAAAGGAAGCAAGAATATGCAATGGATTAAAGACAATCTCTTTAACAAGTGGTGCTGGGAAAACTGGTCAACCACTTGTTAAAGAATGAAACTAGAGCACTTTCTAACACCATACACAAAAATAAACTCAAAACGGATTAAAGATCTAAATGTAAGACCAGAAACTATAAAACTCCTAGAGGAGAACATAGGCAAAACACTCTCTGACATACATCACAGCAGGATCCTCTATGACCCACCTCCTAGAATACTGGAAATAAAAGCAAAAATAAACAGATGGGACCTAATTAAACTTAAAAGCTTCTGCACAAGAAAGGAAACTATAAACAAGGTGAAAATACAGCCTTCAGAATTGGAGAAAATAAGAGCAAATGAAGCAACAGACAAACAACAAATCTCAAAAATATACAAGCAACTCCTATGGCTCTGCTTTTTAATACGCTCTCGAGGTTTGTCATAGCTTTTCTTCCAAGGATCAAGTGCCTTTTAATTTCATGGCTGCAGTCATAAACTGCAGTGATTTTAGAGCCCAAGAAAATGAAGTCTGTCACTGTTTTCATTTTTTTCCCCATCTATTTGCCATGCGGTGATGGGACCAGGTGCCATGATCTCCATTTTTTGAATGTTGAGTTCTAAGCCAGCATTTTCAGTCTCTTCGTTCACCTACACCAAAAGCCCCTTTAGTTCCTCTTTATTTTCTGCCCTTAAAGGTGGTGTCATCTGAGGCATAACTGAGGTTATTGGTATTTCTCCTGGCAATCTTAATGCCACCTTGAGCTTCATCCAGGCAGGTATTTTGCATGATGTACTCTGCATATAAGTTAAATAAGCAGGATGACAATATACACCCTTAAATTACTCTTTTTCCAATTTTGACCCAGTCAATTGTCCATGTACAGATCTAACTGATACTTCTTCACCCACATACAGTCTTCTCAGGAGGAAGGTAAGGTGGTCTGGTATTCCCATCTCTTCAAGAATTTTCCACAGTTTGTTGTGATCCACACAATCAAGGGCTTTAGCATAGTCAATGAAGCAGAAATAGATGTTTATCTGGAATTCCCTTGCATTTTCTGTGATCCAATGGAGGTTGGCAATTTTATAACAGTAACTAAATTATCTTAGTTTCACATCATTTAAAGTGCAATTTGAACATCCTCTGATATACATCACAGATTTCAGGTCTCTGTTCCTGTACTATGGCTGAACTCTGCTCTTATCACTACCCAATTTGCTGTTAATTTATCAACCATTTCTTTGTAATATGCAATTTTCTAAGACATTTAGCATAACTTAAGGTAACATATTTTGATAAAGGCAAAAATAGAAACATTAATAATTTAGATGGGCTGTCATGGGAGAAGAGAATTTAAATTTGAGAAGTATGCAGCTCTACCTCTTAGAATGTCACCATTCCCACGTTGTATTTTTGATAATATAGAGACGGTCAATGTGACTAAATCAAGATTTCCAACACTTGTCTCTAGTTATAAGAGAAATGCTGTAAATATTCATTGGATTGATATGTAACTATTTATTTTCTTTTCCATTTTGCTTTTTTTCATTTCTTTTCCATGGGGATGGTCTTGATCCCTGTCTCCTGTACAATGTCACGAACCTCATTCCATAGTTCATCAGGCACTCTATCTATCAGATCTAGGCCCTTAAATCTATTTCTCACTTCCACTGTATAATCATAAGGGATTTGATTTAGGTCATACCTGAATGGTCTAGAGGTTTTCCCTACTTTCTTCAATTTCAGTCTGAATTTGGCAATAAGGAGTTCATGGTCCGAGCCACAGTCAGCTCTTGGTCTTGTTTTTGCTGACTGTATAGAGCTTCTCCATCTTTGGCTGCAAAGAATATAATTGATCTGATTTCGGTGTTGACCATCTCGTGATGTCCATGTATAGAGTCTTCTCTTGTGTTGTTGGAAGAGGGTATTTGCTATGACCAGTGCATTTTCTTGGCAAAACTCTGTTAGTCTTTGCCCTGCTTCATTCTGTATTCCAAGGCCAAATTTGCCTGTTACTCCAGGTGTTTCTTGACTTCCTAGTTTTCATCCCAATCCCAAAGAAAGGCAATACCAAAGAGTGCTCAAACTACCGCACAATTGCAGTCATCTCACACGCTAGTAAAGTAATGCTCAAAATTCTCCAAGCCAGGCTTCAGCAATATGTGAACCGTGAACTTCCTGATGTTCAAGCTGGTTTTAGAAAAGGCAGAGGAATCAGAGATCAAATTGCCAACATCCGCTGGATCATGGAAAAAACAAGAGAGTTCCAGAAAAACATCTAATTCCGCTTTATTGAGTATGCCAAAGCCTTTGACTGTGTAGATCACAATAAACTGTGGAAAATTCTGAGAGAGATGGGAATACCAGACCACTTGATCTGCCTCTTTAGAAATCTGTATGCAGGTCAGGAAGCAACAGTTAGAACTGGACATGGAACAACAGACTGGCTCCAAATAGGAAAAGGAGTACGTCAAGGCTGCATATTGTCACCATGTTAATTTAACTTATATGCAGAGTACATCATGAGAAATGCTGGACTGGAAGAAACACAAGCTGGAATCAGGATTGCCGGGAGAAATATCAATAACCTCAGATATGCAGATGATACCACCCTTATGGCAGAAAGTGAAGAGGAACTCAAAAGCCTCTTGATGAAAGTGAAAGTGAAGAGTGAAAAGGTTGGCTTAAAGCTCAACATTCAGAAAACGAAGATCATGGCATCTGGTCCCATCACTACATGGGAAATAGATGGAGAAACAGTGGAAACAGTGTCAGACTTTATTTTTCTGGGCTCCAACATCACTGCGGGTGGTGACTGCAGCCATGAAATTAAAAGACGCTTACTCCTTGGAAGGAAAGTTATGACCAAACTAGATAGCATATTCAAAAGCAGAGACATCACTTTGCCAACAAAGGTTCACCTAGTCAAGGCTATGGTCTTTCCTGTGGTCATGTATGGATGTGAGAGCTGGACTGTGAAGAAGGCTGAGCGCCGAAGAATTGATGCTTTTGAACTGTGGTGTTGGAGAAGACTCTTGAGACTCCCTTGAACTGCAAGGAGATCCAACCAGTCCATCCTGAAGGAGATCAGCCCTGGGATTTCTTTGGAAGGAATGATGCTAAAGCTGAAACTCCAGTGTTTTGGCCACCTCATGCTAAGAGTTGACTCATTGGAGAAGACTCTGATGCTCGGAGGGATTGAGGGCAGGAGGACAAGGGGACGACAGAGGATGAGATGGCTGGATGGCATCACTGACTCAATGAATGTACGTCTGGGTGACCTCCGGGAGCTGGTGATGGATAGGGAGGCCTGGCGTGCTGCAGTTCATGGGGTCGCAAAGAGTCGGACACTACTGAGCGACTGATCTGATCTGATCTGATTTATTTTCTGGAATATAATCAGTGGTGTCTATGAATCTTTAAAGATGTACTAAACAAATGCATATTCTTTTCTCTTTCAGGCACAAATTATGTTAACTTGCCCACCTTTGAGGATGCTGTACTCATAGATCAGGAGAAGGATTTCTATAGGTCAGGAGAACAAGTGGCTTTTAAGTGTCTATCATATTATCAGTTGGATGGATCTAATACTATACAGTGTATTAAGAGCAAATGGATAGGAAGGCCAGCATGTAGAGGTACTTTGGTAAAATTTTAAAATTTATATAAGTATCTGAAGTAATATAATGTAGAAAATTGCCTCCACTATCATTAAATAGACATTGATTACTTTTAGGCCCGGTCAAAACCAGTTTGTGCCTGAACATAAAAAGAGATGGACCTGTGTTCCCTGTGTTGAGTGTTGTAGCCCAATAGTTCTCAAAGCACAGTCGTGACAGAGCATTCTCAGCACATTCTGTAAACTGTTAGATATGCAAGCAGATTCACAGGCTCACTCAGACTTGTTGAATTTAAACCTCTGGGGCTGCAACTCTGACAATGACTTGATGATTCCCAAGGAATTCTGTGTATATTTCTGTTTAGGACCCATGGCTACAGCCTTTTGTAGTTACAACCTCTGCATCCCCTGAATCACACTGAAGAATGCATATCATTGATGGTGATGTCCTTAGCATTTGCCCCAAAATATCTTTAAAGTATATATTTTTTTAATTTACACTTTATTTTTCTATTATTTTTCCAGATCTTCTGTTCAAATCTTTAATTAATCATCTTCTCCCTGCAACTATAGTATTCTTCAGAGTGTTTAATTCTTGATCAAGTTGCTAAAGAAGAACCTACTGTTTATTTTCTAAAAGTCCCTAAAGTTATATCTCATAAACAGGAGGAATGTTAACCAAATTTTGATGTCAAGTGATATTTTATTGTTTTCCTTATGATTTATAAGTTCATTTTGAATTTATGTACTTTATAATTTTTATTTTACTAACCTCAAAAAGAGATATCAAGGAAAACTCTTTTTCTTCAGTGCCCTAAAAATTGTGTATCACTTTTCTAATGAAGTATAGGGGAGAGATTTAAGATACAGAAGTTTAATTCATGCTGAAAAATATTGCTTTATTTCCTTTGCCTTAACTTTACATATAAACTGATGACAATTAGCCGTCTTTAATGATAGATTAACTTTTGAATCAAAACAATCATGGAATATATTTGACATTCTATTTCCTCCTTGCTGTTCATGACAATTATTATATTAGAGATACTTTTTTACCTTTCTATTAAATGCTATTATGCAAAATCAGAAGTCTAGATATCAAAGTGTTGAGAAAGCACGTTAGGAATTCATCAGGAATTATGACTTCTTTGGGGAGATAGATGTGGTATGTTTAAATGGAACTTGGACAAAACCAACTCAGTGCAAGGGTAGAGTATCTTACTCACCCTGTCCACCCAATTTAGAGAATATATTAAGAACAAAATATATTGATACTAAATTATGATGAAGTAGCTTTTCTGGAATAATTTTTAATTGCAAAAAAATTGGTGCTGAAAATCCAGTTCTTTTGTGGTCTTAATATGTAATCTAACATGTATATTGTATGACCGTGTTAACTAGATTTGAACAGTTGAAATCATGGGACATTTTCTGTCTTAAACATTAAGATACTCAGTTGTTTTCTGAAGAATAAGTGTGTAAAATATACCATAATTACATTTAACAGCCCAAGAAATTCCACTTAGAGACATGGAATAAGCAGCTGGGGCCTGATCACAAAATCTGACATAGATGTGGGCAGCTATAACTATATATATTTAAAGGTAGGTTACTAGCTGAGTTCCAGCACAGCTATTTAAAATCCTACAAGATGATGCTACTAAAGTGCTACACTCATTAGGTCAGCAAATTTTGGAAACCCAGAAGTGGTCACAGGAA
>CAKXYN010000262.1:600000-851294 GCA_935064755.1 Tragelaphus eurycerus | reverse complement strand
CCGACATCTACCTACTCAAAGAGAAATAAACCATTATGGTCTATTTGAAATGAAATTTTTCTTTCTTGAAGGAAGTAGGATGGCACGTCAGTCACTCTTTGCTTGCACAGAGAGAACCAGCATAGCCAGCAGGCTTTCCTTTCGATATCCGTAAATGTCAAACAGCTGTCTGACATTTAGTAATTGTGCAATCCCTCACTACAGATGATTTACTGTTTTGCCAGGTGTCTCCTCATCCAGCAACTGTCCTTCTTTCTATTCCCAGTGGGAAGCATGACTGCTACCTCAGATTCATCTCTTTAGCCTTGTCCATACCACACCATGTTAGAAGGGCCCTTGATGAGGTTTTCTCCAAAACCTGCAGTCAGTTTTCCCAATGGGCTAGAGAGGGCTATCCCTCTCATGTTTTTTATTGGCCCAGATCTATGTGAAGGTTTCAGTAGACCTTAAAACATAAAATGAAAGAAAATGTAAGTGAAAAGATTGAACCCAGGTCTCCTGCATCTCAGGCAGATTCTTTACCATCTGAGCCACCAGGGAAACCCCAAAAACATAAAAGTTAGGGAAAACAACATTTACAGCATATGACTTCCTCTTGCTATGCCTCCCTTTCCAAAACATACTGGAGTAAGGAGAGAAAAAGGCTTTGAGATTTTTACTTTTTTCTATTGTGCATTGTTATATCCCAGATAAAATGGCAAAACAAGTGTCCTTTTTACAGTGGTGATCAAGACATTTCATATATAAAAATGCAGGTGTGTGTGTTTATGTGTGTGTGCATGCATACTAAGTCACTCAGTCATGTCCCACTCTTTGCAACTCTGTGGACTGTAGCCCACCAATTTCCTCTGTCCATGGGATTCTCAAGGCAAGAATACTGGGGTGGGTTGCCATGCCCTCCTTCAGGGGATCTTCCCTACTCAGGGATCAAACCCCCATTTCTTATGTCTTCTTATGTCTTAACAGATGGGTTCTTTACCACTAGCCCCACCTGGAAAGACTCAAAAATGCAGGAGTTCTGCTTAAGTAGAAGCCTTGTGAGAATATCACTCTTATACTGAGAAAAAAAAGTCTTGCAATATTCAAAATCATACATTTATTTCAGCTCATTGGAGAAATGCAATCAAAGGCAATGAGATGAGCTGAATTCTAGAGAACATCAAGCCTTTCCAAGAAGCGATGAGACCTAAGAAATTCTGTTTTGGCGGAGCACAGGGCACTAAAGTGGCAGCCCTAGTGTGAGTAAGAGGAACACGACTGAAATTCTAACAAATTTGTAAAGGCTGTGTATGGGCTAATATGACAGTTTAGAAATCCCTGTGATTCCAAGACATAAGAGACATACAGATTTATTCAGCAGATTGTCTCCTTGAGCTGCATCCTGTGACTTCTGAGAATGATTTGATATAGATTGCAACAATATTCTTTTAGACCTATCTCCTAGAGTAATGGAAATAAAAGCAATAATAAACAAATGGGACCTAATTAAATTTAAAAGTTTTTGCACAGTCAAGGAAACCATAAACAAAATAAAAAGATAAAATACAGAATGAGGGAAAATATTTGCAAACAATGCTACCAACAAGTAGATTCATTTTCAAAATATACAAATAACACATAAAGCTTAACATCAAAAAAGCAAATAACCCAATTTTTTTTTAAAAAAAAAAGGACTGAAGATTTAAATAGACATTTCTCCAAAGAAGACTTACACATGGCCAATAGGCACATGAAAAGATACTCAACACTGCTAATTATTAGAAAAATGCAAGTCAAAATGTCCATGAGGTATCACCTCACACCAGTCAGAATATCCATCTTCAAAAAGGCTACAAATAATAAATGCTGGAGAGGGTGTGGAGAAAAAGGAACCCTTCTACACTGTTAGTGGGAATGTAAATTGGTCCAACCGTTATGATGAACAGCATGGAGAGTCCTTAAAATACTAAAAATAAAACTATCATATAATCCAGTGATCCCATTCCTAGGCATGTATCTGGTGAGTAAAAGTCATTCTTTTGTGTCTGACTCTTTGGATTATAGCCTAACAGGCTCCTCCTTCCATGGGATTTTCCAGGCAAGAATACTGGAGTGGGTTGCCATTTCTGGAGAGAACAATAATTCAAAAAGATACATGGCCCCAGTGTTCATAGCAGCTATCCAATATGTGGAAGCAACCTAATGTCCATCAACAGATGAATATGAATAAAGAAGATGTGATACATATACACAATGGAATAAAACTCAAACATAAAAGAGAATGAAATAATGCTATTTTCAGCAACATGGATGGACCTAGAGATTATCATACTAAGAGAAGTCAGATAGAGAAGACAAATATGATACCTCTTATATGCAAAATCCTAAAAAAATGATACAAATGAATTTATTTAAAAAGCAGAAATAGACTCCATTTGAAAACAAACTTGTGGTTACCAAAGGGGAAAGGGAGTGAGAGTTTGGGATTAAATTATACATGCTACTACATATATGACCAACCTAGACAGCATATTAAAAAGCAGAGACATTGCTTTGTCAATAAAATTCCATCTAGTCAAGGCTATGGTTTTTCCAGTGGTAATGTATGGATGTGAGAGTTGGACTGTGAAGAAAGCTGAGCACTGAAGAATTGATGCTTTTGAACTGTGGTGTTGGAAAAGACTCTTGAGAGTCCCTTGGACTGCAAGGAGATCCAACCAGCCCATCCTGAAGATCAGTCCTGGGTGTTCATTGGAAGGACTGATGTTGAGGCTGAAACTCCAATACTTTGGCCACCTGATGCAAAGAGCTGACTCATTTGAAAAGACCCTGATGTTGGGAAAGATTGAAGGCAGAAGAAGGGGACAGCAGAGGATAAGATGGTTAGATGGCATCACTGATTCAATGGACATGAGTTTGGATAACTCCAGGAGTTGGTGATGGACAGGGAGGCCTGGCGTGCTGTGGTTCATGGGGTCACAAAGAGTTGGATACGATAGTGACTGAACTGAACTGAACTACATATAAAATAAATACAATAGATAGCCAACAAGGCCCTACTATATAGTGCAAGGAACTATACTTATAGTATCTTGCAATAACCTATAATAGAAGAGATTCTAAAAAACTATATATATATATATGTAGAAGTGAATCACTTTACTGTATACTTGATGCTAACACATCATAAATAAACAATATTTCAATTTAAAAAATTTCAAAAGTATACTTGCAATGAGAAACCTTTCCCTGAAAGTCAGAATAAATATAAATTTAAATATTAATTTAAACTAATATTTTTATTAATGTGCACATCCCAACAACTTTCAGCAATGCTATTATGAATTGCTATAATTTTTGCCAATATAACTGATAAATTGTAATGCTTAAATTTTTATTTTTCTTTTAGTAAGATTAAGAACATTTACCTAGTTTCTCCCTCTTAAATTAATTTCCTCTTCACTTTTTTATTTTTGTGTTGGGTTATTTCTTTTTCTTAATTATTTGTACACTGAATTATATAATAAGAACTGTATATTAATTTTTTTCTCTACCACAAGGCATATATTTCATATTTGATTATCTTGACAAATAAATACAAAGACTATTAATTTTTTTCTGATACAATTTTGTCTTTATTGGATCTAATGTATGAGATGAGTGTATAGTTTTTTTAGAGTAAAGATGATCAGAAAATAACAGAAAAATTGCAAAATATTTTAAAAATTACAAGATCAACGCCAGCCATTACAATTCAATTTCATCAAATATATTTGTTTATATGTTTGCAGTCCTGATATTTTTCCAAAATAATTCAGCCTTTAGTGTCAGTTGTCTATAAAAATATAACTCTATGTCTGCACTACTGAGACCTAAAACTATACTTTATAGTTTTATATTAACCCTATTTTAAAACCATGATAAAATCAAGAATACAGTATCAACCTAGTCTAAGTACTGACCAAATTTTAGGATATTACTTGAACTATTTTTGCATTTTTATCCCATTTACTAAAACATTTCCATTGTTTAAAGTCCTATAGTTTCGTTAGCAAGTCTTTTTTTCTTACATGATATAAATTCTTGTATAGTAACATCATAAACATGGCCATTTACTTGATTAAAAGTTAAAGTCCTATATTTGTATGATACACTTCAGCAGAAAAGCTTTCCTTAAGGAAATGACATTTATTTGGGAATAATATTTTTTATAGAAATCCTTCAATTCTATTTTTTCCAAAATGATTTTAGCAATGGCTTAGTTGTTATATACAATAAGGACAGAAATTAAAATTACAGTATGCATTACTGTTAGGAATTGGGATTCAGTTCAAAGGATTGTTGACTTTCGAACTCAGGGAAACCTTGTTTAACATAAAGTCAAGAGGACTGTAGCAAAATATAACAAAGGTAATATACAAGGAATGACAGAGGGACAGAGTTTGGGTCTATGTTTTGGCCAGTGATATGGTGGAGATAGGGAGAAGATACAGAAAGCAAATAAACTAGGCACTAATGGTGTAGTCCAAATCCTGGGTGACAAACACAACCCTTTTCTTTGTAGAAACTTGGTGGACAAGCATATCACAAACCAAAGATAGGTGCTCCATCCACAAACTCTAAATTCACAACATAGTGGCATAGTGCCACTCACAGAAGAATGCTCACCAGAATGCTCACAAACCAAAAATCAGTAAGGACATTAAATACTCTGCTCTCATGGTTACTTGCCATTGTGCTCCCAAGGCTTACCAGAAAGCTCAGTGGTAAAGAGTCTGCCTGCCAATACTGGAGGTCCAGGAGATGCAGGTTGGATCCCTGGGTCAGGAAGATCCCCTGGAGGAGGAAACAGCAACCCACTCCAGTATTTTGCTTGGACAATCCCATGGACGGAGGAACCTGGAGAGCTGCAGCCCATGAGGGTCACAAAGTTAGACATGACTGAGCGACTGACCACATGAGCACATGCTCCCTAGGAATACAGACTCAAGAGGTCCAGTCGTGAACACTTTGGGCCCCCTGCTGTTCTAAATCAGTGGTTGGCAACTAGGTGCAATTTTGCCTTCTGGGGGACATATGGCAATACCTGGAAACACTCTTGGTTGTCACACCTGGAAGACAGCATGCTACTGACATCTAGTGGATAAAGGCCAGACATGCCTCTATGAATCCTACAATATATATGCCAGTCCCCTACCGTAAAGAATGATGTGGACAGAAAGGTCAATTAGTGCTGAGGTTAGAAACCCTCATCTAGATGAAGGAAAGCCAACAGGTTCACTGGTAACTCCAAGCCTAGTTGTTCCCCTGCAGTAAAAATACGAAGAGGATCATCCTATGGTTCAAACATGCCAACCACCACCCAGAATTCGATGTTAGGAATCGTGGCCTTTATTGTCCTAGGAAACTGAGGTCCAGTCCAGAGACATCAAGTTGCCCAAAATCACATGTTGCATCAAGAAGAGAGAAACACCTTGTACTGATGAATCTATCTGCAGGTAAAGGATGGAGATGCAGATGGAGAGAATGGACTTGTGGACACAGCAAGGAAAGGAGCTGCTGCTGCTGCTAAGTCGCTCCAGTCACGTCCGACTCTGTGCAACCCCACAGACGGCAGCCTACCAGGCTCCCCCGTCCCTGGGATTCTCCAGGCAAGAACACTGGAATGGGTTGCCATTTCCTTCTCTGATGCGTGAAAGTGAAAAGTGAAAGTGAAGTCGCTCAGTTGTGTCCTACCCTCAGCGACCTCATGGACTACAGCCTACCAGGCTCCTCTGCCCATGGGATTTTCCAGGCGAGAGTACTGAAGTGGGGTGTCAAATCAAAAAAGTAGCATTGACATATATACACTGCTGCTAAGTCGCTTCAGTCGTGTCCGACTCTGTGCGACCCCATAGACGGAAGCTCACCAGGCTCCCCAGTCCCTGGGATTCTCCAGGCAAGAACACTGGAGTGGGTTGCCATTTCCTTCTCCAATGCATGAAAGTGAAAAGTGAAAGTGAAGTTGCTCAGTCGTGTCCGACTCTTAGCGACCCCATGGACTGGAGCCTACCAGGATCCTCCGTCCATGGGATTTTCCAGGCAAAAGTACTGGGGTGGGGTGCCATGTGCAAAATAGCTAGCTAGTGGGAAGCTGCTGTATAACACAGGGAGCCCAGCCGGGCGCTCTGTACCTACCCAGAGGAGTGGGCTGCTGGTTTAGGGGGTCGGGAGGTAGGCTCAAGAGGGAGGGGATATATAGTTATGACTGACTCCCCTTGTGTGACAGAAAACAGTACAACTTTGTAAAACAATTATCTTTCAATTAAAAAAGAAAAAAAGAAATAGGCCTAGAACTCAGATATTACAGTTCTTCCATCTGGCACGTTTATTTGCAAAATATGTGCCCCGCATTTAAAAGGCTGTTAAGAAATGGACAGGTCAAGAGAGCGACCTAGAGATGGTTCTGGTCTCAGGGAAGATGAAACAGGACTCGGGAACAGGTGAACCTTTCCACCAGCGAGTTGCCTTACCAGTGAGGCAGTCTACCAGCAGGCGGCGCACAGCTACCTTCTTGAAAAAAATTTTCAATCAGCCTACCAAGAAGATAAATCTTAATAATCCACAGACCCTGTCGTGGAAGACAACTTGTTTTGGAACTTCGTAGAACTTTAAGATGCTAATTTACTTCAAGTTGACAGCTGTATAAGAGGGAGATGACAGTCACAAACTTGGTTTTGGTTTTTTTTTTTTTTAATTGTAGTTTAGTAGGACTGTAAAAGTGAAGGCACTTGTTTCCTATCTCTTCTACTGCATATTGAAAGAAGTGTATTATGCACGTTATCTACATAAGGGAACATGGTTGTTTGTTTGTTTTTTTAATTTTATTTTGCTTAACTTTACAATATTGTATTGCTTTTGCCATTCATCAAAATGAATCCGCCACAAGTATACATGTGTTCCCCATCCTGAACCCTCCTCCCTCCTCCCTCCCCATACCATCTCTCTGGGTCATCCCAGTGCACCAGCCCCAGGCATCCGTTATCAGGCATCGTACCTGGACTGGCGACTCGTTTCAGAAATGATATTATACATATTTCAATGCTATTCTCCCAAATCATCCCACCCTCTCCCTCTCCCAGAGTCCATAAGACTGTTCTATACACCAGTGTCTCTTTTGCTGTCTCATAAACAGGGTTATTGTTACCATCTTTCTAAATTCTATATATATGCATTAGCATACTGTATTTGTGTTTTTCTTTCTGGCTTACTTCACTCTGTATAATAGGCTCCAGTTCCATCCACCTCATTAGAACTGATTCAAATGTATTCTTTTTAATGGCTGAGTAATACTCCATTGTGTATATGTACCACTGCTTTCTTATCCATTCATCTGCTGATGGACATCTAGGTTGTTTCCAAGTCCTGGCTATTGTAAACAGTGCTGCGATGAACATTGGGGTACACGTGTCTCTTTCAGTTCTGGTTTTCTCAGTGTGTATGCCCAGCAGTGGGATTGCTGGATCAAAAGGCAGTTCTATTCCCAGTTTTTTGAGGAATCTCCATACTGTTCTCCATAGTGGCTGTACTAGTTTGCATTCCCACCAACAGTGTAAGAGGGTTCCCTTTTCTCCACACCCTCTCCAGCATTTACTGCTTGTGGACTTTTGGATCGCAGCCATTCTGACTGGCGTGAAATGGTACCTCATAGTGGTTTTGATTTGCATTTCTCTGATAATGAGTGATGTTGAGCATCTTTTCATGTCTTTGTTAGCCATCTGTATGTCTTCTTTGGAGAAATGTCTATTTAGTTCTTTGGCCCATTTTTTGATCGGGTCACTTATTTTTCTGGAATTGAGCTGCAGGAGTTGCTTGTATATTTTTGAGATTAGTTGTTTGTCTGTTGCTTCATTTGCTATTATTTTCTCCCATTCTGAAGGCTGTCTTTTCACCTTGCTTATAGTTTCCTTTGTTGTGCAGAAGCTTTTAAGTTTAATTAGGTCCCATTTGTTTATTTTTGCTTTTATTTCCAATATTCTGGGAGGTGGGTCATAGAGGATCCTGCTGTGATGTATGTCAGAGAGTGTTTTGCCTATGTTTTCCTCTAGGAGTTTTATGGTTTCTGGTCTTAGATTTAGATCTTTAATCCATTTTGAGTTTATTTTTGTGTGTGGTGTTAGAAAGTGTTCTAGTTTCATTCTTTTACAAGTGTTTGACCAGTTTTCCCAGCACCACTTGTTAAAGAGATTGTCTTTAATCCATTGTATATTCTTGCCTCCTTTGTCAAAGATAAGGTGTCCATAGGTGCGTCTATTTATCTCTGGGCTTTCTATTTTGTTCCATTGATCTATATTTCTGTCCTTGTGCCAGTACCATACGGTCTTGATGAGTGTGGCTTTGTAGTAGAGCCTGAAGTCAGGCAGGTTGATTCCTCCAGTTTCATTCTTCCTTCTCAAGATAGCTTTGGCTATTCGAGGTTTTTTTTTGTATTTCCATACAAATTGAGAAATTATTTGTTCTAGCTCTGTGAAGAATACCATTGGTAGCTTGATGGGGATTGCATTGAATCTATAGATTGCTTTGGGTAGTATACTCATTTTCACTATATTGATTCTACCAATCCATGAACATGGTATATTTCTCCATCTATTAGTGTCCTCTTTGCTTTCTTTCACCAGTGTTTTATAGTTTTCTATATATAGGTCTTTAGTTTCTTTAGGAAGATATATTCCTAAGTATTTTATTCTTTTCATTGCAATGGTGAATGGAATTGTTTCCTTAATTTCTCTTTCTATTTTCTCATTAGCAGTGTATAGGAATGGAAGGGATTTCTGTGTGTTGATTTTATACTCTGCAACTTTACTGTATTCATTGATTAGTTCTAGTAATTTTCTGGTGGAGTCTTTGGGGTTTTCTACATAGAGGATCATGTCATCTGCAAACAGTGAGAGTTTTACTTCTTCTTTTCCCATTTGGATTCCTTTTATTTCTTTTTCTGCTCTGATTGCTGTGGCCAAAACTTCCAAAACTATGTTGAATAGTAATGGTGAAAGTGGGCATCCTTGTCTTGTTCCTGACTTTAGAGGAAATGCTTTCAGTTTTTCACCATTGAGGATAATGTTTGCTGTGGGTTTGTCATATATAGCTTTTATTATGTTGAGGTATGTTCCTTCTATTCCTGCTTTCTGGAGAGTTTTTATCATAAATGGATGTTGAACTTTGTCAAAGGCTTTCTCTGCATCTATTGAGATAATCATATGGTTTTTATTTTTCAATTTGTTAATGTGGTGTATTACATTGATTGATTTGCGGATATTGAAGAATCCTTGCATTCCTGGGATAAAGCCCACTTGGTCATGGTGTATGATCTTTTTAACAGGTTGTTAGATTCTGATTGCTAGAATTTTGTTAAGGATTTTTGCATCTATGTTCATGAGTGATATTGGCCTGTAGTTTTCTTTTTTTGTGGCAACTTTGTCAGGTTTTGGTATTAACAAACTTGTTTTTTTAAATGACACTTTATTCTATATTAGCTTTCGTATGATTGAAAGCATGGGAACTGGGGTAAATATCCAGACTTTTGAGAGCAGACAGTGGCCAAACCAAGCGTTCAATTCCTGAAAAAATAACTCAAGCACTTAATCCTATGGCATATTTAATAGAGCCACAATAAAGAGTTAATATGAGACTACATCTTAGAGAAGACGAAGATGACTTCGGCTAGATTTAGAATTAGTTTGGCAGATAAACTAGTGAATAGACTTTAGACATCAGAGATCTAGCTGTGTCAAGTAAAAAAACCTGGAGAAATTTCAAGAGTGGAGTGCAGACAGAGAAAACAGGTTTGATTTGGGACCAAGGTGCTGTTTTCCACTGAAGAAAAAAAAAAAAAAAAAGAGGCTGTAAATTGTCTGGGTAAAGCATGGAAGTGATGTGCAATGCATAGACTGCAGGCAACATTAGCATTCATTTTGAATTTTGATCTAAGTTTAAAAGCATATAAACAACAGAGAAAATAGCTTCTTGATGTTATGTGGTATCCCTTTGTCGTAAGAAACTTTTTAAATCAAGCATTACAGAAGTTTTTTATTTTATTGAAGTATAGTTGATTTGTACTGTTGTGTTAATTTCTGTTGTACAGCAAACTGATTCAGTTATATATACATATATTCTTTTTCATATTCTTTACATTATGGTTTGTCATAGGATATTGAATATAGTTTCCTGTACTATATAGTAGGACCTTGTTGCCTATCTATTCTATATATAATAGTCTGCATCTGCTAACTTCAAATTCTCAATCTTGCCCTCCCCTACCTGAAACCACTGTTCTTTATGTCTTGTTAGTATGTTTCCATTTTGTACATATGTTCATTTGTGTTGGGGTTTTTTGTTTGGTTTGTTTTGTTTTGCTGTACTGGGTCTCTGTTGCTGTGAGGACTTTTCTCTAGCTGCAACGAATAAGAGCTACTCTCTAGTTGCAGTGCATGAGCTTATCATTGTGGTCGCTTCTCTGGTTGCAGAGCACAGGCTCTAGGGCACACAGGCTTCAGTAGTTGTGGCTCCCTGGCTCTAGAGCACAGGCTCAATAGTTGTGGTGCACGGGCTTAGTTGCTCTGTGGCCTGTGGGATCTTCCCAAATCAGGGATCAAACCTGTGTCTTCTGCATTGGTAGGCAGATTCTTTACCACTGAGCCACCAGGGAAGCCCCCAAATCACTTGCTTCTTTAAATCTCTTTAAAATTGCAGGTAGACACAAATCATAGATTAGATTCTTTTTTTCCCCAGCTGAAAAATACTTGGCTTGTGCTATACCCAAGATTCTTAGAGATATATTCACAGATCCTCTGTGGATAAGCTTGGGGGTTCATGGCAGAGTTCTATTGCCTGAAGTAGGAGAATGTGGCCATCATTTTTTAAAATTCATATATTGAGTGGGACTTCCCTGGTATTTCAGTGGTTAAGATGCTGTGCTTCCAAGGTACGGGGCTCAGGTTCAATCCCTGGTTAGGGAGCAAGAATCCCACATGCCATGAAAAGTATCAGTCACTCATCTGTGTCCAACTCTTTGCAACTCCATGGGCTATAGCCTGCCAGGCTCCTCCATCCACGGAATTCTCCAGGCAATAATACTGGAGTGGGTAGACATTCCCTTCTCAAGGAGATCTTCCTGACCCAGGGATCGAACCGGGATCTCCTGCACTGCAGGCAGATACTTTACTGTCTGGGCCACCAGGAAAGCCGTCACATGCCATGCTGCTGCTGCTGTTAAGTCGCTTCAGTCGTGTCCGACTCTGTGCGACCCCATAGACGGCAGCCCAAAAGGCTCCCCCATCCCTGGGATTCTCCAGGCAAGAACACTGGAGTGGGTTGCCATTTCCTTCTCCAATGCATGAAAGTGAAAAGTGAAAGTGAAGTTGCTCAGTCATATCCAACCCTCAGTGACCCCATGGACTGCAGCCTTCCAGGCTCCTCCATCCATGGGATTTTCCAGGCAAGAGTACTGGAGTGGGGTGCCATTGTATTCTCTGGTCACATGCCATGAGGCATAGCCAAAAAAAAAACATCATATATTGATGGGTGAACCGTGGAAATGCAGATCAATGAACTTGAGCTCAATACCTAGCAAAATTCTAGTATGGATTATTAAATAGATAGAGAGTGAGAATTTAGGAAAGCCCATGACCAGCCACTGCTAGTCAGAAAGTTTAAAGCTTTTGATTGCTGCATCTGGGCTGCCAAGGACCATATACCCTTTATAGGGTCAGTTACCTAGTAGCAAGTCCTCCCAACCTGTACTCAGTTCAGAGCCTCCTAAAGGTGTTTTCATTTCTTAGTGTTAACAAAAATCACATTTTGAATGAGAAAGAACTGAATCTTACTATGCTGTAAATTGTTTAAGATGCTACCTCAGGGAAGCCCTGAGTTTTTCACAGCTACTGAGCTACTAAGCACTGACAAAGGGACAATACTTTTCCAGACATCACTGTAGGCAGAAAATGAATGTTGCAGAGGAAATCTTGCCTGGCTACATGCTATTTTTTCCTATAACTTAAATTAAGGATGTTAAGAAATAGAATAACGTGCTTTCCTTAATTAATCGCAGTGACTATGGCTTATCATTTTCAATATCATTTTTTTAATGATAACCTAGCCCAGATTAGTTACTCTTGGCAAGACTATACCAACTGCTATAGTCCATATTTCTTGTCCTGGCAATCCTTCATTAGGAAAACTTCTTTAAAAGTTAGTGAAAGTGAAGTCGCTCAGTCATGTCTGACTCTTTGTGACCCCATGGACTGTAGCCCACCAGGCTCCTCCGTCTATGGGATTTTCCAGGCAAGAGAACTGGAGTGGGTTGCCATTTCCTTCTCCAGGGGATCTTCCCAACCCAGGGATTGAACCCTGGTCTTCTGCATTTTAGGCAGATGCTTTACCATCTGAGCCACCAGGGAAGTCAAGTAGAAATTTATACGTATATAAATTATATATGTTTTATATAATTTACATTAGTATAATTTTTCCTTCTAACAGTTATATGGTCCATTTTTTTCTTAGGTAATCTTTCCTCGGGTTAAATTTCCAACCTGTTGTCATGCATTTGTCTCGTCCTTGAATGTGTTCAGAGTTAGGAATAAAATGGATTTCACTTTCTCCAGAGGGAATCTCTTAAATTATATCACTTTTTCATTGGGTATTTTCTGCCATTTTGTGAACTTCCTGACTATGTGATCAATACTTTTTATAGAAATATATATTATTGACTATTAGAAGGTATTTATTAAGTTAAACAAGCAACTGTTTTTCATAAATGCAGTTTCTCACCCATTGTTTTTCCATCTAACTCCCACCTCTAATTTTGACACTTTTTATTAGTTAGAAATACTTTCAGTGGCAAATAATAGAAAACACGCTAACTGTAGCTTAAGCAGACAGGAGTTCATTTTTCTCACATATCAAGAAGTCCAGAGGATGGCAGTCCAGGGCATCTGGTAGCTCATTGATGTTATTGAGGATCCAAGCTATTTTCTGCCATCTTCAGCCTCTCAGCTTCTATAATCATGGCAATTGTCTCATTTGGCTCCACCTTTGGGCAGGCAGAGAGAGGAAGAGAGAATAGCAAAAGGCCAAAGGTCTATGCTAGTCAAGTCTGTCCATTAAAAAATCCTTTCACTTACTTAATTGACCCTCACTGGGTTCCTCCAGCATCCTCACACCAATCATTGGAAGATGGTTAGAGAGAAAGCCTGTGGATGGGACAGACTCCACCAAGCAACCCCATCTGCCACATTTACTTATCTCTTCCTACCACACCCTCCATCCTAGTGAAATAGTAAGTTCAGTGATTCTTAACATGTTTTGATTGTTCAGTACTGCCAAGCGTGACACAGAGTAAATTATATTCATTATTTTGTTTAAACCTGATAAAATCCCATGCAGTAATCGTCAGTTCAGTTCAGTTCAGTCACTCAGTCGTGTCACTGTTACTATTAATATTCTTATTTTAATGTTGAAAAAGGGGAGAGATCATATGGTTAAGTGGTAGCGCATATATCTGGCCCAATGAAATGTCGTGAACTTAATAAGCATTGATTTGGCCTCCCAGCTGTGAGCTACAGTATGAAAAGTAGACTTAGAGATTCTTCTTCTCCTTTTACGTTTACAAAAACGTAAAATTCTTGAGTGTTAATATTTCAGACTGCTCCGATACCTAAACTTTTGAAAAGAAAGTGAACCTGTGAGATGAAATGTGAGGAAAGAACCAAATTTTTGTCTACAATCAATGATCTTTGTCCTATTTTCTCTTTTGACAAGAGGGACAAAGGGTTTGAGAAGAATGCTAAGTTAGGGGTGCAGGATCTGATTTTTTTTTTAAGGTGCTTGAGGCAGGAGGGCGAGCTGCTTTCTTTAATTTTTATTATTTTTTAATTTTTTTTGGCCTTGCCTCAAAGAATGTGGGATCTTAATTCCTCAAACAGGGGTTGAACCTGCACCCACTGCACTGCAGTGTGGAGTTTTAATCACTCGACTGACAGGGAAGTCTCTAGGCTCTGATTTTAACACTCTTCATCTGTGTGAACTTGAGCTGGGAAATGCTTAGCACTTGGTTCTCTGGGGATAACTTTGACATGAATATTGATTGATAATTGTACTTGTGTTACCAAGACTAAAGTGAACCATGAAGGATTTGTGTGTATCTTCACTTGTTTGTCAATGATGTGACTTCTTCACTAAGTCAGATAATAGAACTTAAATATTAGAAGGAGATTTTCTCAGTTTTTCACACTGTAACAGCTATGGACCAAACACATTTTGAAGTTTAATCTGTTTTATTAACATTTTCTTCATCTTCCTTTGAAAGTTTAGACAGTCAACACACTGAAAAATTGAACACTGACTTCCACCATGTAAATATTTCCCTTATAGCCAGTTTCAAGCTACCAATGTGACGTTGCTAAATGTGAGACGGGAAAATGGGCAGTAAAAAGAGCACACCATTATACAGTTTCCATTATACAGATACAATAGATATAAGTAACCTTAAGAGAACACTAAAATAATGGGTTTACCAAAGAGTTCATTCATGTTTTCATAACGTCTTATGGAAAAACCCCAACATACTCTTTGGCCAACCCAATAATTAGAAAATGATGAGATGTGAGTGTCTATTACTTTTATTTTTAATATGATATATTTAATTTTTAATAAGGACTGTGTTTAACAACTGGATCCCAAGACTCCTGAAACCTTAACGATGGACTGACTCTCAGGAGCCTGTTGGAGTGAGGCCCAGTACATGATTTAATCTATTTAACTTGCTATTTCCTTAGTATAAAAGGGAAATTAAAACGCTTGCCTTGTCTAACAATCTATGATTGTTGTGAGAGTTACATAAAATGATCCATTTGGTGAAAGAACTTCCTAATGTCAAAGAAAGTGAAAGTTGCTCAATCATGTCTGACTCTTTGCAACCCCATGCATTATACAGTCCATGTAATTCTCCAGGCCAGAATATTGGAGTTGGTAGCCTTTCCCTTTTCCAGAGGATCTTTCCAACCCAGGGATGGAACCTATGTCTCCCACATTGCAGGCAGATTCTTTACCACCTGAGCCACAAGGAAAGCCCAAGTATACTGGAGTGGGTAGCCTATCCCTTCTCCAGCAGATCTTCCTGACCCAGGAATCGAACTGGGTTCTCCTGCATTGCAGGTGAATTCTTTATCAACTGAGCTATGAGGGAAGCCCCCTAATCCCAAAGTACTGTGTAAATATTATCTCAGGAAAAAAATTTTTAAAAAGGAGAAAGGTAGGAAGAGAAAGCAAAAAGCATGTCCTGGAGAAATGAGCAGTTTCAAAGAGATAAAATTAAAATAAATCTCAGATCAATCCATCACTTTGACAGTAAAGACATTCTGCGAGGGTTCAGGAAGGGAAATGAACTCAGGGATGTGGTGAATGGTAAAACTGGCCAATTCTTTGCATCTCCTCCCACCAAGAGGTTAACGATGGACTGACCTGGTAACTTGCTTTGGCCAGTAGAGTGTGGCACAGTCATGTACCATTAGTTCTGGGCTTGGCACACTTCTAATTGCTGCTCTTGGAACCTAATGACTGCAGCAATATGATGGGAATGGAGGGCAACTTCAGACTTAGGAGGGACCCCCCAGTAGAGATTAGCTAAGCCTGCCTAAGTCAGATGATTGCCGAGTTGAGCCCAGTCCAAATTATTGAACTTCAGCACCATGAACTGAACAAATGGTAGTTGTTTAAATCACTAAGACTTGAGGTAGTTTATTACAGAGTAAAACGCAACATTGCAGTTCGGTTCAAGGGTTTATATCAGGTTCTTAGTTCGAGTTTGTATTAGATTCTCCATATTCAGTTCAGTTCAGTTCAGTCGCTCAGTCGTGTCCGACTCTGCAACCCCATGAATCACAGCACACCAGGCCTCCCTGTCCATCACCAACTCTTGGAGTTCACTCAAACTCACGTCCATCCAGTCGGTGATGCCATCCAGGCATCTCATCCTCTGTCGTCCCCTTTTTCTTCTGCCCCCAATTCCTCCCAGCATCAGAGTCTTTTCCAATGAGTCAACTCTTGGCATGAGGTGGCCAAAGTACTGGAGTTTCAGCTGTAGCATCATTCCTTCCAAAGAAATCCCAGGGCTGATCTCCTTCAGAATGGACTGGTTGGATCTCCTTGCAGTCCAAGGGACTCTCAAGAGTCTTCTCCAACACCACACTTCAAAAGCATCAGTTCTTCGATGTTCAGCTTTCTTCACAGTCCAACTCCCACATGCATACATGACCACTGGAAAAACCATAGCCTTGACTAGATGGACCTTTGTTGGCAAAGTAGTGTCTCTGCTTTTGAATATGCTGTCTAGGTTGGTCATAACTTTCCTTCCAAGGAGTAAGCTTCTTTTAATTTCATGGCTGCAGTCACCATCTGCAGTGATTTTGAAGCCCAGAAAAATAAAGTCTGACCCTGTTTCCACTGTTTCCCCATCTATTTACCATGAAGTGATGGGACCAGATGCCATGATCTTTGTTTTCTGAATGTTGAGCTTTAAGCCAACTTTTTCACTCTTCTCTTTCACTTTCATCAAGAGACTTTTTAGTTTCTCTTCACTTTCTGCCATAAGGGTGGTGTCATCTGCATATCTGAGGTTATTGATATTTCTCCCGGAGATCTTGATTCCAGCTTGTGCTTCTTCCAGCCCAGTGTTTCTCATGATGTACTCTGTATGTAAGTTAAATAAGCAGGGTAACAACATACAGACTTGATGGACTCCTTTTCCTATTTGGAACCAGTCTGTTGTTCCATGTCCAGTTCTAACTGTTGCCTCCTGACCTGCACATAGGTTTCTCAAGAGGCAGGTCAGGTGGTCTGGTATTCCCATCTCTTTCAGAATTTTCCACAGTTTATTGTGATCCACACAGTCAAAGGCTTTGGCATAGTCAATAAAGCAGAAATAGATGTTTTCCTGGAACTCTTTTGCTTTTTTGGTGATCCAGCAGATGTTGGCAATTTGATCTCTGGTTCCTCTGCCTTTTCTAAAACCAGCTTGAACATCTGGAAGTTCATGGTTCATATATATTGTCAATTTGTATAAGAGCCTGTGAGTATGCATTTTTTAAAATTGAAGTATAGTTGATCCACAATGATGTGTTAGTTTTAAGTGTAGAACAACGTGATTCAAATATTTGTGCATATATATATATATTTTTTTCAAATTCTATTCCATTACAGATTATTATAAGACATTAAGTATAGTTTCTTGTTCTGTATAGTAAGTCCTTGGTGATTATCTATTTTACATATGAAAAGTGAAAGTGTTGCTCAGTCATGTCTGACCATGACCCCATGTACCGTAGTCTGCCAGGCTCCTGTGTTCATGGAGACTCAGGTTCAATCTCTGGCTCAGAAGATCCCCTGGAGTAGGAAGTGGCAACCCACTCCAGTATTCTTGCCTAGAAAATTCCATGGATGAAAGAGTCTGGTGGGCTGTAGTCTGCTGCTGCTAAGTCACTTCAGTCCTGTCTGACTCTGTGTGATCCCACAGATGGCAGCCACCAGGGCCCCCCATCCCTGGGATTCTCCAGGCAAGAACACCAGAGTGGGTTGCCATTTCCTTCTCCAATGCAGGAAAATGAAAAGTTAAAGGGAATTTTCTCAGTCATGTCCAACTCTTAGCGACCCCATGGACTGCAGCCTACCAGGCTCCTCCATCCATGGGATTTTCCAGGCAAAGTACTGGAGTGGGGTGCCATTGCCTTCTCCAGGGCTGTAGTCTATGGGGTCACAAAGAGTCAGACATGTAGTCTATGGGGTCACAAAGAGTCAGACATGAAGCTTCACTACTATATATACAATAGATAATTAATAAGGACCTACTGTGTAGTATAGGCACTCTTCTTAATACTCTGTAATGACCTATATAGGAAAAGAATCTAAAAAATAGTAGATATATATGTGTGTGTGTATTTTTATATATATATATATATGTATATGTATATAACTGATTCACTTTGCTGTATAGGAGAAACTAACACAACATCTTAAATCAACTATACAAAAATTTTTTTAAATTAAAAATCTCTAAAAAAAAATAAAAAATCAAACTTTTTCTCATCATTGTATCCCAACATAAAATAGATGTCTGTAAAACTCTTGGTGTAAGATTCTATATTATGCCACATTCAAAAAAGTTTTCTGTTCTTGTTTATTATTGACACAGAAATATTAACATGATTTTTATCTTTGAAAAATGTAACATCAGCATTCCCTGGAGCCAGCTCACTTGGTACAGAAGAGTTATAAATCCAGTAAAAATAAAATCTATGATCTTGTTCTTAATAATTTTCCAAGATACTATTTTTCAAAGTACATATTTACTTAAGTGTTCAGACATCATTCCTGGATAGTTAGAGCAATGATTCCATTCTGAGGCTTTAAAAAAAAAATGTTAAATTAGCTTTTTGGATCATATGGTACACTCTATGGGGTCTGCTTGAATTACAAACAGTCCTGTTTCCAACGCTCCCACCATTTTTGGGAGGCTGGGGCATGACTAAAAAATCCACCCATCAATGCGGGAGATGGAAGAAACATGGGTTTAGTCCTTGAGTTGGGAAGATCCCCTGGAGTAGGAAATGGCAAGCTACCCCAGTATTCTTGCCTGGAAAATTCCATGGACAGAGGAGCGTGGCGGGCTGCAGTCCATGGGGTCACAAGGAGCTGGACACGACTGAGTGACTGAGCACACACGCACTTGAAATGCTGAGAACAGAAGGAAGAAGGAAGGGACATGACAAAGAGAGGAAGAAATTAATTGGAAATATACTAGAAAGTAATAATCATGATAAAAAAAAAAAACCTGGGAATGTTTTGAGTAAAAGAAGCATAGATTTGGAAAGGGTATGATGTACAGTTCATGCCATTGCTTCTAATGAGCACTTTACCCAGAATAACCCAGAAGATAGATTTCTACCATAAACATATGTCTGAAGGAGAGAAGATGTGAATCATGCAACAGAACTATGTGTTCACTTTGAAAACACATCAAACACCATTATCATCAAATATTTACAGAACACGGCTTGTATACATGAATTTGTATTAGATATTATATAGTTGCTCCTGTGCCACTATGTATTAGTACTTTATAAATACTAACAATCTGCTGCATACAACTGTTTGTTTACAGGTCAAATCACTTTATTAGAAATGGAAATAGATCTCTTCTAGGAGAGGGCAATACCCCACCATGGTGGGAAATAGCCATGTTCTGACAATCACTTCAAGAGGTCAGAGACAGTCCAGCATGGGAAATTACTAGTTTGCTCTCCTTTAAGATAGCACATGGGGAAACAATCTTTTAAGATGGGGAACAATTCTTTAAGATGGGGAAATAATGGAAACAGTGACAGACTTTATTTTCACAGGCTCCAAAATCACTGCAGTTGGTGACTGTAGCCATGAAATTAAAAGACACTTGCTCCTTGGAAGAAAAGTTATGACCAACCTAGACAGCATATTAAAAAGCAGAGACATTACTTTGCCAACATAGGTCTGTCTAGTCAAAGCTATGGTTTTTCCAGTAGTCATGTACAGATGTGAGAGTTGGACCATAAAGAAGACTGAACACTGAAGAACTGATGCTTTTGAACTGTGGTGTTGGAGAAGAATCTTGAGAGTCTCTTGGACTGCAAGGAAATCCAACCAGTCAATCCTGAAGGAAATCAGTACTGAATATTCATTGGAAGGATTGATGTTGAAGCTGAAATTCCAGTATTTTGGCCACCACATGATGTGAAGAACTGACTCATTGGAAAAATCCCTGATGCTGGGAAAGATTGAAGGTGGAAGGAGAAGGGGATGACAGAGGATGAGCTGGTTGGATGGCATCACCGACTTGATGGACATGAATTTGAGTAAATGCTGGGAGTTGGTGATGGACAGGGAAGCCTAGCATGCTGCAGTCCATGGGGTCGCAAAGAGTCGGACATGACTGAGCAACTGAGTTGAGCTGATGATAATACACTTATATAACAGTTATAATACTTACAAAACAGGCACAATAATATTTAATTTGAAAGATTATTAGGAAGTTGAAATCACTGCTTGTCACAGTAAGTAGGCTATTATTTTGGTTCAAATCCATCCTCTAGCTTCAAAAAACAAAACAATATAAAGTGGGTACATCCTGAAGGTATTGTGGTTATGATGGTAGGAAGCTTAAGAACACAAGATTAGCTTTAAAAGTGAACATACATTTAGAAGGAGAAAATAAACCATAACAAGTTAGACATTTTTTAAGATACTGATTTAAAAATCCAGATGAAACATCATATTCTTTGTTAGATTCCTCAAATAGCAGCCTTTGTAATAGCATTTTTCTATATTGAGAAAAGGAAATTCAGATTTTCCTCTCACATGCTTGATGGACCTTTGGTTTTTATTCTATTTAGTCTGGAAAAAAATTTGGGGAGGGGTTCATAACTTGTTCTTGGGAAGTGCATGTTAAGTTGTGGAATTGATGCCAATTTTAGAAGAATCTGTCAAGCTTCTTTCCTACATGAGTTACAAGATTTGGGGGAATTTCAAGTTTTCACTAAGTGACAAATTTTAGGTATCCTTTTAAAAGGATATAAACAACACTACCTATTTTTTTTGTTGTTGATGTCCTCATGTCATGGTGTGGATAGAGTGGGAAGAAGCTATATATACTCTTTCAATATAAGAATAGCTTATAATATATATCTGAAAGCTATTCTTTTTTTTTGGAATTTATATTATATAACTTTATTATTTTTTTTTATTTTGCTTAACTTTACAATATTGTATTGCTTTTACAATACATCAAGATGGATCCGCCTCCAGTATACACGTGTTCCCCATCCTGACCCCTCCTCCCTCTCCCCTCCCCATCTGGTAAACCAGCAGTAATTTTACTATACCCAGATGTGACTTTTTATCCCATGATTCCAATAAATCCAAACTAAGTGTATCTCCAATTCAACTTCCCCTTAATTTGTATGCCAGCATCCCATACTGAGGAGGGGAAGTTGAAGTGGAAAGCAAATGGCCTTACAACAAACTGTAGGAAAAATATCTTCCTCTCGAGAAATACACAAAACCTACAATCAAATGCTAGTCCATTGCTAGTGTTCCTCTTAGGGCCTTGGAAAGGGTACATGTAAATGCAGGGCAGTGAAGCTTATCTTAAGCTTCATAAGCTTCACCTAAAATTCACCTTTGCTTTTCATCTTTTTCCTTCCTTTCCTGCTCAAACACGTCACATCTTTTTTAACATCCTTTCATTGCTTCAGCTCCCCATGTTCTGACATTTTGCTCCATCGTTATTGAAATTGCTCCCTCAAATGTAACAACATTCAACAGCTTTTCCTTGGTTTCCATTCTACTTGATCTTATAACGTTCTAGGCTATTGATCACATGTTCCTTGAAACTCCGCCTTCTCTTTTGTTTTTGCTGACTTTTGGGTCCCCAGTTGTCCTTCAGCCTCTGTTCTGTTCTGGCCTGTCTCTTCCTCAGCCTCCCACATCACATAGATCCCTATGATCCCCTTATCTGCCTTTTGTACTCATCACTCTATGGACTCCAGAGAGAACCCTCAACTCTTACAGTTGCAGCTAGGACCTCCACAGGGAGTGATCTCTTAATCTCTAATTCCCATCTTACCCCTTCAGTTTGCTTCAATTTCATTTTCCCACCCATCTGAAGGGCAGGCTGCTTCACAGTCACACCAGCACCTTAAAACAAGATGTTAGAAATCTGCTTCATCCTCAAGCTTCCTCAACTGACTTCACATTGGTCTCAAGGATATAAATTTTGGAGTAATTTTGATGAGATCCTCTTTTAAATATTTTAAATCTCAGGGTATCTTCAAGGCAATTCATTGAAAAGGCCTCCTTAACTCTCTGTCAGTATAAATTACCATTTCCATCCATCTGTCTATGAGCTTTGCATTGAACCCCAAATAGTATACTGTGAATATTCAAACCTTACCCATCTTTCAAAGTCTAGCTTATAAATCACATCTTCCTTTCAAGTGCCTCTGAATAGGCCCATTAACATTGACTTTCATCACTTGGCAAAATCAGCAACAACTCCCTTCTTTGAACTGGGCTTAATTTGGGTTCTTTCAAGTTAACTAATGGAGACGGAAGTTTGAAGACTCCAAGAAACTTGAAGGCCAGTTAATTTTTCCACCACTCCTTCATTTATTCTCTACTAAGAATAATGTTATACATTTGGACATTACCCAGACAGGTTTTTGGTCCTCTGTTGGTGAGATTTTTTTCCTAAATGCCCAAGTACATATGAACCTCTATCTTGGGGGGTGAGGACCAAGAGTTATATGCACATCTAGGTTATCTAAGCTCGTTATCCCAGACAAGCCCATTGTGATTCATCTACTTTTAGGCTTCCCTGACGGCGCAGCAGTAAAAAAAATCCAGCTGCCAATGCAGGAAACACAGAAGATGCTTCCATCCCTAGGTGGGGAAGATCCCCTGGAGGAGGAAATAGCAACCCACTCCAGTATTATTGCCTGGAGAATCCCCACGGACAGAGGAGCCTGGCGGGCTGCAGTCCATGGGGTCACAAAGAGTTGGACATGGCTGAGCACAGGCACGATCACCTGGTCACATTCCTGGTCTCCCTGCTGGAGCCACGTCAATCTCTCCCTTCACAGCTGGAGAACCAATCCTGGAGAAATTAGCAGATGCCCCAAGGATGTGTGGGAGCTCACTGCACTTTCTGCTCAGTCATGCTGTGAACCTATAAAACTAGGTTAGTGCCTTGTAGAGAGGAGTGGTATTCTGTCTTTCTAGACACTTATGTGACCAAAAGCCACTGTGCTACACACTAACTCCATGTCTTCATTTGCTAAGTGTTAATTGTAGTCGCTCAGTCGTGTCTGACTCTTTGCGACCCCATGAACTGTAGTCCACCAGGATCCTCTGTCCATGGGATTCTCCAGCTAATCCCGTTCATTTCCCTATAGGAAAAATCATTAGTTGTGTGGTTGACATGGTTTCAGGCCCATGCAGGAGAATTTGAGCATGCATCTTCCAAAACGCATTTCTATCATTCTTTTCTGAATTTCTACTTCATTTCTAGTCTGTATTTTGAAGAAGAGGGAAGAGGAAATGTGGGAGAAGTAATGACTTCTCACATTTTTTAGAGATTCAGTACTAGTATCAGAATTTTAAAAATCATTTCTTTATGGAGGCCTCACACATCAGCCCACAGATTGAGAGAAGGGGAAGACTCTTCATGATTTGAGTCCAGGCTTTTGAGGGAGGAGGAATTTACTTAATGTACTACTTACTTAATGTGTTAGTTACTTGTTGACCTCTAATTACGTATTTTCTCCCCAAAGACTATAAATTTATGAAGGTTTAGAAATGTCTGCTCCCCTCCTCCTCCTCTGTTCTCCCTTCTCCTCCTTTTCTTCTTCTTCTACTTTTTCTCCAGCTTCTCCTGCTTCTCCTTCCTTGAATTACCAGACAGTGCCAGTTACATAATTGCTACTCAGTTAATATGTGCAAATAAAAAATTAAAGGATTAGTTTTAGAACACTGAAAAAAATTCTATACATCTGTTTCTTACATTCAGTATTGTTTGCTTAAATTGACTTTACATACATAATACCTATTATATTTCCAGGGAATCTTGGAACTTAGGGAAATAGGGGAAACTCACTAAGATTTATGAAGACAATGACATGTACAACACCCTGATTGCACGGTCCTTCATTAGGATAAGAAAATCTGTCAGACACTATCATCTGCCAACCAAAAAATCATAAGATTAAAAAGCACAAGCAAATCAAGTCAATAGATGACTCACAAAAGGGATACGTATTTGAAAGGCACCACATTACATAATGAGTAACAAAGCTGAGGGCAGAAGAATTGATGCTTTTGAATTGTGGTGTTGGAAAAGACTCTTGAGAGTCCCTTGCACTGCAAGGAGATCCAACCAGTCCATCCTAAAGGAAATCAGTCCTGGGTGTTCATTGGAAGGATTGATGTTGAAGCTCAAACTCCAGTATTTTGGCCACTTGATGCTAAGAGCTGACTCATTTGAAAAGACCCTGATGTTGGGAAAGATTGAAGGCAGGAGGAGAAGGAAATGACAGAGGACGAGATGGTTAGATGGCATCACTGACTCAATGGACATGAGTTTGGGTAAACTCTGGGAGTTGGTGATAGACAGGGAGGCCTGGCATGCTGCGGGTCTCAAAGAGTCGGACATGACTGAGAGCACGTGTCCTGAAAGCGCGACTGCTTTCAGGTGAACTGAAAGCATAAAACAATGGAAAGACAGTGAAAGGGGAGGAGAGGAGGAGGAAGGGAAGTTCTGACTATGATGATCCAGTTGCCATGTCACTGCCAAGCTACAAGACAAGAGGATGTAGGGTGAGGGGATGATGATGAAGTAAATTAACTATTCTCTTCCTGTACCATTCCTGCAGAGGCTCAGGAAAGTACTGCATCTCAGGAAGACATCTTGTTGTGTTTTAATCATGATTGTCTTTCATTTCTTGGTTAAATCTGTGATCAAGAATGGAGAAAGAAGGGAAGGGATAGAGAACTTCCAATTTACTCACTGAAACACAGTTATACTCTAAAAAAAGCATATTGATCCAGGGTCATTCACGTTGTCTCAGGATATGACCCAACTCTGAACAAGAAAAATGCTCCTGAAAGGAGCTGGAGATTGACATTATGTGGTCCAAATGTGAAAAGCTGCCATGTTATTGAGTTCTTAGCATGGCCCAAGCACCTAGAAGTGCTCTACAATTAAAATTGCATAAATCCACACAGAATCTTTATATATTTGGGGACAGTTATTATACTGATTTCACAGATAAGAAAACGAAGGCACAGAAAGATTAAGTAAATTGCCCAAGGTTATATGGTTTGAAAGTATCAGAATGAAGTTCTGATCCAAGGCAATATTTAAATTTCATGTCTTCATGAAGAAACTTCATTTTTATCATATGCTGTTACATCACTGTGTTTTAATGCATTTAGGTCGTTTTATTATTATATAAAAAAGAATATATCAATAGATGAATTGCATCATGAAAATATCAATTAAATTGAAAATTCTGTAAAAATGGGTGGCAACTATTACAATTACTTCCCTTTTAATAAGAGAAACTGATGTACAAATGAACCAGAATTGAGAGCCAGTGTGAAATAATGAGATAATTACATATCAATTTTGTCTTCTGGGTCATCGCAGATTGTATACAGTTTTACAACTAAGTTAAAAATCTTAATGTTATTAAGGGATTTGTCCAGTTTAAAGTTTAACTCATTTAAAATCAAAAAGGAAAGAAAACATTGAAAGCATTTATCCTGCACTCTTGCAGAAGATTCAAATACACACTTTTTATTGAATATCTCAACTCAGAAAGTTTTGAAAAGATTGGTAAGATTTACGTCTCTACAGTACTTAAGAACACTCAGCACAGATATTTTTAAAAGGCTTCCTTTTAAATAAAACTATGTATGATTAGCCAAATTTCCAATGACTTGTATCTTAGTTTGGTGTCCCACAGAAACAAACCCTGAGATAAGAACTAAACAGCAAATATAACTTGTTTGGGAAGAGAAGGCTGTAGCCAGAGAAGAGTGGTGAAGAGAGACAGGAAGGAGAGACCCAGTAAAGGGAAGCCTGCTATCTCCCATATGAGTGGGGTCTAATTTTCCTGAGGAAACCCTGAAAGCCAGTGGAGACCATGCACCCAGTAGGGGTGAGGGAGTGGGGACACTGACACACCAACTTCCATCAGCTGCTGTTTCAGTCATTGAGTGAGGGCTGCTCGAGGGAGGGGCAATGATTCTGCCTGAGTGAGGCCTGCCCTATGGGAGGGGGTGTGGGCTCCAGTAGCAAGAGAAGGTCCTTGCTTGGCACAGATGCTGGCAGCTGGAAGCCCATTGAGGGTGGGGACACCAGCACCTGCTATACCTCTCCCCCATCCTACCTTTCTCTATAAAGGACATTAATTTGTCTCTAAATCTTTACATCCAAACAGCATTTCCTCTTGATAATAATAAAAGGAAAGATCAAATTATCCTACAAAGAGACTCCATCACATTAGTTTGCATGAGGGTTTCCACCAAAATATCCAGGAAGGGAATCCAAGCTCCCTGTTTCAAGCTGCTCTGATGAGCAAATACACAAGGTCTTGCATAGAAGGATGGATTATGAGTCAGTGGGAAAGACTTATGCAAGAAGTCAAGTCCAATGAGTGTACATCACCGATCCAGGATATCAAGATGCCTCCTGAGAAGTCTCTCTTTTCTAGCCCTCAAAGTAAAATATTGTTATTATTAGACCTCATGTTCATTCTTCTTACTCTCTCCTTTCACAAAATCCTAAAGTTCTGCTGGTCTCCAAATCCTTAATTTATGAGGCAAGGAGATTTGCAATTCAGAGAGAGATCAAGTGGTTTAACTTTGGTAATAAGCTGAGTCAGTGGTTCAATGAGAACCAGCACTAATTCCACATGGTCAAAGAAATGGCAGGATTTGAAGTTAAAAATCTTCCCCAGGTTACCCACTCTCCTCTAAGTGGTATGTGCTTTCATCTTCCTTCTAATTGTCTCTTTCTTTCCTTCCTTTCACATAAAAGTTCCCAAATTGGCCAAATGGCCAAATGACCAGATAGATGTTTCTCCTTTCTAGTATTCTTGCTTCATTGTGGCTATAGGTTATGACCTGTACCCCTTTCTCAGGAATGAAAAATACAAGGTAATGAAATAAACTCTCATGGGATTAGAAGATGCAAAGTAATTTTCAGCCATTTCTTCCTGCCTTTGTAGCCTGTTTCTGTTCATCTACCTCTGAGCCATATGCCCACGTAGTTAGAAATAAAGATCTATTTGTGTGTGTTCTAGTCTGCCCCAGCTCTTCCTACATGAAACTCTTTCTAAGAACAGTTCCTTGGTGCTTTGTCCTGAAAACCCCCCATTCATTACCCAAACAACAATAATAATAATCAAAATTACTTAACTTTAAAAAAATCAATTATAAAGATGACCCAAGTTGGGAGGAAGAGACATTCAAGAAAGAAATGATTTTAACCAAAAAAAAAAAAAAAAGTAATTAAAAGTGGAGAATCATGTGATCCTCTTATTTGATGCCTAGTAGGATTGCTTAGAAGACGGGGGGAAGTGGATCAACTATGTGAATTATATTTGCACTTTGAAATTTGTCCTTAGCCTGAAATCAAATCTCTGTGTTTACTCAGCCATAGCATGGAATCATACTGCTCCTCCAACTGATGACTCACAAGAAACACTGGATGATTTTCAACAGAAAAATTAGCATAATGCTCCTTCTCAGAGCATTTTGAAAGATAGAGGAGTGAGATAAAGATGGAAAATGTCTCCTGAGAGTCACCATTCAAAAATTCTTATCAAGTTCTGAAGAGAGCAGAAATGCTGATGTTTTCCTCTGGTCTTGCAATGGAAAGTATGAAAAGCTGCTGTTACAGTGTAAGTGGATTTACTGGGAGGTTTTCTTCCCAGCTAAAGGTCCAGGGTATGTATGCACCTGTGAATGTGTGTGTGTGCGTGTGTGTGTTTGCATGTAAAACAGAAAGGCATTGGCATAGGACCAAGGACATAAAACTTACATATATTTATCCCAAGGCTTGCTATGCATTTCTCTCTTATATCTTTGGAAAGAAACATCAAAAAGTTCTGAAGTATATAAGCATATAGATGACGATTAAAATGGAAAAGCAAAATACAGCAAAGTTATTAAAGTTGCAATTACAACTTTGCATGATCTGAGCATGACCTTGAATCATCCTCAGCAGAATAGCATATATTCCTTTAAAAAAAAAAAAAAGTACTACATGGAGGACAACATATGGACGCTACCGTGTTTCATTTACCTCAAGAAGACTGGTAATCAGCCAACATTGATTGGATATAGGATTGACAAGAACATCTGCCAATTGAGGGTTTATTAATCTACTCTACTTGGTTATTTAGTTGAAGTTATATCCATCATTTATTTAATGCTTTTGTTAATTTGGTCTGCTCCACATGTCTTAGGCTATGGTCTAGTAGAAACTGGCTCTAAGGTACCTACTTAAGTCAGGGACTGTATTCTATTTATACCAGGGCATGTCATCCTTATGAAATGCTCTGACATTCAAGTTGGACAAAAGGGTAACCACCAAGTCTTGATTTCCTAATGAACTCAGATTCTTCTCCTTTTACATCCTCAACTAGAGCTTGAGGCTCAAGGAATACATAGGGAATCCATATCCTTAACTATGAATTAAGAATTATGAAAAAGTAATAGAAACTTGATAGACATTCATAACTGCAGGGAACATCTGGGAATAGTGGCAAATTACCTTAACTATGTCTAACAATGATTCACTTAGGCAGAAATTTAAATTAATGACAGGAGCAAAAGAACAGAAGTGTCAGATCATTCTGGCATTATGTAGAGACTTTCTGATCTTCAAAGAGAATATACACCAAGTACTTATCCTGTAAAAATATAATCCTTTGAATCTATAGAACTGTCCAACACAACTATCTGCAATGATGGGAATGTTCCGTATCTGCTCTGCCCAATGCAGTAGCCATAGCTTGTGCAATGGAGAAAATTGATTTTAAATTTGATTTAATTTTAATTAATTTAAATTAAAGTAGGAACTCTTTATTTATTGCTGATGAGATTGCAAAATGGTACAGTCACTTTGTAAGGCAGTTTAGTGGTTTCTAACTAAACATACTCTTACCATATTATCCAGCAACTATGCTCTTTGGTATTTACTCAAAGGAGTTGAAAACTTATGTCCACACAAAAATCTGCAAATTGATATTAATACAGCTTTATTCATAATCTCCAAAACTTGGAAGCAACCAAAGATGTCCTTTAGTAGGGAAATGGATAAAAACCAGTAGGCAGAAGTTGAAAATATATTGATTTTAAAGTAAGATCTAACTCTAAAACCTTGGATATTTTTTTCGAGAAAATATATTTTTTTCAGTTGAACATTGACTTTTCTGATATTTTGAATCAGGTTAAAAACTCCTTGAAACTCTCTTCCCTTCTTGAGTTCTTTGACCCTGGTGTCCAGCTTCTCCTCCTTTTCTCTTCCTTCTCAGTTTCCATTTTGATTCCTTGGTTTCTATGTACTTTCATGCCTCCTGTTTGAGCTTTTGTCCCCTGAGCCCTTAAGATTCTTCTCTTGATATCTATCTGCTTGCTTCATCCAGCCCAGTTCACTATTCACTCCCATGACTAGGTTTTTGACTTACAAACCAGTATCTTGAGGCCCCAGACTTCATACTGGGCTGCTTCATCCTAGCTATTAACTCCCTAGGACCCTTCTGCCTACATATTCCATACAAACCCAACATAGGAGGATTTGACTCAATAACCCTTTAATACAAATACTTTCTGACACTATTAGGCTACAGGTCTATCATTTCATATCCAGATTGATCTTATTATGGATCTCTTCCACATTTCATCTTCTGTGGGTGGTTAATACTAATACAATACATCTTCTATGGGTGGTAATACAGAGTACTTCTCCTCTGGAGACTGGAGATATTGGTGTCTAGAACATTATCCTTTCATTCAATTCATCAACAATCCAATCTTCCTCTGTAAATGTCCTTCACATGCCTCCTGCTTGCTCTTCCTGCAGAGTGAGCTGGAGGTCTGGGGCTCTAAGAACTGAGTTAGCCTGGGCAAGGGAATGGGAAGGGGATGGGCTGTGACCATGTGACCAGAGCACTGGACACTTGGGATTCATCACTCATCAACCCACCCACTGAGAGATCAAGGTAGCAAGTCTATTGGAGAGGACTGAGAGAATAGCAGTGAGAAATATGGAGAAGATTTTGTAGCATAGAATCTGAATGATGGAATAAGCTAGTTTGAGAGACAAGGTCCACAAAGGATTCTAGAAGTATAAATATTGGGCAAAGAGAACTTTATGAGCTTCTGTTGATGAGTTTGGGGGCAAGAAGTGTGCTATTAAGATTACAGAGCTTACTGCTGCTGCTGCTGCTAAGTCACTTCAGTCGTGTCCGACTCCGTGTGACCCCATACACGTCAGCCCACCAGGCTCTCCTGCCCCTGGGATTCTCCAGGCAAGAAAACTGGAGTGGGTTGCCATTTCCTTCTCCAATGCATGAAAGCGAAAAAGTGAAAGTGAAGTCACTCAGTCGTGTCCAACTCTTAGCGACCCCATGGACTGCAGCCTACCAGGCTCCTTCGTCCATGGGATTTTCCAGGCAAGAGTACTGGAGTGGGGTGCCATTGCCTTCTCCGACAGAGCTTACTAGGCTCTCTTTTCTCTTATCCCTAATACATTAACCTAGCCTAAGCCCTCATGACCATATTACTACTTAATTACTATATTACTGCTTTGTCTAAACTGTTACCTTTGCTAAGTCTGGAAAACTCTCAGTGGCTCAGACCCTTATGTGTAAAAGTGTTTCTACCCATCTCACAGAGTCATTTGAAGATTAGATGGATTACTATATGGAAAGCATTTAGAAGAGAGTCTGGCCTATAATAAAATCTATATAAGCATTTTTGTTTTGTTTTGAGTGTGTGTGCTCAGTCATGTTTGCCTCTTTGAGACCCCATGGACTATAGTACACAAGTCTCCTCTGTCCATGGGATTCTCCAGGCAAGAATACTGTGAGTGGGTTGCCATTTCCTTCCCCAGGGGATCTTCCTGACCCAGGGATCAAACCTGTGTCTCTTGTGTCTCCTGCATTGGCAGGCAGATTCTTTACCACTGAGCCATCTGGGAAGCCATGTAAGCATTAGCTGTCATTATTATAATGTCCTATTAATATTATTATTTCTGTAACAGTTTTTTAACTGGCCCATCTATTCCCAGACTCTATCCCCTCCATTCCATTCTGCATGTCATTTTGCCATCATTTTCTTCACGATCCTTCTTTGACCATCATTATTTTTTTAATTACTTGATCAAGCCCAAACTCCTCTGACTATCATGACCTTCAGTAATCAAGCCTCATCCAACCCAACTTAACTTGTCTTTGCTCCCCAGTGCATCATCTCTCCATGCAGAAACCTATTTACTGTCTCCAGAGGAAGTCAAGACCTTTCACACCTCCCTACTTTTGTTTAGGTTACTTTTCTTCCCTGGAAAGATCCCCTTTCTTATCTACTATCTGTGTCGATTCTAACCACTTTTCAGGGCCCAGATCAAGTTCTACCTTTTCTACTACAGTGGAAGTAATGCCTGTTATGCTTTTCCGATGTGTATGTCTAATAACATTAAGAAGAATATCTAGTACATAGTGTGTATTTGGTAAATATTTCTGCTTTAGTTATCCTTTCTCTAGTATTTAACATCACAGATTTTAGAACTATCTTTTGCTTGACTGATGAATATAGGTTGTGAATATAGGTTGTAACAGTTTAGAAAACCTTCAGTTACATGTCATAGAAGAGTACATTAATGGAATTCTAAACCATAAGGATATTTACTGTCTTCTTCCAAAATTTCATCAACACCCATAAATGTCTTTCTGCACTTTGGTTTCACCATTCTCTCAGCCTGTTGTATTTTCATCCATGTACTTTTTACTTCACCTCACAAGATTGGGACTTCCTAGATGGTGTAGTAGTAAAGGACCCTCCTGCCAATGCAGGAGACATAAGAGACGCAGGTTCAGTTCCTGGGTCAGGAAGATCCCCTGGAGGAGGGCATGGCAACCCACTCCAGTATTCTTGCCTGGAGACTCCCATGGACAGAGGAGCCTGGCAGGCTACAGTCTATAGGGTCGCGAAGAGTTGGACACGACTGAAGCCACTTTGCAGGAGCATGCACAAGCCCATCTGCCTGGTATGCTGCAGTCCATGGGATCACAAAGTCAGACACGACTGGGCGACTGAATTGAACTGATACTGATTCCTGCAAAAGGTCAGAAACCAAACTACAAATTTCAAAATTTTGTTGTTGTTGTTGTTGTTGTTACTTTCTGCTTGGTGTAAACATTATGTGCCTACCCGAGCTGGGAGTCCTTTAGTTATCTTTTCAGGAAGCCTTGTTGACAATGTAGATCCTAAAGCGACCAACCAGAGCAGTCTGCTGTTAGCCCATGCTCTAGAACAGGAGTCCACTCCAAATAACAGTTCCCTCCTGAACACATTATAGTATTTACCTGAATGCAAGGTAATTAACATCTCCAGCAAGTCAAATTTCTGATTGCATCATATGGTCTCAGCAACTCTCAGGCCACTCACCCATCTGGTTGCAGCGTTGTAGCCATTTGCCAGCATGTGGGTTTGTGTGTGTAGAGTTGGGGGGAGCCAGGACCATTGGGTGTTTGGAGTAACACGTTACCACATGTGCATAGACAGGATTGTAATGTGTCCCCAGTCACTGCATGCCTCTGCTCAAGTCAGAAAGGGACAGCTGCTCCTGGTCACACGACCCTTGAATTTAAATCCTGAAACATTCCCTGCTCACTGTCTCTGGAGAATATCACAGCATGGAAGAGATAAAGGTTTTACAGTTAACTGGATGAAAAGCTATAGCCTTAGCTGTGAAAGGAAAAGCCTACAAGTCAAGAAAATAGCAGCAGTTCTACATAAAAGCCATATTGAATTTTTGAGCTATTAAAGAGAATGATATAGAATGAAAAGTGATTGCTAAATCAATTTAGTTTACTTATGTCTTCCTAAATTATGCATATGCAGATTAATTTGAAGGCAGTATACAAACACTGGAGTGGAGAATGAAAAATTCCAAATATTGCCAGATGAATTGATTGTATGACATTCCACACACAGTTGTTTTGGATCCGAAATCATACTTTTCTTTCACCTGTGTTGAAAGCATATAAATCCAATAAACAAATCTACGCGGGTGTAAGGACAACTGGCCCAAGTATACAATAGTTAGTAGCAATGCTAAGAAATATTCAACCCAGGTGTTTGGATTGTCTGAAGTTGCTGGTCATTGCCTACCCTGAGAAGTCATTAAATACACATAGCTGGCATAGCTTATGTGTTACTGAAGCTCAGGAATGGCTACTCGGTAGATATGTTGAAACAAAATAGAAGAAATAAAATGGGCTGTGGATATTCCATACAAGCTAAACATAGCACGTCCAACAAATATCACCTGTGGCCAGACGGAGTTGCAAGTTTCAGCCACATTATTTCAAGACATCTTTCTGTTTAGTTTTGTTTTCCACAGAGAGAGAATGCCAGTCCACCTGGAATGAGCACTTGATATGCTCTCCTCATAGTGGCTACAGTGATCTTGCCTTGATACTAACAATTACTGCTCCCAGGCTCAGGTGGGAAATACAGGTGACTGTCAAGAGCAGACAGGGAAATGACCAAAGTGGTCCTCCAACCCACAGAGTTTGTGATTGCTTCTGGCTACTGCTGGCTCTGACTCATACTCTAACGTCAATTCAGCCCATCCTGATGTTCCCCATGAACAGTGGAAGAGCACATGAGAATAGTCAGTGTAGTGGGTAGAGTGGAGGTTCTAGATGGATAAAGACCCAACTCTGTGAGGCTTTAATTTGGGCAAACTGCTCAACTTTTCTAAATCTCAGTGTCGTGTGTGTGTGTGTGTGTATGTGTGTAGACTGAAAGTGAAAGTGAAGTCGCTCAGTCCTGTCCGACTCTTTGCGACCCCATGGACTGTAGCCTATCAGGCTCCCCCATCCATGATATTTTCCAGGCAAGAGTGCTGGAGTGAGTTGCCATTTCCTTCTCCAGGGGATCTTCCCAACCCAGGAATAGAACCCAGGTCTCCCGTATTGCAGGCAGACGCTTTACCATCTGAGCCACCAGGGAAGTGTAGGTTGAAGATAATGAATTTAATTATTTCATAGGATTATGGGCAGATTGAATCAAATAATCACATGTGTTCTTTATCCCATGATAAGAATGTGCAGTCAAGTGGCCCTTAGAAAGCATCACTAGGAACAAAGCTAGTGGAGATGATGGAAGTCCAGTTGAGCTATTTCAAATTCTGAAAGATGATGCTGTGAAAGTGCTGCACTCAATATGCCAGCAAATTTGGAAAACTCAGCAGTGGCCACAGGACTGGAAAAGGTCAGTTTTCATTCCAATTCCAAAGAAAGGCAATGCCAAAGAATGCTCAAACTACCGCACAATTGCATTCATCTCACATGCTAGTAAAGTAATGCTCAAAATTCTCCAAGCCAGGCTTCAGCAATATGTGAACCGTGAACTTCCAGATGTTCAAGCTGGTTTTAGAAAAGGCAGAGGAACCAGAGATCAAATTGCCAATATCCGCTGGATCATGGAAAAAGCAAGAGAGTTCCAGAAAAGCAAGAGAGTCAAAATTTATTTCTGCTTTATTGACTATGCCAAAGCCTTTGACTGTGTGGATCACAATAAACTGTGGAAAATTCTGAAAGAGATGGGAATACCAGACCACCTGACCTGCCTCTTGAGAAACCTATATGCAGGTCAGGAAGCAACAGTTAAAACTGGTCATGGAACAACAGACTGGTTCCAAATAGAAAAAGGAGTACATCAAGGCTGTATATTGTCAGCCTGCTTATTTAACTTATATGCAGAGTACATCATGAGAAACGCTGGGCTGGAAGAAGCACAAGCTGGAATCAAGATTGCTGGGAGAAATATCAATAACCTCAGATATGCAGATGACACCACCCTTATGGCAGAAAGTGAAGAGGAACTCAAAAGCCTCTTGATGAAAGTGAAAGAGGAGAGTGAAAAAGTTGGCTTAAAGCTCAACATTCAGAAAACAAAGATCATGGCATCTGGTCCCATCACTTCATGGAAATAGATGGGGAAACAGTGGAAACAGTGTCAGACTTTATTTTTCTGGGCTCCAAAATCACTGCAGATGGTGACTGCAGCCATGAAATCAAAAGACGCTTACTCCTTGGAAGGAAAGTTATGACCAACCTAAATAGCATATTCAAAAGCAGAGACATTACTTTGCCAACAAAGGTCCGTCTAGTCAAGGTTATGGTTTTTCCAGTGGTCATGTATGGATGTGAGAATTGGACTATGAAGAAAGCAGAGCATCTGAGAATTGATGCTTTTGAACTGTGGTGTTGGAGCAGACTCTTGAGAGTCCCTTGGACTGCAAGGAGATCCAACCAGTCCATCCTAAATGAGATCAGTCAAGGGTGTTCTTTGGAAGGAATGATGCTAAAGCTGAAAGTCCAGTACTTTGGCCACCTCATGCGAAGAGTTGACTCATTGGAAAAGACTCTGATGCTGGGACGTATTGGGGGCAAGAGGAGAAGGGGACGACAGAGGATGAGATGGCTGGATGGCATCACTGACTTGATGGACATGAGTTTGACTGAACTCTGGGAGTTGATGATGGACAGGGAGGCCTGGCGTGCTGCAATTCATGGGGTCACAAAGAGTCGGACATGACTGAGCAACTGAACTGAACTGAACTGAAGCTCTAAAAATGTTAACTTCTATTATTATTACTTTAGTTACATTGGTTATAAAAGAGAGGGTGTAGGAGACTTCTGTGCTTAACTTATTGAGAAACTACCAGACTATTTTTCACAGTTTTCATTTTTCATTACCACCAGCCATATACAAGGGTTCTAGTTTCTCCACATCATCATCAACATTTACTGTTTTTCATTTTTTTTAATTCCAGCTTTCCTGGGGGTGTGAAGTGATGTCTTGCTGTAGCTTTTGGTTTGCATCTCCCTTATAATTAATGACATGGAGCATCTTTTCATGTGCTTTTTGGCCATTGTATGTCTTTATGACAACATTTTAAACACCTGTTTCAGTTGACTTACCCTAAACCTGAGGGGTATTTTACATATAGGTAAACTGAGGCTATGTAAGTGATTTCAATAAATTGTCCAAAGTCCGAGCAAAATTAGGTTCAAATTGATTTTGATGCTCTGGATCTAGGGGAAGCAAACAAGGCAAATGATGGTCTTGGGTAACTTAAGAGTATTTGGACCTCCCAAGTTAGGAAAAACTTCCAAGGATAGTGCAGCTAACAATCAAGTGACAGTGAAGCAGCTCACCTGTGAAGCAGCTCAGTTCTAGAAGAAAACCACACACAGTGGGCCCCTGAACCATTGGCTCATGTGTGGCTTGAGGCATTCAGTTTTCACAATGGAAGTTTGGGGAAGCCTCTGTAGGCCACTGGAAACTTTTGTCTCCATTATGTTTCTCATTATTAAAAAGAAAAAGAAGCTGCCTGCCATAATTGCACCAAGATCTAATTTCCTTCACAAAATGCCCTTTTATTAACTAGAACACTGAGGTCAGAAGGCACAAGATGAAGAAGTTAGACTTACATAACCCAATAGGAACAGAATCCAGATTGTATTTCAGAGAGCTTGGGGTTACTCAGGATACTGAAAGGGTTTTGGAACAGGCCAGGTGAGTAAGGGAACGTGTGCTCCTTTAAGCCTCAGGCTGACTCAACCACTCCAGAGAAGAGTGTCTGCATTGACATACTGCACGGACCACGTGTGTGAATGTGCTCCAGGCTTCCAGGGGCCACTGGAAGCTGATTAGACTTTATGTGCATCTTGGTTACCTACCCTGCCTCCTCTTTAGATTATTCTGGAATTCATTAAGTAATTTGGAAGCTAAATAATGCACATATAGAATGAGAGTCCCTACAGAGTGCCTTTGATACGGTCATTTCTAGGAAGAAACTTCCGATTGGACACTTGGGTTGTTTCTATGTTTTGCCTATTGGAAATAGTGGTGCTCTGAATATTTATGTTCAGATTTTTGTTTGGGCTTTTTTTTTTCAATTCCTTTGAGTATATATTCTGGTGTGGAATTACTGGGCCATATGGCCTTGAGTTTCTCTTACTAGTCCTAGTGTCTGTTTGACTCTCTCTGCTTCTGTTTTACAATGTCATGCCATACTTTAATACCCTCTCACAGAAAGTGAAAGATTATTCAGCATTTAGGATAAAACAGACTATAACTTAAAATTCTATATTTCAAAGATCTTTATTTCACACCGTTCTCTGGAGCAGCTAAGTCAGTCCAAGAGTTAAAACAGCACACATTCCTTATTCACCTGGCCTATTCTAAAGTCCTTTGAATATCCTGAGTAATCAGAAGCCCTTTGAAATACAGTCTGGATTCTGTTCCTATTGGGTTATGTAAGTCTAACTTCTTCATCTAGTACCTTCTGACCTTAGTGTTCTAGTCAACCAAATAAAAGTGCATATGATCAATAAATACCTAAAATACATGGAAATTAAGCCAAATGAAGGAGAATTTTAAGTTACAGTCTGTTTTATTCCAAACACTGAATAATCTTTCACTTTCTGTGAGAGGGTATTAAAGTATGGCATGACATTGTAAAACAGAATCAGAGAGAGTCAAATAGACACTAGGACTAGTTAGAGAAACTCAAGTTTGAACATTGGTGCCTTTAAAGTATCAACAAATGACATGAATGGGACAAAGCTTGCTTCCTATGCTGTGTGGAACATGGTCTTTTCTCGGGTACTTGTGTGAGTAACACTTGCCAGTCACACACCACTTGGGCCATGTGGAGTGTTTTCATTAACACATAGAAACTGATCTCCAGCCAAACCAGTGCTGTTTTCTTTAAAGGAAGTGCAAAGTATAGATGTTTACCAAATCTGGACTAGACTTCTTAGTCTCCAAAGAGTTTGGTTGTGGTTTCTGTGTTTTCTTAAATGTGTTTCAATATGGAAGAGAGCAATTTTGGACAGAAAAGAGTGAGATTCACTTGAATACTTTTTCTCCTATGATCTGGACCTTCCAAGGAAAGATGAGGAAATCGGCAGGAATATTCTTATCAAGGATGGTGACTATGTAATGTCATCCATATAAAGTATATAGATCATGTTTTTAAGAAATACCTTTAAAGGTTAGTCATTAAAATGAATGTTTCCCCAAGAATATTCTATGCTTGTATTAAAAAAAGAAAGTGTGTGTGCTAGTCTCTCAGTCTTCCCCAACTCTTTGCAACCCCATGGACTGTAGCCTGCCGGGCTCCTCTGTGCATGGAATTCTCCAGGAAAGAACACAAGAGTGGGTTGTCATGCCCAGGGATTGAACTCTACTCTCCTGCATTACAGGCGGATACTTTACCCTGAGCCACTTAGAAAGCTGCTGCTGCTGCTGCTGCTGCTGCTGCTGCTGCTGCTAAGTCACTTCAGTCGTGTCCGACTCTGTGCAACCCCATAGACGGAAGCTCACCAGGCCTCCCTGTCCCTGGGATTCTCCAGGCAAGAACACTGGAGTGGGTTGCCATTTCCTTCTCCAATGTATGAAAGTGAAAAATGAAAGTGAAGTCGCTCAGTTGTGTCCAACTCTCAGCGACCCCATGGACTGGAGCCCACCAGGCTCCTCCGTCCATGGGATTCTCCAGGCAAAAGTATTGGGGTGGGGTGCCATTGCCTTCCCAGCTTGGAAAGCTCCCACCCCTCAAAAAAGAAAACCTCTCAGCGAAGGTTTACCTAAAGATGAGGCATTAGTGTGGCAACTGGGGAGGGAGCATTTGCTGGTGCCGGGCTGATATCTGGAGCATTTGTTTCCTGGAGAGTGTGATGAGATAAAGTGGGCTCTTTAATCCTCTGCATCCAAAATATAGATGCCTTATATCCTGTTGCAGTGCAGAGCTTAATCAGAGTTGGAGTTTGACTGTGAAACCACAGATCCTTTGTAACAAGGTCTTTATGTGTTTGGCTGTACAGAGTGGGTACAACCCAGCCAAACTGATTTGAGTTCCCTGAATGTTGTAAAAATGCTTAAGGATCTTTCAAAGGAGTTATATGTTTATTTCAGAGAAGGCAATGGCACCCCACTCTAGCACTCTTGCCTGGAAAATCCCATGGATGGAGGAGCCTGGAGGGCTGCAGTTCATGGGTTCGCTGAGGGTCAGACAGGACTGAGCGACTTCACTTTCACTTTTCACTTTCATGCATTGGAGAAGGAAATGGCAACCCACTCCAGTGTTCTTGCCTGGAGAATCCCAGGGACGAGGGAGCCTGTTGGGCTGCCGTCTATGGGGTCGCACAGAGTCGGACACGACTGAAGTGACAGCATAGCATATATGTTTATTTGAACTATATAATTCCAAATTCATAAAACCAATATATTTGACATTAAAAACTTATGGAGGATAATTGCTTTACAAAATTGTGCTGGTTTCTGCCATATATCAACATGAATCAGCCTTAGGTTATGTGTAAAAAATAAAAAACAACACATATAAAGCATGGCTATGTCCCTTTGCTGTTCACCTGAAACTGTTACAACATTGTTTGTTAATCAGTTACGCCCCAATACAAAAAAAGTTTACGCTTTCAAATTGTGGTGCTGGAGAAGACTCTTGAGAGTCCCTTGGACAGCAAGGAGATTAAAACAGTCTATCTTAAAAGAAATCAACCCTGAATATTCACTGGAAGGACTGATGCTGAAGCTGAAGGTCCAATATTTTCGCTACTTGATGCGAAGAGTTGACTCATTGGAAAAGACCCTGATGCTGGCAAAGATTGAGGACAGGAGGAGAAGCGGGTTAACAGAGGTCGAGATGGTTGGATGGCATTACCAATTCGATGAATCTGAGCAAACCCTAGGAGACAGTGAAGGACAGGGAAGCCTGGCATGCTACAGTCTGTGTGTGCATGCTTAGTCATTTCAGTCGTGTCTGACTCTTTGCAACCCTATGGATTGTAGCCTGCCAGGCTCCTCTGTCCATGGGATTTTCCATGCAAGAATACTGGAGTGGCTTGCCATGCCCTCTGCCAGGGGATCTTCCTGACAAAGGGATCAAACCTGCATCTCCTACATTGCAGGAGGCTTCTTTACTTCTGAGCCAGTGGGAAAGCCCATGCTGCAGTCCATGGGGTCACAAAGACTTGGACATGACTCGGCAACTAAACAACTGCAAAATAATTGGTCACAACTCTTGAAAAAAATGCCAAGGTCATGAAAGACAAAAAGACTAAGGAATTGTTACAGATTAAAAGGGACTAAGGAGGCATATTTACTGGGGATTAGATAATAGTCATTGTATCAAGGTAGAATATCTTGGTTTTGTTAATTGCTCTGTGATTATTAAAGAAATTGTTCTTGATTAGAAGATATGCACACTAAAGTGTTTAGGAGTAAAGAGGTGTAATGACTGCAACTTATTCTCATATAATTGAGAAAAATGAGTGTGTGCGTATATATATATACATACATAGAGAGAGAGAGAGAGAAAGAAAGACACAAAGAGCAAAATATTTAACAATTGGTGAACTTGGGTAAACGGCATATAGAAGCCCTTGCAACCTTTCCATAAGTTCAAGTTTATACAATATTAAAAATTATAAAATATATACTCTGGCTAAAAGATTCCCTTCAAGATTTAATCTTGTTTCAGGTGTCATTTGATGATTAAGGGTAATCCCAGTAGACCAGTTTATCCTGTCTCGCCTGTCCAAACTTGGAGAAATTTGCTTTCTAATCATACCTAGTGCTATGATCAAAGGCATGATAGCTCCAGATTCCCAGAGCCCACTGAATCTATAAGTATGAAGTAGTGTGCATGCATACTAAGTCACTTCAGTCATATTTGACTCTGTGCGACCCCATGGGCTGTAGCCCACCAGGCTCCTCTTGTCCACAGGATTCTCCAGGCAAGAATATTGGAGTGGGTTGTCATGCCCTTCCTGAGCGGATCTTTCCAACCCAGGGATCGAACCCTCATCTCTTACATCTTGTGCATTGACAAGTGGATTGTTTACCACTAGCATCACCTGGGAAGCCCCAAGTATGAAGAAGGGAATCAACTAATATATGGATTATTCTTCTGATAAAATTTCTTGCAGGTAGTTTTACATAATAACTGCTACAGAACAGTGTGGCAGAGGCTGCTAGTTGCCATCTCAATATTCATTATTCCTTGGTAAAAATATCCCTGATTTTCATGAAAGGAAAGGGCTGCTCCCAATAAAGACTATTTCCCAATTCTTACAGCTAGGTGTGGCTATTTGGCTAAATTCTGACAAAAGAAAATAAAAAGGAAAGTTATATGGCAACTTCCAAAAACACCTTCTTAATATAATCAGTCATAAGTCCTTTTACCGTTCTTCTTTGTCTCTTTGCCCATAATGCCTAGAGTGTACATATGAGCCTGGATCTCTAGCAGCTATCTTGGGCAACAAAGACAAGGTCCATACCCTTGGGGTGGTAGAACAGAAAGAAGGAAACTCTGTGGGTCCTTGATTAAAAATAGCTGTCATACCAACCTTAGACTGTCTACTCATTAAACTATTTTTACTTTACAGGAGAAAAATAAACTTTAATTTTGTTTGTCATTGCTAATTTGAGATTCTATTATGTATCATTAAAAAAATGGTACTTTTAAAAAAATATAAGGGGCTAAAGTCTGACTTAGACTCATAATTTCTATAAAGTTTTCAGGTGATAATTCACTCCATGAGGGTGGATCCCATTGATATATCTTCTTAGAGTCTAGCAGAGTCTTCACATAGTTTTAGTAGATGAATATTTTTAGAATGAATGAAAACCATTTTAATAAAAACAACTCCAAAATGCTGCCTACATAATTAGAAATTCACCCCAATTTGGCATTGCCTTTTGATCATTATGATTTGCTTCAAAGATCATGTTAAATACATTTCTTTCCCTATAAACCTTTGGTCAAAAGCAAAATAACCCTTATCTAGACTTCTAGCTTGTTAATATTATAGGAAGAATTTTATGATTATAGTGTTTGCTTCTATGGCATTCCTTATTAACAGATCAAAAGGTAAAATGAATCAGGCAGCACAGACTGTGTCATATCAGGAACAAACAACTCTAAAATCTCACTAGTTTAAAACCACAAAGTTTGCTTCTGGTGGGTGGGAGTTCTTCCATATCTTCCTTATTCAGACTGCTGCAATCTCCTCCATCCAGACAAGGAGGAAAGGAACATGACAACTGCCCATTGGTTCTTAAGGCTTCCATTCAGAAATGAGACATATCACTCCCACCATGTATCACAAGGCCACACCTGACTTCAAGTGACAGGCAAGAAGTGCACCTGCTATGTACCCAAGATGAGAATCCCAGAATTCCCAGAGAACCCTAGTGACTACCAGATAAAGCGTTTCACAGCTGATTCTGAGCTCATGGCTTCTCCTCTTAGTCTTCTCCTGAATTTTCTTTCAATAATTTTTAAAGACAAGGCAAATTTGGTTGGTTAACAGAAAAATAACAGAGTCATTTATCATGATTATAGAGAGTGAAATTTTCCTGAAGGCAGAGAACTGGCTCTAATTCTTCTAATTTTGGCCAGTATTTGCTTGTGACTACCTGATAATGGAAAATGAAACAATATGAACCTCTAAAGTCTTATGGGGAGAAGGCAATGGCACCCCACTCCAGTACTCTTGCCTGGAAAATCCCATGGACGGAGGAGCCTGGTGGGCTGCAGTCCATGGGGTTGCTAAGAGTTGGACACGACTGAGTGACCTCACTTTCACTTTTCACTTTCATGCATTGGAGAAGGAAATGGCAACCCACTCCAGTGTTCTTGCCTGGAGAATCCCAGGGACAGGGGTGTCTGGTGGGCTGCCATCTGTGGGGTCACACAGAGTTGGACACGACTGAAGTGACAGCAGCAGCAGCAGTGAAGTCTTATTGGTGTCGTCTGACCATGTTAGATTGGTGGGTTATGAACTATGCAGGACTTCTATGGAATCTCTAGAATGCACGTAAGGGTTAAAAAAAATGTTTTCTTTTCCAAACATATTTGTTTGAGACCATATTTCCTTCATGTACTTCGACCAGGATAACATACTGCAACAGATTGAATGCAGAGCACACAAGAGAATCCAATCATTTTCTATAAAGTTAAATATTAAAGAGATTTGCAAAAGAACTTAGTTTAGAAAAAAGTTATTTTTATAAAATACATATTTTATATTAGTATGCAACAGGATATTGTTATTCTAAAGGAATAACTATATATAGCTTGAAACGTTCTCACTTTTAATCTTTAATACAGTAACTATTGACAGATAAAACCCACATTAAGTAAAGGTCCTTGAGGCTCTTAACTTTTCATTTTAAAATCAGTTCAATTCAGTCACTCAGTCATGTCTGACTCTTTGCAACCCCATGGACCACAGCACGCCAGGCTTTCCTATATATCACCCACTCCCAGAGCTTACTCAAACTCATGTCCATCAAGTCGGCGATGCCATCCAACCAACCATCTCATCCTCTGTCATCCCCTTCTCCTCCTGCCTTCAATCTTTCCCAGCATCAGGGTCTTTCCCAATGAGTTGGTTCTTCGCATCAGGTGGCCAAAGTATTGGAGTCTCAGCTTCAGCATCAGCCCTTCCAATGAATATTCAGGACTGATTTTCTTTAGGATGGACTGGTTGGATCTCCTTGCAGTCCAAGGGACTCTCAAGAGTCTTTTCCAACACCACAGTTCAAATAATTATTCTCAATAATTTTTAGGAGTTTAAAGGGGTCCTGAGACTAAAAGTATTAAGAACCACCTTAGATAATATCTTGCTTGGTAAATTTCAATTTAATCTTTCAAAAGAGAGAACTACTAAAAAAATTTTATCTACTGCAAAGATTTTAAGGATCAGTGAGATAATGATAACAATTTGAATATACCTATATGAGAAGCAGGCTTCCTCGGTGTCTCATTCGTAAAGAATCCACCTGCAATGCAGGAGCCACAGGAGAAGTGGGTTCAATTCCTGGGCCATGAAGATCCCCTGGAGGAGGAAATGGCAACAGTATTCTTGCCTGGGAAAATTCCATGGACAGAGGAGCCTGATGGGCTACAGTCCTTGGGGTCACAAAGAGTCGGATATGACTGAGCACACACACATACAAGGGGCATTGCCTGGTGAATACTCATCCCATTGCTGAGAAGAGTATTTTGATCTTATCTATGTGAAATACGAAGTCAATTATATATCTAGATTATAAAAGAATATATTCAGTTAACCTACTAAACATTACCTGAGAATAGAACTAGTCACTGAATGAAGATACACACTGCTGCAAATAACTAAAACTCATCTAAAAGAGGCTAAAATTGAAATAAGAAAATTACTATTTTCATATAAGGAATCCAGATGTTGAGTATTTCCACTGAAGATTATTTGATAACCTCAACTGGATTAAAATGTTCCCAGGATCCTTATATCCTTCTAACCTGTTAGTTTTTGGATCCTGGCTCATATCCATCCTTCAGATCAGATCAGATCAGTCGCTCAGTCATGTCCGACTCTTTGCAACCCCATGAACTGCAGCACGCCAGGCCTCCCTGTCCATCACCAACACCCGGAGGTCACTCAGACTCACATCCATCGAGTCAGTGATGCTATCCAGCCATCTCATCCTCTGTCGTCCCCTTCTCCTCCTGCCCCCAATCCCTCCCAGCATCAGAGTCTTCTCCAGTGAGTCAACTCTTTGCATGAGGTGACCAAAATACTGGAGTTTCAGCTTTAGCATCATTCCTTCCAAAGAAATCCCAGGGCTGATCTCCTTCAGAATGGACTGGTTGGATCTCCTTGCAGTCCAAGGGACTCTCAAGAGTCTTCTCCAACACCACAGTTCAAAAGCATCAATTCTTCGGCGCTCAGCCTTCTTCACAGTCCAGCTCTCACATCCATACATGATCACAGGAAAGACCATAGCATTCTTACCAGCCCCAAATACTGACATCAAAAGTAAATATAAGATCAAGAGATAGAACATAGAGGAGTGGTATATTTTTTCCCATGTGTTTCTTTTAGACAGCAAGAAAGATTTTTCCTGAAATCACTCTGCCACCATTAACACTGACTTGTTTTCAAACATCATGTGTCAGAAGTGGATCACCAATCCCTGGCCAGTGGAGAAGCTCAAATCAATCCTGGGATAGTGGAATTAGAGGTTACTATGATTGACTGAAACCAATCACGATTCCCTCTTTGTGGATGAAGAAGGACATAGCTTCTCCAGAAACATCTGATTCCTTGATATTGGCACAAAATGGGGTTCTTTTAGTAAAAACGAGGGTGGGAATGGGGGATAGCTATGGACTAGGGAACCAGTTAAGTTCCTGCATAATCGTGACAACTGAAATGTCTCATTGTGGTCCCCAAGACTGTTATGGAATAATATTGGGTTTGCCAAAAAGTCCATTTGGATTTTCTATACCACCCCACAAATGAACTTTTTGCCCAACACAAAAGATAAAATTCAGAGACATTGTGGGACTTCCTGGGTGGCCCAGTGGTTAAGAATCTGCACTTCCACTTCAGGGGGGCAAGGGCTTGATCCTTAGTTGTGGAACTAACATCCTAGATGACACATGGTTCAGCCAAAAAAAAAAAAAAAAAAATTTCCAGAGATGTTTTATAAATATCATATTTGTCTGTTTTCCTTCTTTTAATTAGTCAGTTGTCGTAGAGTGCCTAATGAATGCTTAGGTGCATTAAAGATACACAAAGTCTCATTTAACTTTTTACTGATATCTCATTCTTAGCTTGTGATATATAATTTATTCAATAAAAACAAAAAGTTAATTCTACTCAATCTGCTACTACTACATTTTTGTTTCCTTAAATTATTCTGCACATGTCACTGCTGATACATTATAGCATCATACCTTTTACGCTTAATGCTTTCAGTTAAAATTTGACTCCCCATTAAACTGGAAACATTTATGTATTTGAAGAATATAAATTTCATTCTATAATCCAAGTAATTCTCTAAGTAATTAATAAAAGTCAGAAACAAATACAGAAAAATACTATTCAATATGTTCTTCCTTTTCTAGAACAACCCACACAACAGCTGTCTGGTCTCACACTAACAGTATGAGCCACAAGAGCAGCTACATATTTCCTGCTATGATCCCGTACGGTCTGGTTACAGCAGGAATGATTTATAGATCATTCAGGAAATAATACTCTACCATTTTTCCTTCAAGGCTCAGCTTATATGTCATCTCTTCAGAGGCCTTTCCTGATCACCCTGTTTAAAAGAGGCTTCCTCAGATTACTTTATATTAAATTACTCTTCTAATTCCATCTATAGCACTCTTGCAAATCTGTAATTTCTTGTGCATGCATTTGTTTATTTTCTGTTTCCCAATCTAGAATATAAGCACTATAAGAGCTGGAAAACATGTTGGCCTTATTTCACACTGTACTAAAAGTCTAATACAGTGTCTGACACATAGTGGCTGATCAATAGATATTTAATTGAGAAAGTTTTCTTGGGAAAGAAAACTATTTTATGTTATATTCTGAAAGCAAAATTTAAACTTGAATTTTGGTGCTTATCATATTTTGGTCATTGACATGTAATGATATAGGACATTGTAACTATATAATTAACGGATATTTCACATAAGGTGTCAGATGTGGTAAAACACTGTAAACACAGACAAATCAATCTTTTTATGGCAAACAGATACTTTTTTTACATATGTGTTTTCATTTCAGATAATTTATTAAGTATGAGAAATTAATCTAATAATTTAATCTGGGGTTAACACAGTTTAGAAGTGTCAAGAAATGAGTCTGGCCAGAACTTACAATACTTCTGTATCTTCAGTATACTTTGAATGAGAACTATGTCTCGTGAACTCTCATGGTGATTATAATAATATACATCCAACTGTAATTATAAAACAAAGCATGGAATATTTTAGGCCATTAAACATTTTTTAAAGTTTTTTTTTGATGTGGATCATTTTTAAAGTCTTAATTAAATCTGTTAAAATATTGCTTCTGTTTTAGGTTTTGGTTTTTTGGTCTCGAGGCATGTGGAATCTTAGCTCCTCAACCAAGGATCGACCCCACAGCCCCTGCACTGGAAGCTGCAGTCTTAACCATTGGATAGCCAGGGAGGTCCCTAGGCCATTAAATATTATACTTTATTGTTATTAATGAAGTAAGCAAGTTACTGAAAGGGTGACTTGGAGTCTGTCTGTTTTCAATGGAGATATTCCCATGTACGGGTGTGATTAGCACAGAGTTGCTAAATCTCTCTCTGAGCCATCTGTGAGCACCTTCTTGGTTAAAAACAACACGGACTCGCTCTGCTAAGTTTTTAGTTTTTTGCCACAACTGTTAATCTTTATCTTAAACCTGGGAAGTTTCTCAAATGCCTCAAGTTTGGAAATGCCACCTTTCACAAAGAATCTGATCTTCAGATTGAAAAAAAGACCTGTATTAAGTCAACTACCTCAAACAAAATTTTATTAACATAAAATGTTGATCATAGAAGTGCCAATTCAACTGTAAAGGAAAAAAGAGAATTTTAGCTTACTATTGAGTTTAGAATACTTTCATGTGTTTGACTTTCTAATAATGCAAAATAAAATTCCTAGCTACTTGAGCACACTGGCTTGGTCTTTGGATCTATTTCAAGTTAGGGTGATTCATTATAAAAGCTCCTTTTATAATGGCCTCAGTGTGAGGTTTTAGTTCTGGCAAATCAGCAGTAGTAGAGACCTTGCTGACAAAGACCTCGAGATAGTCTGTCATTGCATTTGATGCTTTGGAGGCCTATGTCCTTACTACAGACCCAGCACAATCTCCTCTAAATAACTTGATCTGATTGCCATGGATGATCCATTCATGTGGAACCTCAGGGAGACCACTGCAATAAATATACCTATAACTGTCCAGAGACTGTATAAATAAAATGTCTGCTTTAAAATAAATTCTAAAGTGATCACAGCCATCCTAACAATCACTTTTTCTACTAAAGATGCATGTTTTTAAAAACCAGCCTATCAGAAACATCTAAAAAGGCTTGAGGACTTCCCTGGTGGTCCAGCGATCAGGGTTCTGTGCTTCTACTGCAGGGGGCACAGGTTTGATTCCTGGTCAGGGAAGTTCCACCTGCTGTGTGATGCAGCCAAAAAAAAAAAAGTAGATTAAGAAAAAGGCTTGATTTTGACTGTACTGTTCAGTTCCTCAAGTCCAGGCTGAGTATGATTAGGAAGCCATTCTTTAATGCACTTCCATCATAAAGTATACTACTTCACATCCATAATGGATATTGCTTCATACCCATCCCAACAGTAAGGGATAAATCTTTTCTGTGTTACTAAGATTACAAATACAAAATTTAGCTTTAGAAAGTATATACTACTAGTAACAATTTTGGGGCTTTCCAGTGGCTCAGTGATAAAGAATCCACCTGCAATGCAGGAGATGTGGGTTTGATCTCTGGGTTGGGAAGATCCCCTGGAGAAGGAAATGGCAACCCACTCCAGTATTCTTATCTGTTAAATCCCATGGACCGAAGAGCCTGGCAGACTACAGTGCATGGGATCACAAAAGAGTCAGATATGACTAATTGACTAAACAACAACAACATTAACAGTTTTTTATTGTACATAATTCAGAGTGGGGATGAAACAATTTTATACAAAGAATAACCTTTTAGATCTTTAAAGCTATTGATACTATCATATTTCATTAATCATAAATCAGATCAGATCAGTCCCTCAGCCGTGTCTGACTCTTTGCGACCCCATGAATCGACCACATTAGAAAAAATGGACAAGGGCGTCTGTCTTATCCAGAAAATAATAACCAACAAAAATAAAAATTAGACCTTGAGCTAATTTCCCATTTTGAATGTGACCTGATGTTTCCCTGCTCTTTTTGATGGACAGGATGACCTCAACTTGGGCATGACTTACTCTCCACTTAGAGACTGGGGTGAGAAGCTGCCATGTGCAGGAATGCAGGGAAGATAGGGACTCACAGCTGCTGCTGCCACCACATGCCTCCTGAGTGAGACCTGTTTGCTTGTTCAAAAGCAGGGCCAGTCTCTGTTCTTATATATCCTCTCTTTTTTTAATTTATTTTTTAACTTCTTATTTTATATTGGAGTGTAGATGATTAACAGTGTGATAGTTTCAAGTGGACAGCAAAGGAACTCACCAGATGTATACAAGTATCCATTCACGCCTGAATTCCCCACCCATCCAGGCTGCCATATAACATTGAGCAGAGTTCGCTGTGTTATAGTCCTTGCTGATTATCCATTTTAAGTATAACACTGTTTATACATCTCTTATCCATGATCTTAGGAATACTACTTTTTAAAATTATAACATCTCTCTTCTTAGCTAGACTCTTTTGTAAAAGATTGTACATACAAAATGCTCCTTTCTGAGAAAAGGATTCATTTGTGTGTGAATGCCAACAGAATCAAACTTGTTAACATTTTTGGTATTTTATTTCAATGATGTAATTATGGTTTCACACATAAAACCTGTAAAAAAGGCAGTATAAAACCTTGAACAGGAGGGAGAGGAGAGGGAATTTCAAAGGGGAGTGGATATATGTATACCTATGGCAGATTCGAAGGTATGTGGGCTCGAAGTTTTTTCATACTTCTTACTCAATGACTCTCACTTAGCATCCTTTCTCCAGGACATGCCAGCTTTTTTTCATCCTGTAGTCATTCATAAATCCAGATTTTTTTAAAAAAGCATATTGAGTCCACATGTACCATGTATAAGGTGAATTTATAATATCTATTTAAGGTAAAATGTAAAAGCTGGTAGCTTAGATGTCTGTTAGAATATAAGCTCCTTGAAGGCAGGGAATTTTGTCTGTTTTGTCCACTGACATCTCCTGAGCTGCTAGAAGTGTCTGGCACACAGAGGGTGTTCAATAAATATTTGTTGAAGGAATTAAGGTTTTTATATTTTTCATCCTAACTTTAATTCTCACTGATGTGTTATGGAAAGCATATTGATATGTTATATAAAGCACATATTTTAGAATGGATAATTCCCTAGAAACATACAACCTACCAAGATTGAATCATGAAAAAACAGAAAATCTGAGCAGAACCACTATTAAAAAAGAAGATGAATCAGTAGTCAAAAAACCTCTCAATGAGCAACTATAAAAATGAAGGAAATCCCATCATTTGCAACAGCATGAATGCACCTTGAGGAAGTTTTTCTAAGTGAAATAAGTCAGATAGAGAAAGATAGCTCAGTTCAGTTCAGTTCAGTCGCTCAGTCGTGTCCGACTCTTTGCAACCCCATGAATCGCAGCACACCAGGCCTCCCTGTCCATCACCGACTCACGTCCATCCAGTCAGTGATGCCATCCAGCCATCTCATCCTCTGTCGTCCCCTTCTCTTCCTGCCCCCAATCCCTCCCAGCATCAGAGTCTTTTCCAATGAGTCAACTCTTCGCATGAGGTGGCCAAAGTACTGGAGTTCTCAGCTTTAGCATCATTCCTTCCTAAGAAATCCCAGGGCTGATCTCCTTCAGAATGGACTGATTGGATCTCCTTGCAGTCCAAGGGACTCTCAAGAGTCTTCTCCAACACCACAGTTCAAAAGCATCAATTCTTCGGTGCTCAGCTTTCTTCACAGTCTAACTCTCACATGCATACATGACCACAGGAAAAACCATAGCCTTGACTAGACGGACCTTTGTTGGCAAAGTAATGTCTTTGCTTTTTAATATGCTGTCCAGGTTGGTAATAACTTTTCTTCCAAGAAGTAAGCGTCTTTTAATTTCATGGCTGCAGTCACCATCTGCAGTGATTTTGGAGCTCCCCCAAAATAAAGTCTGACACTGTTTCCATTGTTTCCCCATCTGTTTCCCCATCTGTTTCCCATGAAGTGATGGGACCAGATGCCATGATCTTCGTTTTCTGTATGTTGAGCTTAAAGCCAACTTTTTCCCTCTCCTCTTTCACTTTCATCAAGAGGCTTTTTAGTTTCTCTTCACTTTCTGCCGTAAGTACTGTATAATCTCACTGTATAATAACGTCTGTATTAATAGGTGGCATAAATGGAATAAATGTATAAATGGAAAGTTTATTATCCTGTAGCTCTAATAATCCATATTTCTATTTCTCAGTTTACCTAAGTTTGATCAAGTATAAATCTTGCTCTATATTCTTTTTTAAATATTTATTTATCATTGGTTCTTCCTTTTTTCCTTCTAGGAATTCATTCTTATTTTCTTCACCGTTGTTTTTTTTTTTTTTTTTTGAGAACTTCACCGTTTTAGGACAACTGAAGTCCTCTAGGATTTATTTCTCATCATCACAATATACCAACCCTTCCCCACACCATTTCTAGTTCCCTTGATTAAATTTGCTTTCTTGATTTGTTCCCAGGCCTAGATTACTCTTATCACTGAAACATACTCTCCAGTCATATGAAAATCCTCCCAAGGGCTATTGATCTCCTTGTTTTCTTCCCCCTAAAGGACCACGAGGTATCAGTCAGGTCCAGTGCTTTCTCTTTGTGGATGCTTCCCCTTCCCTGCTTCCTCTCTTCATCTTACCAACATTCTCCTGTCTCTTACACAGCAAAACCAAAATCCCTTCACTGATCCAGCCTCCCCGCTCTCTCTTTTTATCCCCTGTAAAATGGTAATATCATCTCAGTTTTTATTTCTTCACATCTCAACTTACTGTAGAAAGAATTTTCCACCTCCATACACTTAATACGTTGTTTTAAAGTCACTTTTAAACCCCTTGGTATCACTTAATATCTCAGATCTTTCCTTCCTTGTTGGAATTCTTTCCTCCTGTGTTTCCATTACACCTTGCTCTAGTAATGCACCTTCTGCCACCTTCATAGCAAGTGTTTGTTCTTTTTCATTTTGTTTCATTTATTTTTGCATATCTTCTCATTTTGCTTTTCAGAGCTCTGTCCTTGGTCCTGGTCTCAAACTTACAAAATTTCCATGGGAAAACTAATCAATTCCTATCATTTTAATTTCCACTTCTTTTTTAAAATGATTCCCACATTTACATCTTTAAACTCTCCACTAAACTCCAGATCTCATATTTCTGGTCATACTCTAGATATCTGCTCAATGTATGGTTCCCAAGCCTTCTAAAATCTATTAATTTTATTTCCTTCCCCATGTTACGCCAAGTGGCAATTTTCCAGAGGAAATAGGCTTCAAACTTTTTATCTTTAAGTGAAGATGATGTGTCAATCTCTCATCAACAAATATATATATATATATATATATATATATATATAAAAATGTGACTTGAGTAAGAAATAAACCTCTAATGTTTTTTGGAGTTTGTTGTTGCTGTCTGGATCAGCTGGGCCTAACTGATTCAAAATCCAAAACCAAATTCATTGCTGTTTCCCTGAGCACTATTAACAGAACGAAGGAACACGCTCTTCTCACCTGCACTTATTCCTCTATTCCATTTTCTTTGTGTTTTCTGAGCCATCAATATCTACCCACTCAAGCAGGCTAGGCACCTGGAAGCATATCTAGACTTCATGCTCATGTCCACCCACATTCCTGATTCAGGTAGTTCTGTAGATTCAGTTTCCAAGTATCCCTCAAATATTTTCCTTTATTTCCATCCTTAGTATACATCTTCTCATTATCTGTTGCCTGAACTATTTCAGTGAGTTTGTAAATGATTTCCTTGTCTCTAGTATCAGGCTTCCCTAAATCCATATGGCTGTCAGAGTAACTTTTATAAAACGAACTTTGATTATTGCACTCTCCTGTTAAAATCTCTCACCAGTGCTTACAGAAGAAAGCTGAAATGCTTTGTCATGGTATCAGTTCAGTTCAGTTCAGTTGCTCAGTCATGTCTGACTCTTTGCGACCCCATGAATCGCAGCACGCCAGGCCTCCCTGTACATCACCAACTCCTGGAGTTCACTCAGACTCACGTCCATCCAGTCAGTGATGCCATCCAGCCATCTCATCCTCTGTCATCCCCTATTCCTCCTGCCCCCAATCCCTCCCAGCATCAGAGTCTTCTCCAATGAGTCAACTCTTTGCATGAGGTGGCCAAAATACTGGAGTTTCAGCTTTAGCATCATTCCTTCCAAAGAAATCCCAGGGCTGATCTCCTTCAGAATGGACTGGTTGGATCTCCTTGCAGTCCAAGGGACTCTCAAGAATCTTCTCCAACACCACAGTTCAAAAGCATCAATTCTGCGGCGCTCAGCCTTCTTCACAGTCCAACTCTCACATCCATACGATATTAGACTCTTAGTACTCCAAGCCTTTTCACTCGCCTCAACTGCATCTCTGCTTCAGCAACACCTAACCCCTTGAAGCACTGCTCCTTCCACTCTTGCACCACACACACAGTCCATTAGTCCTCAACTGATCCTTCTAGAAATCCCAATTTTGGTTTCTTTTACTTTAAGAAGGTTTTTCTAGTTTTGACACACATCAATTCTCTCCTGATACTACTTGTTGGCTTAAAATGTGCTTTTGCTATTGAATGTGGCAATTTTTAAAAACCTTTGCTCATGCAGCCACTGTGATAGCCATAGATGGCCATGGCTGTGATCCTCTTGAGAATAGGGGGATATCTTACTGCAATTACATATGGAAAGCACAGAACTTAGCACATTACAGACACCCTAAAAGATGTTTACAAAATGGAAATGATAAGCCTTTTCCTCAGATAGTTTAGCATCTGCTAAGGGTTACATTATCTATATAACTTAAAATTTATAGAGAGCTTACTGTGTGTCAGGCACTTTAGCAATTATTCTGTAAGTTTTATTTTATTTAGCCTAACAGTAAATCTAGGGCACTGAAACATGCATTAGATACCTATCCTTACTGATTTCATTATCTGAAGCAAACCCTATTTCACCTTTCTGACAGGTAGGTCACTATAGGTTCTTGGGTATTAATTGGATGGATTTCTTTCCTACACAGTAATTGAATGAATAGCAGAAATATTACAGTTTACATTTGGGTTTTTTCTCTACAACTTTCAAGAGGAAGTTCAGCTATTTTGAACAAAAATTATGACAAGTTTCATGGACCTCTATGATAAGTAAGAAGTAACTTAAATAAGAGACACAGGCACAGAGGGGTTGATTAACTGGTTCTACATCATAACTTTTCAAGATTTCATTATTATTCTACACACAACGATTGACCACAAAAGAATTTGCTAATTATCATGGCAAAATTCCAAGAGTGACAGAATTGTATACATGACACTCAAGACTTATTTTGGAGGACCCTGATAAGATGTTGGGAGAGCTCTAGGCCCAAATCCTATGACTCCACTCTCTGGTCCCGTAGGTAGGAACATGCCTTTTATAATTCAGTTCTGGCAAATCTTTCATCTTCAAATAATAATAGGCAGATGTAGGTCCCTAGTCTGTCTATATATTAAGAAACAAACAAGGGACTTCACTGGTAATCCAATGGCTGCAAAACTAGGTTCCCGATACAAGGGGACCCGGTTCCATCCCTGGTCTGGAGACTAGATTCCACACGCTGAAACTACCACCTGGTGCAGCCAAACAAATAATTTTAATATATATTTTTTTAAAAAAGAAACAAGAAACTAAAAAGCAAACAAACCAATATTCCTTTCCTAAGGAGTCCAGAGCCAGTGGCATTTGCGGAAGGCCAAAAGCCATGGGACGATGGAGCAATGACCTGCCACTTGGCCTTTTTTGCAGAAATACACAAAACGTGTAGAATCGCTTAAGTTTAACCCCTCCTAGCCTCATCACTTGGAAATTGGATGCTCTGAGGAATGCAGTACCCCACCCCACCCCCGCAGCCAAGGGTGAAAGAGTGATTAACAATCGCTTGGCAAAACAGCTTCCCGGGCCATTTGGGAGTTGCACGCGTTCGTCCCCGGGGTTCGGGCCGCAGCGCCTTCACGCGCAGCCTTTTTGTTTACTCCGCCAGCAGGGGAGACAGGGAGCGAGCGTGTAAAGATGCTCAGGGCCCCGGGGGCTATATAAAGCTTTGAGTTCGGGCCAGGTGGGTGCCAGGGGCCAGGCTGTCCATGGAGATCGCGAAACGTACGGAAAGCCGAAGCGGCCAGTGCGTGCACCTCTGTCGCCCGCCGCCAGCTCCAGATCTTCCGATGCAGCACAGGGGCGCGGACTCCGGGTACAGCGCCTTGGCCCCGCCTCGCGCTTACCCTGCTCCATCCCTCCCGCCTGCCCCTTCCCGGCTCCTCCCCTCTGATCTTCCAGCCCCATACTCTCCCCGCCCTGGCTCAGCGGCGGTCTGGTCTCCTGGGTCTAGGTTCGCATCTTCTCTGCGCGTCTTGTGCTCCCCACCTCGCAGATCCGTAGTCTTCTGGAGACCGTGGATTGAAGACGGAGGAGAGAAGGAGCAGGAGGCGCCGCACCACGCCGTGGAGGCGGTGAGTGAACCGCGCGTGGTGGGCCGCACCTCTCAGGGGCTCCGTTGATCGACCCGCTCAGGGTACGCGGGACCCCGGGGAGACGCGCGCCGGGCCTGCCCGTGGCATATTATCGCACCACTAGCGGTGGCCTTGTCTGTGCTGTGCGGTGAGTGCATCAGCCGCTCCCGGGACGCGAGGATGGAGCCGGGAGGGAGGCTTCTGAGCCCCCGGGGTCACATTCCATGCCGACGGGAGGAACGCTTGGTCGCCCGGGTTTGCAGTTTTTTAGAAAGGGGTGAGTGATAACTGCGATCCGTTTCCTTACACCCCCTCAGATGCCGGATGGCCCCGGAATAACGGACGCCTCAGGAAAGCTTTCCCAATACAGACACCCAGTCAGGTGAGTGACAGGCCTCATCGAAGGGCTCCAGCAGCTCATGGGAAGGGTCTCGCACAGCCCTGCTCAGGAGCTGATCCCGAAGTTTTTTTCTTTTGGAAAAATCTACCTTCAAGGTTTATCTGCCTAGTCCCAGAGGTCCTTTGCTCATGGAGTTGAAAAACGCAGTTCACGCTCTCATCTGAAAGAACGGTTAATCAGTGCCCACTCAGTAAGCGCTTTACAATATCTATTATGAAGAGGGAACGCTGGTAGCATTAGTAAAAGTAGAGTGATGACATCTTGTGCCTGCGAAACAATTTCTTTTTAATGCCAAAAGGTTTGAGTGAAACTGGCTTCACACCAGGCTGAGTGGGAATATTCTTACTCTTTTGCAAACCAGAATCAAGAATGGTGTTCGCAATTGCGGTTTACAGCAAACCGAACCAATCAACAAATGGAACTTGAGACGGAAGAGAAAATGGAAACGTAATGAAAATCCCAGAGATTGCAGGACCGTAAAAGCGATCGAAAGTTATTTGACCTAACAATTAAGAGCTAGTTTGCTGTTCCTTGGGGTTCCTAGCCACAGGAAGTCAGTCTTCCTGCAAGATGATTAGTATCTTTTAATCAGGTGAAGGCTTAAGTCTTCATTGCCTGCTTTAGAGAGCTGTTAAATGAAGAGCTGTATAAAGTTTGTAGAATGTGCATGTGTTTATAATAGCACGTAGTAGTCTGTTCTTGCCTGGAGAATCCCAGGGATGGGGGAGCCTGGTGGGCTTCCGTCTATGGGATCGCACAGAGTCGGACAAGACTGAAGCAACTTAGCAGCAGCAGCAGTCAATAAGTGTTAGTCTCTCAGTTGTGTCCGACTGTTTGCAATCCCATAGACTGTAGCCTGCCAGACTCCTCTGTCTATGAAATTTTCCAGGCAAGAATACTGGAGTGGGTAGCCATTCCCTTTTCCAGGGAATCTTCCTGACCCAGGAATCCAACCCGGTGTCCTGCATTGCAGATAGATTCTTTACCATGTGAGCCACCAGGGAAGACCATAGTAGTCAATTAGTGTTGATTAATTTCCTACCCTTTGCTAGCACTAGTGAAGAACACAGGAAAAGATAATCACAGCCCTTTGGAAGTGTTATAATGGTTTACTTTGGTCAATTTTATGACTAACTCTACCAGGAGTGGGGAGGTGGGAGAGTGTCAGGGAAGTGTGTATCATAGATGTGATTACCTGGCTGAGTCTTGAGGTTAACCCAGTGGCGAACCTGGGGGGTGGGGCAGAAGACATTGAGAGGAAAAAGAATAGCACAGTTACTTCTGCGAGCATCAAGAACTGGCATTTGAGTGTGTGGAGCTGTGGTCACTCCAGCAGGGAAGCCAGAGCCAGATCTTGGACACCTTGGTACAAGACTTTTGTCCTGATCCTGTATATGGCATTGGGAACTTATGGACTTTATTCTGTAGGTGGTATTGGGGGTTACTCAAAGGATTTTAATTAAAATATTAATGTGATCAGATTTATGCTTCAGAAAAATCAGTAAGGAAATCATATATAGCCTTAGAGCATCAAAAGTGAAATTGGAAGTTATTGCAATTAAGGCATTGATGGAACTGGGTGAATTTGGGAATGCTTAGTTGACAGTAGATTAGGCTTAGGCTTATGATGTATTGGATATGGTAGGTAAATAGAAGTAAAAAAACAGAATGGTTCCCAGGTTGGTGGCTGATGACCAGGTGAATGTTAAGCTAATGAAATGGAAATTAAGGCTTAAAAGATAACTTGGGAACAAGATAGCGTGTCAGATTTCCCATTTGTCATATTTCATGTGCATATGGGGCCTCCAAATAAGATCTGTCCAGTAAAGACTTGCATATACAGGTCAGTGGCCCAGAGTCCAGTTCTTAAGTGGAAATACAGACTTGGGAGGCTTTGGTAAATAAACAGGGGAATCATGGCAGTGAGTCAGGTCATCTGGAGGAGTGAAAGAGGAAAGATGATCATTCTTCATAAGATGCTGGGGGAAGGCCAGCATCTAACCTGTCTACAGAGAAAGAGAGGTGCACAAACCTGACTGGGAAGAATCAAACAGAACAGGGAAGAAGTCAGCAAAGTGTAAAATCCCTGTAAGAAAAATGGCCAGTGAGAGATTCTGGGGAGACAGAGTGTGATAATAATTAAAAAACATTCTTTGTGTTGTACAGTTTTACACATTAGAAAATCAATTGCAATTTTTAGGAGCAATTTCTTTTCTGAACTAATGTAGCCGTTTCTTTGTATTTCTCTTTAAGTTCTGTCTTGTATAGTATTGTGTGTTTCTGATTCTTTTTACTCAGTTATCAACTTCTTGAAGATAGGGATCATGATTTATCTGTCTTTGAATTATGAGTTATGTTTGGCATAAGAGATTACTAAAATATTTGTAGGGTGGCTGATATTGCTTATTTAGGCACCCAATTTATAAGTTAACTGTTTGGCTAGAAACATTTATCAACTACATTGCCTATGTTTTTGCTTTTTAAAATGGAACATACTGAATATAATGAAATTTTCTCTTTGTTAGAATGAATCTGATTTGGGCACATGAGGCTAATTATTGTACACTAAAATACCAGGCACTCTAGTTGGTGGTGCAACTTTATCCTTTTATTTCCCATGAATGAAAAATAATTGAAGATCAGATGGTAAGATTAATATTTGTTGTAAATTTAAAATTTTAAGGTAATCACATTTACATGCAAATTATTTGTACAAAATCAGTATATTTTCAATATCTCAATATACTGTTCCCAAATTTAGTTGGGTGGGGAAAAGGGAGAGAGATGGGATCAAGGTTGGGGTTGGAGATAGCCTTTTGAAAAAGTTGCTTTTTGTATGTTTCTAAACTTGATTTAAAGTTTTTATCATCCCAATATTTAATGTCATGGTAGGATTCATTTTTTCCCCAAAGGAATCTGGAAATTGGAAGATAAACCTTCTTCTGTATTTTGTAAGAATAAGTATATCCATAATGCCTGAAGTAAGCTATCTAAATATTGATCTTAAGCTCATGTAGGGTTTAATGTGAATGTGATCCAACTTATAACTTGGATAAAGATTTAAAACAGTGAATCAGTTATTGATACTTTATCAAATAGACTCCATGAAAGCTGTAATACCAGCATTTTAAACTCTATTTAAATGCATAAATCAGTTGATAAATATATGGAGCTCTTGAAATTTGAACATTTCATGAGAACAAAGATTCTGAATGTGAAAAAAAATAAAGCATATTATGTTGTCTGCTTCTTTCAGACTATTTTGGCCAAAATCAAAGTGTTATGATTACTTATATCAAGAAGCAGAAGCTCTTCTGAAAAATTTTCCAATGCAAGCCACAATTTCATTTTATGAAGATTCTGATAGTGAAGACGAAACTGAGGAGCTGATCTGTGAAAATTAACCTGATTAGTTTTGATGACATTCAAAGCTTGTAGGTACAAATTAGATTAGTGTACAAATGTATAATAATCCTTTTAAAATTAATTTATTTGTATATAAATTATTAATAAAATGAAATATTTAGTAATTACTATAGAAGTTTGGCCTTTTTTATCCCTACACTATAGTACAATGTTGGAATTTAAAAATAGGTTCTGTATACAAGTGTCTTGATTGTATTGTAAACATTTGGAGCTTACAAAAGATAATTTAGATCGCTTCATCAAATTACAAATTTATCTTTGTTTATAATTTTGAAAACATTTATGTATGACTTTTCAAAGAATAACAATATTTAATTTTCAAGACTGAGTTTTGTAATATCTGGTATTTCCTACTGATCACCATTAGATGTTGTAGTAACAGATGAGTATTATCTTATTAGGTAATGAGGAAAATCACCTTATGTTATCAATCACATGTTACTATTATGTATTAGTTAGCAGATAGTGAAAAAGATTGTAAACATTGTCTATAATTAAGATTGGGAATCAATGTTAGGAATATTAAATTTTAGCAATTTTAATGAACGGTGAGTCAAGTTATTCTCACTTTAATACTCTTCTGCTGCCCTTAAATTCAGTAGTAAAATAGCATGGATGTTTAGTACTTATGGCACCACACTGAGGGATCCCCAGAGTTAAAACATCTTACTTAAGTGGAGTCTAAAAAGGGGGAGACAAAATGCCAGAATTTGATAATCATTTTTTCATTTCAGTACACAAGGGAGCTAAGAAATTTGGCAGATAGGAAACATTCTCCAATAATATCACCTTCCATTGCTCGGGTTCCCAGGTCCTATATTCTCATGTAAAAAATTTTCTCCTGGGAAGTGAAATAAGAAATTCTTAGTGATTAGCTTAAAAAATTTTATAGAAGAATACATCCTTTTTTTTTAATGAAAGAGAAAACAGAAGCACTTTGCATGGTAGATAGAGGTAACATAGTAATTATGATCATGAAATTCTTTTAGCTCAAATACAGTCTTTTCAATTACAAGTAGCTGAAATACAAGTGTTTCCATTGCTTAGCTAAGAAACGCCCCTTACAATCATTGATTTACAGGCACTTTAAGAACAAGGCAATTGAAATAGAACAAGTTCAAACCATGTTTCAGAGTCAGGAAAAATTACTTATGGAAAGAGGATAGAGAGAGTTACTTAGAACTATATTTCTTCTCTTGAAAACTTTGCTTTCACTGGATTCTACTCTCAGGATGTATGTGTTCCTCAAGAGATATGCAAAACCCCACCAGATCACAAACATAGACCTTGAGCATTAGAGACTGGTGTTTGCCTGCACAGTATTTGTGCTGCTGTTATTAATATGTTGGAATAGTATTAAGAGCCACAGTCACATTTATTGAGTGCCTACCATTAGCCAGACATCTCACTTAATCCTTACTAAGAAAGACCTAAACTCATTGTGTAAATTGAAAATGAGGCATTGAGATATTAAAGTAACCTGCATAAGGTTGCTCATTTATTAACCCTAGGTGTGGCATCCAAACTAAACCTCAGTTCAGTTCAGTTCAGTCGCTCAGTCGTGTCCGACTCTTTGCGACCCCATGAATCACAGCACTCCAGGCCTCCCTGTCCATCACCAGCTCCCGGAGTTCACCCAGACTCACGTCCATTGAGTCAGTGATGCCATCCAGCCATCTCATCCTCTGTCGTCCCCTTCTCCTCCCGCCCCCAGTCCCTCCCAGCATCAGAATCTTTTCCAATGAGTCAACTCTTCGCATGAGGTGGCCGAAGTACTGGATTTTCAGCTTTAGCATCATTCCTTCCAAAGAAATCCCAGGGTTGATCTCCTTCAGAATGGACTGGTTGGATCTCCTTGCAGTCCAAGGGACTCTCAAGAGTCTTCTCCAACACCACAGTTCAAAAGCATCAATTCTTCGGTGCTCAGCTTTCTTCACAGTCCAACTCTCACATCCATACATGACCACAGGAAAGACCATAGCCTTGACTCGGCGAACCTTTGTTGGCAAAGTAATGTCTCTGCTTTTGAATATGCTATCTAGGTTGGTCATAACTTTCCTTCCAAGGAGTAAGGGTCTTTTAATTTCATGGCTGCCATGAAACTAAACCTATCTGACTCTTAAACTTGGCTAACTATGCAACACAACATTCTGGGGTAAGCTGCATTAGTCTACATTTCGCTCGATCTTTCAAGAAAGAGAGGAAGTTAGATGAGGAGGAAAACCTTGTCAGTGGGTGAGTGGAGCTGAGCGAGACTTTACTAACCTCTTCAACTCGTTCACTAGTCATAGCGAGAGTTCCTAAAGGTTAAATGTTCTCTGCACCTCACAGGAGTGCCTGTTTGCATTTCACATCTCAGCTCTTAAAAGTTCTCTTTTCTGTACAGATTGGTGCCTTCCTTAAAAGAGAGTTTCTGGCAAATCAAAATGCCTTAATAGTGTTATTTTATTCCATATTTCAAGCAGTGTGATGGTAGTACTTTAACAATGGACAGACAGTTGTGTTCTGGGTTCACATGCATCTCTAAAAATTTATTCTCAGATTCGGTCAGCACCAAGGCTTAGCAACAGTTTCACTCTTTAATCTTTCCACGAAATAGCTGTCACCTCCTTGCAGTGCTGAAATTCAGGGTGCAGGACGAATGGGGCATGTGTAGTTTGCACTGGTTCCACCCCTGCCCGCTCTCCATTCGCCCCGTTGGCTCCGCCTCACGCAGCCTCGACGTGCTGCGTCATGGCGCGCCTCACCCTGGACGACCCCGGAAGTGGGTCGGGGGCTTGGCCTCTGCCCGGCCCCGGAGCCGGAGCGGGAGGTGTTACTCCACAGGCTTTGCGCTGAGCTGTCGAGTCGGGCGGCGGACCCCGGGCAAGGCCCGGGCCAGGGGTCCAGGATGCTGAACGTCCCTTCCCAGTCTTTCCCGGGCCCCAGCTCGCAGCAGCGGCTCGCCTCCGGGGGGCGTAGCAAGGTAAGCGCGCTGCAGTCCTCTCTTCCTGCCGGGATCTCAGGCTCCGGCACAGTCCGTTCTCTCCTTACGTACCCTCTCCCACCTCCTGTCCCCACCTCTGGCTTTCATCCCCCCTACCCTTGCTGGCGATTTTTCAGATCCCATGCGTTCTCCAGTCCTGGAACTCTCTTAACCTCCATCTCTTACCAGCTGGTCCCTTTTATTTCCCATCCCTTTATCCCGTTCTGTCAATTCCCTTCTTCCAACTCTCTTTCCCACTAATCAGATTCAGATATAAGGTAATGCCAGGCTCTGTGCTTCCTATGTCGTTAGGTACTCTGTATCGGCTTCCTTCCTTCAACATAACCTGCTCTCCGTTCTTTGTTCACTTTCCGAAGAAGTTGTGAGCGATCTGGGTTCCCTAGAAGAGGAGAATGGCTGGGCAATAGCAACAGTGACCAGTGTTTATTCCGCCAAGAGCGGGGACTCCAGGAGCTAGGGAAGATTGGAGAAGAGAGAACAAATTTCTATATACAAACCTCCGGTTAGGTTTAGGGATACTTCTCCAAGTCACACTGCCTTTCTCTCTTCCTCTAGTACTTGATTGTTTTATCACTGTCTTTTCTACTGATATCTCTTGCTAATTTTGAAGCCAATATAATGCTCTTTAAGTTTTTGTTGAACATAGTAGTTACTGTTACCAACAGGTGGGATGCAAATGTGTTTTATATTTGCAGAATTTAATGAAATTGTCTCCCATGTTCATTGCAATATGAATGTTGCTTGCTCCTATTGTTTGTTAGTTCCTCATTCTATAACCACATCTTCATGTTCTGTTTTCAAGACTTCCGCCTGATCAGGCCATTCCTTTCTTCATTTCTGGACTCTTGAGTCTTTAGCATTAACATCATTTGGAAACTTCATCAACTTTATTTTCTCCACATGGACCTGGAGCTTGACCCTAAGTCAGAATTATGGGTTCAGAGATCTGTAGCTTTCATTGGCCTTTCATAAGTCTCTAACCCCATCTATAATAATATAGCTGAAATCAATTAAGTGCTTACTGACAGCCTGAGTGTTTTACATGTATTACCTTGTATAATCTTTCCAGTGATCTTGTGAAGTGGGTGTTATTGATATTGCCATTTCACAGCAAAGGAAACTGAGGTTAAGAAATGCTGCCTTGAAAGAGGCTTATTTGGTGTGACTCTGATGGTGACTTCTTTTATTGCTCCGTATATCGACCAACCATCCAATCACTTGTCTTCTCCTTGGGGTTTGACCTGTTTCTCTCCTTAAATGCTTGGCTAAATAGTAGAAACTTTGCAAAGAAAGACCCTCTGAATTAGAATATGAGAGTTGCTGCCCTTTTCCTTTAAAACTACCAGCCATGTTCTCAGTATCATTTAAAGGAAATGATACTGACCCAAACACTCACCTGTGAGTGTTTGGGTCCAGAAAGTGAATAAAATAAGTTTATTGTGCAATTCACACTCAGACTGATTTTTGTGTTTTTTTCCCCCCCTTTGTGAACTTGTTGCTGAACTGAACTTGGGTTCACTTGCTTGACATGCAGCAAAGCCAATCCACTGACACTGAGTTGTGGTGGAGGAAAGTACAGCTTTTATCTGCAGGGCATCAAGCAGGCAGAGGAGAAAAGGGTGACAGAGGATGAGGTGGTTGGATGGCATCACTGATGCAATGGACGTGAACTTGGGCAAACTCTGGGAGATGGTGAGCGACAGGGAGGCCTGGCGTGCTGCAGTCCATGGGGTCTCGAAGAGTTGGACACGACTTGGTGACTGAACAAGAAGAAGCAGGGAGAAGAACAGGCAGCCAATGACCAAAAGACCCAAACTCCCTGATACCTTTCAGGCAAAGATTTTTAAATTCAGCATTTGAGATGAGAGTCTCAAGGTGCATAGTTAGCTTGTGGATCTCTTCTGTTTGGTTGCTGGTGAGGTAACATAGTGATATTTTAGAAATCTCAATCCTCTGTCTTGTTCCAGCCAGTCTAGGGTCGTATGCTTGTGGTTAGCAGTTTCTATCCCTTGAAGTTCTGGTTTCTTTAAAACAACCCAAGGACATTAGGTTGTTAACTGTATCCATTCAGGAGGGACTAGGAGTCCTGTGACTATTATTTTCTTGCTTGACCAATGTTCCTTGGTTTCTGCATTTTCTCACATCTGTAGTCATTAGCTGTTTGAGTCTGCTCTTTGGAATTAGGGGAAGGCCTCGGAGACTAAAGCTTTTTCCAGAAACAAGAAGTAGGGACATGAACCCAGGAGGGTCCCTCAGGGCCCTCCTAAATTTAAAAACAGGTTAATCTGGAACATGTGAGAACCTGTGTCAGGATTATATGAAATAGGTTGTGGATGAGAAGACAGAACTTGATTGGGGAGGTTTGTGTATCATAATTGTTAGAAGCATGGACTTTTGAGTGAGAAAGATTCATTCTGTTTCCATCTCTACCTTTTAGCCTCTTTGAGTCTCTTTCCTCAGTTGTAAATGGGAATAATATGAATAGTACCCATTCTATAGGATTGTTCATAGGATTAAATGAGCTAATGTTCTCACCACAGTCCTGGGTTATGGTAAGCACTTACTAGATGTTACTAGCGTGTAGGCTTTTACGCGAACCTCATTGATTGATGAGGGATTGCTGTGTGGAAAAACCCGTAGCACAGTGCCTGGTGCAGAGTATGCACTCAGTATGGTGCTATGCTATGCTAAGTCACTTCAGTCGTGTCCGACTCTGTGCGACCCCACAGACGGCAGCCCACCAGGCTCCCCTGTCCCTGGGAGTCTCCAGGCAAGAACACTGGAGTGGGCTGCCATTTCCTTCTCCAATGCATGAAAATGAAAAGTGAAAGTGAAGTCGCTCAGTCCTGTCTGACTCTTAGCGACCCCATGGAGTGCAGCCTAACGGGCTTCTCTGTCCATGGGATTTTCCAAGCAAGAGTACTGGAGTGGGGTGCCATTGCCTTCTCCGATTCAGTATGGTAGCTAATGTTATTTCTAATAACCAACTAATAAGTATTTATTGAGAACCTGCCATATGCTAGAGATGTGGTCTTTGTTGGGGAGGGAGAAATTTCCACTTTTATCCATCCCTCTTGAGTTCTTGTGGCTAGACTGATAAAAGTTGACACAAGACAGATTAACAGTAGAAAAGATTTAAATTTTATTCATGCTTTTAAGCTTTTAGACAATAAATTTGATGCTGAAAGCTCAGCTTCCATGTATACTGATGCTGAATCAAATCTTGGAGATAGAGTTTTGGGTGAAGTAGGAAAGGATAGCTTTATTGCTTTGCCAGGCAAAGGGAGACATGTCAGGTTCCTGTCCTCAAAACTGCGTGTCCTAACTTGGGCAAGATAGTGACAAGTTTTGTGGTAAAAAAGGGTGTGATCAGCTCGTGGACAATTTTTCTGATGGGTTGGTGGTGAGGTAAATAGGAGTCACTGGAAAAGACCCTGCGGTTGACAGAGATTGAGGCCAGGAGGAGAAGGTGGCAACCGAGGATGAGGTGCTTGGATGGCATCATCAACTCAATGGACATGAGTTTGAGCAAACTCCTAGAGATAGTGAAGGACAAGGAAGCCTGGTATGCTGTTGTCCACAGGGTCGCAAAGAGTCATACACACAACTGAGTGACTGAACAACAACAAATAGGAGTCACCATGGACAACCTTCAGGTCCAACTGCTCTGGGGGTCTATATGCCTGTGGGCAGCATACCATAACGTCCCCCACCTAGAAGGGGTTTCACTATCTGCAAAACAGCTCAAAGATACTGTTGAGCTTCCTAGGTGGCTCGGTGGGTAAAGAATCCTCCTGAAATGCAGGAGACACAGGAGATGCAGGTTTGATCGCTGGGTCAGGTAGATCTCCTAGAGGAGGAAATGGCACCCCACTCCAGTATTCTTGCCTGGGAAATCCCGTAGACAGAGGAGCCTGGCAGACTACAGTCCATAGTGTTGCAAAGAGTCAACACGACTGAAGCAACTGAGACTTGATGGGGAAACAGGACCTTGCCCCAACAGTCAACAGCCTCTTGACTGTTTCTCCCTGGTCTCACCACCCTTCCCTTCCCTGATTAGCAACTGCTTGAATCTGCCCATTGGAACTCAGGGAAGGTCACAGAGGCTTAATGAAGGCTGTTTCCGATAATCAAAGAAGTGAGGGACACAGAAAAGCTCTGTGCCCAGGAGCCCAACAGGGCCCTGCACGATACCAAATTTGAGAGGAATTGATGGCACAAAGAAACTTAGGTCTGGGTACTTAATTAGTAAGGAATTTAAGCAAAATTTGGGCTTGGGTAGTAGATTAGTAAAGAAGTAACATGGCTTGCTTATAGTCTTTTGGGCCCCGGATTTCCTATCTCTCAGAGAAGGATGTCTTTCTACCTTCCAGTACAGGAAGGGCACCTTCCACAGGGGAGATTTGTTTCCTGCTTTCAAGGAGACCAAGAGGGTGGTCCAAGTATTCATCTTGCATGGCCTGCGTTGGGCCCCAACAACTCTGTTTTCAAAGAGTTTAATCCAGTGGGCTTCACAGTTATAAATGCCTAAGGACTATAATAGTCTGTTATGACCATGAAGAAGTTGGTGCCAGAGAAAGCTTCTGGAAGAAGTAATGTCTGTGGCTGGGAGGGGCAAATCATTTTCCATTTGCCTAAAATATAGAACTCTAGTATTTATGCCTGGAGAATCCCCATGGACAGAGGAGCCTGGTAGGCTACAGTCCATGGGGTCACAAAGAGTCGGACACGACTGAACGACTAGAACGACTAAGCACAGCACAGCAAAGTAAAGAATGGCTTCCCAGATGGCTTAGTGGTAAAGAATCCACCTGCCAATGCAGAAGACTCAGGAGATGCTGGTTGGATCCCTGGGTTGGGAAAATCCCCTGATGGAGGTAACGGCAACTCGCTCCAGTATTCTTGCCTGAGAAATGCTATGGACAGAGAACCTTGGCGGGTTACAGTCCATGGGGTTGCAAACAGTGGGATTAGACTGACTGAACATGCACACTTGCAAAGCATAGAATGGGAAGGGACAAAAGTTCAGATGAGGAGCTAGTGAAGTCAGCTCTGACCAGATTATAAAGGGCCTGGTCAACTTCTGTAGGGAATTTAGAAACATTGTAAGAAATACGAGGAGCCACTGAAGGAGGCAGGGCCCTGGATTAGATCTGCATTTCCAAAAGATAACTTTTAACTACCCTACAGGTGTGGAATGGTGAAAGAGAAGTGATCTTGGTTTGGGATAGGAAAGATCATATGTGTTCTCACACTTCATTTATGAAGACCAAGAGACCTAGAGAGTTGTAGTTAGTGATGGTAAGAATGGGATGATGAGGATTAGTAAAAAGGAATGTGAAGTTGCCAAGGCACCACAGACCTATTAACCTGGCTATTTTGGGGACAGTCAAATGTCTAAAATAGATATGATTTAGGGAATTGAGATATTTAAGTGTTTTAGTCCCATTGGGCTTCTTTAACAGAATACCATAGGTGCCTCATAGACAATAGAAACTTATTTCTCACACTTCTGATTGATCTCAGGTTAGCTCGACCTGCAGCAGCTTGAAGCGGGGCTTCGGTTCCTGGCCAAAGTTTGAGTTGTGACGGTGAAAACACTGAATCCTAGCCAATAGACTAGCGGTCAGTGACAAGGCCCTGGACCTTCGGTTTTGCAGAAAAAATTCCCACAAAGACAGAAAATGGTGAAACAAGTAAAGTATTTATTGGGAGGAAAAGGAGTACAGTACACTTGGATAGACACACAGGCAAACTAAGAGAGAGTTGCTGAGTCGTACTTCCTGGTGGCTCAGATGATAAAGCGTCTGCCTGCAATGCGGGAGACCCAGGTTCGATCCCTGGGTTGAGAAGATCTCCTGGAGAAGAAAATGGCAGCCCACTCCAGTATTCCTGCCTGGAGAATCCCAGGGATGGAGGAGCCTGGTGGGCTATAGTCCATGGGATCGCAAAGAGTCGGACACGACTGAGCAACTTCACTTCACTTCACTTCACTTCACCCTCGTGGCAGTTTGAATTACTTACATGGGGCATATCTTCTGGGTTTCCTTTGGCTAGTCATTTTGATTTCCCTGGTTCAAAGACTGTATTTGGTATATCTCAGAATCCTCCCACGTGTGGGGGGACATCTTTTAGCTAAGATGGACAATGAGCCTATGGGTAAAGAGCATCAGTTGGCATCAGTCCCCTTTTGACTTCCAAGGAGCCTTTCTGCACAGATATAGTCAGGGAGATCTCCTTTCTCAGTTGTCCAGCTTTTCTAGTCTTGGAGTTTTCGTCCACCAGGAATGAATCTCCAATGACTTGACCTTGGGGGGGCCCATCTACCTCTTGCCTCATTGTGACTGGGAATTCCAAGATCAGTGCAAAACTGGCCAGTTTTGTGTCTGGTGAGAGCCTGATTCCTGTTTTGTAGCCATCTTTTCTGGAGAAGGCAATGACAACCCACTCCAGTACTCTTGTCTGGCAAATCCCACGGACAGAGGAGCCTGGTAGGCTGCAGTCCATGGGGTCACTAGGAGTTGGACACAACTAAGTGACTTCACTTTCACTTTACACTCTCATGCATTGGAGAAGGAAATGGCAACCCACTCCAGTGTTCTTGCCTGGAGAATCCCAGGGACGGGGGAGCCTGGTGGGCTGCCGTCTCTGGGGTCGCAGAGAATCGGACACAACTTAAGCGACTTAGCAGCAGCAGCCATCTTTTCAGTGTCCTTACTTGGTGGAAGAGGTGAGGGAGCTCTCTATATGGCCTCTATATAAGGGCCTTAATCCCAACAACCTCATCACCCACCAAAGGTGCCACTTCCTAGTACCAGCACATCAAGGATCAGCATTTCAACCTAATTTGGTAGGGGAATACAAACATTCAGTCTATAGCAATAAGCTTCCTCAAATAATGTGACTGCTTTTACATTAAACAATTATCTGGTACTATGTTACATACTAGTTATACAGGTTAGATGTGTGGAAAAATTTCCACTAGGGTGTCTTAACTGATTAAAATACTGTTGACATAATAATACCCCTTATCTAAAAGCCTTGAAAATGTATTAAAACCCTGAAAAATCCCAAACATCTTGTTATTAGACCCTCTGAACAGGTGTAGGCAAAGTTTTGTGGACAAGGCCAGATAATACATATTTTTAGACTTTGAGGATGTCATAAGGACTCAATCTCTTCACCATCACCAGCACCACCACATGTAGACATTATTCTTGGCTTAAGGGCTACACAGAAACAGGAACAGGCCAGTTTGGCAGTTTTATTATCTTCTATTACTTGATAACCTTTGTTTCTTGGTGGATGGATTCTTAGAAAACATCTTTCTATCTCACATGAGTTCTTATAGCCTGTGTATGTTGAAAGTCCGGAAAGTCAGCTTTAGCCAATTGTTTCTATTTTCTTAAATTAAATCTCATTTGATTTTTTAAGGCAAAAAATTGTTGGTCCAGGTTAGTAAGCAGCTATAACATATTAGTGATAGAGCCAGGACCAAAACTTTTCTTCTGACTCTGGGTTCAGTACTACCCTTGGACTGTGATTTCATTAGATTGACATTTGTGTCCAGAATTTCTAAACCCCATCTCATGGCCCAGGTGTTAATGTTCCATTTGTAATTCTAATACACCCTCCTAAAGATGGAAGAAGATTTTTAGAATTTTTAGATTTGTTTTCTTATCCTTTTGAGTACTGAAGTGTCCTGAAGACAAGCAGCAGGAGGGGGAAGGAAATTCAGCTGATTTGAAGAAGCCACATTGAATTGAATTCTTCCCTTTTCCTTTTTGAGGTCCCTCTGAAACAGGGCAGAAGTCTCATGGATTGGATTCGACTGACCAAAAGTGGAAAGGACCTAACGGGATTAAAAGGCAGGTTAATTGAAGTAACTGAAGAAGAACTTAAAAAACACAACAAAAAAGATGACTGTTGGATATGCATAAGAGGTAGGTGAAATTTACTGTGTACTGCAGAATGTTTTGGCGGGCTTTCCAGTTGTAATGCTGTATACCTCTTGGCCCTGTTACTTGGTAATATGATTCACAGTAACAAAACGTTAGTTACAGTTGCTGCTACTGCTGCTGCTGCTAAGTCGCTTCAGTCGTGTCCGACTCTGTGCGACCCCAGAGACGGAAGCTCACCAGGCTTCCCCGTCCCTGGGATTCTCCAGGCAAGAACACTGGAGTGGGTTGCCATTTCCTTCTCCAATGCATGAAAGTGAAAAGTGAAAGTGAAGTCGCTCAGTCGTGTCCAACTCTTAGCGACCCCATGGACTGGAGCCTACCAGGATCTTCTGTCCATGGGATTTTCCAGGCAAAAGTACTGGGGTGGGTAGTTACAGTTAGTAACTGTAAACACAATTTTCAGTTAGTAACAAACATTTGCAGTTAGTAAAAAATATGTCTTACGCTGGACAATAAAGTCTTTAATTCTGAATTTGAGTAGTATTTCTCTCTAAATCACTGTTCATACAGTATCCCTGTACTGTATTCCCTTTGAAAGAAAACAAGGGTTTGACAGATAATATAATACAAAATAATAAAATTATTCAGCAACATCTAATTTAAATGCAATAATGTTCCACCTTTGTGTCTTACAACAGAATTCCATAGGAAAAAAGTGTCTCTGAGAATCTAAAGTAAATCAGAAAGCCCACATTAAAACAGGATATTTTGTTTTCATTTGCAGCAATTTTTATTACTTAATCCATGTTTGTTAGCAATATTAGTTACCTGATTTTCCTAGCCCACAACAAATTAGAAGCACCAAACTGGAAATACTGAGTTGGCCATAAAGTTCATTCACATTTTTCCATAAGATATTATAGAAAAACCTGAACGAAGTTTTTGACCAAATCAATAGATAGATTGGAGAGAGTGAGCAGAGAAATAGAACAGTAGCTGATGGAAGTAAATTTCGTGGTATCTGCCAACCTGGCATGGGGAGGGAAGCAAAAACAATGAAGGGCTTACAGCTATATGCTGGGTCTCCACAGAAAGTCCCTGAGTCATCCAGAAAGAGTTCAGTATATTTGCTCTCCTCAGTTTAAAGAAGAAAGGAAATGCATCACTTATTGCTGTTATCACTGTTGTAATTTTATCATTGTATAATTTTGATTTGGTGTGTGTGTGTGTGTGTGTGTGTGTGTGTGTGTGTTAGTCACTCAGTCATGTCCAACTCTTTGTGACCCCATGGTCTGTAGCCTACCAGGCTCCTCTGTCCATGGAAATTCTCCAGGCAAGAATACTGGAATGGGTTGCCATTCCCTTCTCCAGGGTGTTTTCCCAATCCAGGGATTGAACCTGGGTCTCCCGTATTGTGGGCAGATTCTTTACCATCTGAGCCACCAGGGAAGCCATTTTTTGTTAGTTATCCTGGTAACACTGTCACCCATATGAGGGCAGAGACCATGTCAGTTACCTTCCCTGTCTTCAGTGCTTGGTACATTGAGGTCATCCCTTTGTTTGTTGAACTAGTGCAATACTTACCATTTTCAAGAAATTTGGTTACTTGAATAGGTGTGTGGTTGTCACAGTCAATCAGGGATAGGATAAATGGAAAGACACCAGTAGCCCTGCTAGTTTGCTAAGTAGGCACAGACAAAATACAACAAACTGAGTGACTTGAACCACAGAAATTTATTATCTCCTAGATCTGAAGGCTAAACTTTGAGATCAGGCTGTCTTTGGGCTTGAAGAAGAATCTGTTCCATGCCTCTTGTCTTTCTTCTGGTGGTTTGCTGGCAGTCTTTGGAGTTGCTTGGCTTGTTGGAAAATCACCCTGATCTCTGACTTCATCTTTATATGACTTTCCTCCTGTGTGCTTGTCGGTGTCCAGATTTGCTGTTTTTATAAGGACACCAGTCATACTGGAGAGGAGCCTGCCAGATTCTATTATGACCTCACCTGATTACATCTGCATTGACCCCATATCCACATAAGGTCATGTCCTGAAGTACTGCAAGACTTTAACATCTGAGTTTGAGGGATACAGAAGTCAACTCATTACAGATGGAAGTAGTGTGTAGAATATTTTCCAGCAGTAGAGGGTATGGAATCTTCCAGCAGGGGCTGGGATAGCTTGTCCGAAGACAGATGCTCTTTGGGAAGTTTCTCAGGGAAATTGTTTCTAATACCCTTCCTGCCTTCTGTCTGTGCTGCAGACCCATTTACCAGGTACAGGTCACGGGCAGCAGGTGCTGTCCCCATTCTTCCTGAATGTCTTCTGCTGGCCTCTCTGAAGTGGAGGTCAGTTTTCCCATGAGCATCTCTCAGCTGGTCCAGGCTACAGGCATGTCTGACCTGTTTCTGCAGTAGGAAGCCACTTTTCCAGAAAAATTTCTCATGTGAACCCTTCACATCCTAATGCTGTTAAATAAATGAGTCATTGTTATAGTACAGTCATACTTTATTATTCATTTGATATGTTGATGGAGACCAGGGACTGGTTTGGTATGTTTGAAACATAATACATGCTGTTCCCAGCTACATATCTCCCACAGTGATTTGAATGGCTGACACTCTGCCAGTGAGGTCATTGATTTAAGGTTAAATTCTTCTAGAGTGTCTACTGAAGAGTATATTCTACCCTATTAATAAGACTTCTCCCCCGATTGCTGCCAAGTAAGATGTCTTTTTTTTTTTTTTTTTTCCTGTTGACAGAGTTTGGTTTTTAATTTTAATAAAGAAGCAGTTGATTGAGACACTGCCCTGGGATCCTCCACTCTAGCAGGAGAAAGTAAATGACTATTGGACAAGACCTGGAGAAGTGCCTTATGAGGGCTATAAGGAAAGTGAGATCAGATTTCAGGGAGGGAGACATGGATTAGGAAAATCAGAGATGCTCTTGTGATAGAGATAAGCCTTGAAACAGTGTTGAGGATTTCAATAGGAAGTGAGGCAGAAGCACACCCAAGTGGAGGGAAATGCATAGCTAAGGGTGTAGACACAGAAAAGCTGGAGGTGTGTTCTGGAGCTTAGCCTACTTGTTAAGAGAATTTTAAGAAAGGAGACTATAAAGGTATGTTAGGGAAGATTTCGGAGGACCTTGAAAACCAGACTGAGAAATGTATTCTTAATTTTGATAGCAGTGTGAACTATTGGAGATGTTTGAATGTGGGAACAGTATGATCAGAGATGGCCTTGGAAAGATCAGTCTGGTGGTGGGTGCAGTGGATTGACATAAGACTAGGAAAGTTTTTAGCTCGTACAAAAGTTCAGGAGGTAATAGATAACCCAGGATGTTGTCAAAGGCAACAAAGTAGGATGAATGTGAAACAGATTACTGGTAATTTCTGACATAGTCGTCTAAGAAAGTAGAAGAAAGCACAGGACTAAATGTAATTCTTTTTCTTCTTAAATGTTCTAATTTAAAATATTAATGATACCTTCTTAAACGTATGCCAGATCTGGCTTCGTAGGTCAGAGATAGTGTTGGGACACAAGTTTTAATCAAAGCTGTACCACAGAGAAGCACGGATCATAGTATAATTTTTTTTCTCCTTTTTAAAGTATTCTTCATTTTCTAACAATTACACCATTTTTATGTCAGTTCAAATTTCAGCTTGATCAGCCCAAGAGAGACATAAAATGTCTCTATAGAAAATATTTACTTTAGTATGTAATATTTAATATCAGCAGTAGTGTAGTGTTAGTCATGTCTGACTCTTTGCAACCCCGTGGACTATAGCCCACCAGCCTCCTTTGTCCATGGAATTGTCCAAGCAAGAATACTGGAATGAATAGCCATTCCCTTCTCCAGCATATTGGATTACACGCTCAGTCCTATCTGATTCTTATGGACACCATGGACTGTAGCACACCAGGCTCCTCTGTCCATGGGATTTCCCAGGCAAGATTACTGGAGGAGGTTGTCGTTTCCTCTTCCAGGGGATCTTCCTGACCAAGGGATCAAACCCATATCTCTTGTGTCTCCTGCATTGTAGGCAGATTCTTTACCCACTGAGCCATCAGGGAAGATTTCTACCCCTTTGATCTAGTAACTAACAGAAAATTATTGGTATTGGCTCTGATCGGCACAGTTTTGATCATGTTCTCATTGCTAGAATAGTGGTTCTATTTAGGGGGAAACAGTGTAACTTACTTAAACCTAGGTTACAAGTTCATCCTGTACCCTAGAGAGGGGCCAGACTGAAGTGTCAGGAAGGATATGACTCCTTGAACAAAAAGTGATGCAGTTGCTGGAAGTAGAGCGGGTGCTGGAGTTAATGCCACTACAGAAAGTAGAGTACCTTGCCAAAGTCCTAACTGATGAGAATGGAGCCACTATTTTAACCTAGGCAACTTGATTCTAAGCTGTTATGCTTAAACTACATTGCACTGCTTCCTGTTTTATCATATTCAACTCTGGATTGGATCCTGGCTTAGCCTTTGTGCCATAACCCACTTGTGAGTACCATTTGTGAACTAATTTATTATGAAATTACAGTGAAGTGCCTACTACTTGCAGCTCTTCTCTTGTGCTAAATAACAGTACTAATTAAAAGTCATACAGGTTTTACCATAAGATATTACTGCAAAACCTGAATGACGATTGAGACTATTTTTATTTTTAGAAATTTAGTGAAGTACAGCCTTTACTTTTTTGTGTGACTTTGTGTGTAGTTGTCACTCGGGCTATAAGCTTTACCTTTCTCTTTCTGTGTATTGGTTCACTCCTGTAAGCGATAGTTCTTGGGGTCTACTATGTGTCATGCACTGTACCAGGTCCTGGGTAGTGACCTGGATATTTAGAACAGAGGTGGCCCCTGCTGTTGTGGCATTTATAATCTAGTGCAGAACACGAAGTGTTAACCAAGACTGAGAGAAAGAGAGGTCTGCTGTGTTAAGAGTAAAGATTGTGGAAGACTAAGCAGAGATGAAAGATAAATGGGTGTTAACTAAAGAGGAAAGGGAACAATATTATAGGTTCCGGAAAAAGCATGTGCAAGGTCTGGATGGTGTGACTGTGTGAGAGAAAAAAAAAGGTGTATATGTATACATATAACTAATTCACTTTGCTGTGCAGTAGAAACTAACACACTATTGTAAAGCAACTATACTCCAATAAAAATTAATTAAAATAATTTTTTTTTAAAAAGCTTAAATGCAACATATAGGTATTCATTGTGAATATGAGGAACTTCAACTTAGTGATACCTGTATTCTTTCTTCTCTCCCTTTTGTTAAAAAGTCAAAAATTTTCTTTCTAAGGCTCACTCACTCTTTTCTAAGTCTTGACCCTTTATGTGCTCCTATCAGTTCTCTTCAGCCTCCTCTGTGATCTCAGGCAGTTGTTTAACCTTTATTTAAACACAGTTCGTTCTCCCAACAGTTTCTTCCTTTCAGTCTTCTCCTCTTAGCCTGGTCCTCTTGGAATTTGATTCTTCTCCTGGGCTTTCTTCCTCAGCATTTGATATAGGACCTCTGTTAGAACATGTTAGTTTGCTAATTGTGCTGGCCATCATTGAAGTTATTTGGTGCAGTTTGAATTTCTAAGTTACATTCAACACAGTTGCTGCCTGATTCTCATGTCTCTGAGGTAGTGCTGGACTCATTTCTAGTCTCCCCGCCCCCCTCCTTAAAAATTGTGCAGCAGAACTTGACAATAAGTACTTAAAATACTAATTTTTTTTTTTTTTTTTTTTTTTACAAAATGTGTGTTTATTTATGTATTTTGGCTATGCTGGGTTTTCGTCGTGGCACGTAGGCTTCTGTAGTTGAAGTGCACAGGCTTAATTGCCCTGCGGCACATGGGATCTTAGTTCCCCAACCAGGGATTAAACTGAAAATCTCCTGCATTGGAAGGTGGATTCTTAACCACTGGACCATCAGGGAAGTCCCAAGATAATCATTTTAATTTTAGAGGCTTTGGTCAAATGTTCTGGCCCTTCATGGTGACGGTGATGGCCCAGAAAGCTGAATGGAAGTTCCGTGTGTACAAGCAGAACATTTTTTTATGAATTGACTGGGGGCAGTGGCAGGAAGGGCTTCCCTGGTGGCTTAGATGGTAAAGAATCCACCTGCAATGTGGGAGACCTGGATTCCATCTCTGGGTTGGGAAGATCCCCTGGAGGAGGGCATGGCAACCCACTCTAGTATTCTTGCTTGGAGAACCCCTTGGACAGAGGAGCCTGGAAGGCTACAGTCCATGGTGTTTGCGAAAAGTTGGACACGACCAAGCAACTAGGCACAATGGCAGGGATCCCCAGCCTCTTTTGTCTGAGTCTTTTTCTTTTAGGCTACAGTTTTCCAATCATCTGCAAATGTTCTGCTGTGATGGGTGGTAGGAGGTGGATCTTGTTAATATTTTGACACATGAACTTTTACTTCTTGTTTTCAGTTCAGGCCTCTCCTCCACTAACTGTGCTGTTTCCCTTAGGGTGCTGTATCTCATTGCCCTAGGGAGTAAGCCTACACTTCTTGTGGATTTAGGTAGGGAGGGGCTTGTTACTTGGTTGTATGGGATGCAGGAGAGGATTTAAGTATCATATTGCTTTTTATATTGAATTGTAGACTGTCCTATGCGCTCACTTTCAGAACTACCTGGGGTTTCTGATTACTGCACCTTTTAGGGGTTCTGTTGCACATACTGGCTCCTCTCCAATTTACACATAGGCTTTATTTCACCTTTCTTCACTCTGTTAATTATTGCTTATCATTTGCTTGTCAGTCTTCCAAAATTTTATTGTTGTCTTCTCCTCTTCAAATTTCTGTGTCTCTGCGGTTTTATGACTTATTTATTCTTTGTAATTTGAGGAATGAGGCAAATGAGTGCTTTTAATCTGGAAGTCCTAAAAATACTCTGTTTTCCAAAACCTTGCAAGCCAACATTCTATTTATTGTTCTTAAATACCAAAGCCCCCAAATGATTTACTTTTAATCATTATAAAATCCATTTGTCTTTCATTACTTTCTTTTCCATTTGTCTCAATTGAAAGTAGCAAGTTAATTGCCTAGTTTTCTAAAATAATGTGCAGAGTTCTGCTTTTGGTTATAGCTGATTAACTCCTTTTGATACCAATGATAAATTCAGGACAACATATTAAAAAAAAAAAAGCTATCAAAAAACACTGGTGAGCAACCAAAAGCAGACAGAAACTAGAGGGTAAGGTTCATCTGTACTTGTAAGAAGGAATTATCACTGGGTGAATTGCCATTTCTTATGGCATTTAACTTGAGGTCATGCCCAGTTTGGTACTGTGAAGGGTGACTAAAATTTAGATGTAGACCCCCAGTCTTGGATTGAAGAGTTTGGAATTTGACTCCAGTCAAGTTAAATGCCTGCTGAAATAGTCAATAACCTTTGGAGGAATGTGACAGAATCCAGATTTTCTACAACATATTATTTACAATGACCAGAATATAATCCAGAGTTTCTAGACATGCTCAAGTAAAAAGACAACTCTTTGAGATTGACCCTGAGGTGGCCCATATGTTGAATTTAGTTCACAAGGATTTTAAAGTATCTATTATGACAATACTCAAGGAAGTAGAGAAACATAGATTATATAATAAATGAACAAATATGAAATCTCAGAAAGTCTCATCATTTTTCATAATGAACAAATAGACTATAAAAAATGGGAATGTAGACCTGAGAAGTGCTATATATGAAATAAAACATTTTACCAAGTAGGCTTAATAGCAGATTGGAACTAACAAAAGGAAGCTTAGTGAACTTGCAGATAGATTAGTAGGAATTATCCAGTCTGTAGAACAGAGAGGAAAATGACCCAAAGTAAAATGAACGGAGGCTCAGGGACCTCTGAGATAAAATAAAAATGTCTAATATGTGTTTATTGGCAATTCCAGAAGGAGAGGAATGGGAGAATGGTACAGAAAAGTATTTAAAGAAATATTGGCCAAAATTGGTTGAAAGGCCTAAAATTATCCATTCAAAATGAAAGAAAGTGAAAATTGCTCAGTTGTGTCCAATTCATTTCGACCCCATAGACTGTACAGTCCATGGAATTCTCCAGGCCAAAATACTGGAGTGGGTAGCCTTTCCCTTCTCCAGGGAAATCTTCCCAACCCAGGGGTTGAACCCAGATCTCCCACATTGCATGCGGATTCTTGACCAGCTGAGCCACCAGAGAAGCGAAGCATGGTAAATCTACTCATAATCAATACAAAGAAAATGACATAGGGGCACGTTATATTCAGACTGCTGAAAGCCAAAGATAAAGAGAAAATCTTGAAAATAAGAGAAGTAAAACAGCTGGACCCTATAAAAAAGGTTGCTGAAGATAAAAAAAAAAAAACCATCAACTCTAAATTCTGTATCATTACAGCTACTTTAAGGATACAGATGAAATAAAGATGAACTTTTTTGGATAAACAAAAACTAAGAATTTAGTATCTGCAGACCTATACTACAAGGAGCTCTAACAGAAATTCATCAGGTTAAATGGTAATGATACCAGATGGAAACTCAGATCTTTCACTTCAGTTCAGTCACTCAGTCATGTCTGACTCTTTGCGACCCCATGAATCGCAGCACGCCAGGCCTCCCTGTCAATCACCAACCCCCGGAGTTCACTCAGACTCAAGTCCATTGAGTCAGTGATGCCATCCAGCCATCTCATCCTCTGTCGTCCCCTTCTCCTCCTGCCCCCAATCCCTCCCAGCATCAGAGTCTTTTCCAAAGAGTCAACTCTTCACATAAGGTGGCCAAAGTACTGGGATTTCAGCTTTAGCATCATTCCTTCCAAAGAAATCCCAGGGCTGATCTCCTTCAGAATGGACCGGTTGGATCTCCTTGCAGTCCAAGAGACTCTCAAGAGTCTTCTCCAACACCACAGTTCAAAAGCATCAATTCTTCAGTGCTCAGCCTTCTTCATAGTCCAACTCTCATCCATACATGACCACTGGAAAAACCATAGCCTTGACTAGACAGACCTAGGCAAAGTAATGTCTCTGCTTTTCAATATGCTATCTAGGTTGGTCATAACTTTTCTTCCAAGGAGTAAGTGTCTTTTAATTTCATGGCTGCGGTCAACATCTGCAGTAATTTTGAAGCCAAAAAAAATAAAGTCTGACACTGTTTCCACTGTTTCCCCATCTATTTCCTATGAAGTGATGGGACCAGATGCCATGATCTTCGTTTTCTGAATGTTGAGCTTTAAGCCAACTTTTTCACTCTCCTCTTTCACTTTCATCAAGAGGCTTTTGAGTTCCTCTTCACTTTCTGCCATAAGAGTGGTGTCATCTGCATATCTGAGGTTACTAATATTTCTCCCGGAGATCTAGATTCCAGGTTGTGCTTCTTCCAGCCCCAGCGTTTCTCATGATGTACTCTGCATATAAGTTAAATAAGCAAGCTGACAGTATACAGCCTTGATGTACTCCTTTTCCTATTTGGAACCAGTCTGTTGTTCCATGTCCAGTATTAACTCTTGCTTCCTGACCTGCATATAGGTTTCTCAAGAGGCAGATCAGATGGTCTGGTATTCCCATCTCTTTCATAATTTTCCACAGTTTATTGTGATCCACACAGTCAAAGGCTTTGGCATAGTCAATAAAGCAGAAATAGATGCTTTTCCGAAACTCTCTTGCTTTTTCCATGATCCAGGGGATGTTGGCAATTTGATCTCTGGTTCCTCTGCCTTTTCTAAAACCAGCTTGAACATCTGGAAGTTCACGGTTCATGTACTGCTGAAGCTGGCTTGGAGAATTTTGAGCATTACTTTACTAGCGTGTGAGATGAGTGCAGTTGTGTGGTAGTTTGAGCATTCTTTGGCATTGCCTTTCTTTGGGATTGGCATGAAAACTGACCTTTTCCAGTCCTGTGGCCACTGCTGAGTTTTCCAAATTTGCTGGCATATTGAGTGCTGCACTTTCACAGCATCATCTTTCAGGATTTGGAATAGCTCAACTGGAATTCCATCACCTCCACTAGCTTTGTTCCTAGTGGTGCTTTCTAAGGCCCACTTGACTTCACATTCCAGGATGTCTGGCTCTAGCTGAGTGATCACACCATCGTGATTATCTGGGTCATGAAGATCTTTTTTGTACAGGTCTTCTGTGTATTCTTGCCACCTTTTCTTAATATCTTCTGCTTCTGTTAGATCCATACCATTTCTGTCCTTTATCGAGCCCATCTTTGCATGAAATGTTCCCTTGGTATCTTCTGATTTTCTTGAAGAGATAGGTCTTTAGGAGATAGTAACTGTGTGAGGAAAGAAGGATTAGTCTTTTTTTCCCTTATCTTTTAAAATATACATGACTTTTTCAAGCAAAAACTATAACATTGTGTTGTAGAGCTCCTTAAAGTGGCAGGAATGGAGTGTGGTAAATGGTTCTTATATTACATATGAAGGGGTTACAACATTAACTGAAGTAAATTAGTTAAGCTTAAGGATATATATTGTAAATAATGCCTACAACAGTCTCTTAAAATATAGTGCAAAGAGGTATATTAAAAACCCATAGATAAAATGAAATTCTAAAAACATATTTTGTTAGCCCAAAAGAAGTCACTGAAAGAGGAATAGAGACACAAACAGAAAACTTGGAGGGGAAAAAAAAAAAAGAAAACTTGGGTCTGAGGAGGGAGGCTAATAAGATGGTAACTCTAAATTCAGTCACATCAGCAATTAAGTGTATATGTAAATTTTTAATGAAAGATAGAGATTTTCTGTGTGTATATGTGTATCAAGACCCAACTACATAATGAGAGATATGCTTTGAATATAAAAGACAAGAGTTGAAAGTAAATGTGTAGGAGAAACTACACTATGTAAACAGTAAATATATGGAATTCCATGAAGGTCCAGTGGTTGGGACTTGGTGCTTTCATTCCCTGGGCCCAGGTTTGACCCCCTAGTCAGGGAATTCTGACCCTTAAAGCCATGTGGCATGGCCAAAAAGAGACCAACCAGTAACTATAATAAGATGGGCTATATTGGTATCAGATGAAAACTGTTACTAGAGATAAAAATATTTTGTAGTGTTGAAAGGATCATTAGTAACTCTGTTTATAACCAATAAAAGATTCAAAATATATGTAGCAAACATTAATAGAATCAAAAGAAAAATTCAAATTCACAATCATTGTTGTGTATATTAAACATGTTCTCTCAGCAATTGTTAAAACTAGATAAACATCATATATAGTTTCATTTCAATCCATAGATAAACATCAAAATAGTTTCATTATTTTATCTCTAAAATAAAATAATGAAAATAATGTGCAATTTCTTTACTGAACACAAGATGGCAGAGTAGTAGTTGCAAAAATGGATCTGTGCATTGAATACAATGAAATATGCCATATTTTACTATGGGAACACACCTTTTTTCCTTCATTTATTTTAGAGCCAAAAAAATGAATGGTGGTGATTAGTGTAATACATAGGCATATCGCAGTATGGGCTTCCCAGGTGGCTCAGAGGTTAAAGCATCTGCCTGCAATGCAGGAGACCTGGGTTCGATCCCTGGGTCGGGAAGATCCCCTGGAGAAGGAAATGGCAACCCACTCCAGTATTCTTGCCTGGAGAATCCCATGGACAGAGGAGCCTGGTGGGCTACAGTCCACGGGGTCGCAAAGAGTCGGACACGACTGAGCGACTTCACTTTCACTTTCATCGCAGTATAGTATCATAATAGTTTGTACATGTGTGATAAACATTAAATAAATTTTTGTTGGATGAATGTAATGTGGGGCTTTGGAGTTACATTTGTTTTTGAATTTTAAAACAAAAATTATTTTAAAATATAATTATAAAAATACCCCTTTTCCTTAGTAGCGGTAGTTCTCAGACTTTTTGGTTTTAAGATCCCTTTACTCCTTTAAAAATTATTGAGGACCCCCAAAGAACTTCTGTTTATGGTGTTCATATCTATTGATGTTTAGAAATTGAAAGAATTTTTAAATTTAATTAAAAAATAAATTTACTGTATATTATCATAAATAATAATATTTTCATGAAAAATAACTATGTTTTCCAAAACAAAACATAGTGAATAAGTGGCATTGTTTCACATGTTGGCAGATATTTTTAATGTATGGCTTTGTAGGTGACAACTATATTCTGATAGCCCCTTCTGTTTTTAATCTTATGCGTTTGTGAAAGAATGAGATTTTTAGAAAGGCAGGCAGCATCTTAGTATCACTATGAAAAAGTTTTGATCTTGGACCACTGAAAGAGTCTTGAGCTGTGGGGGAGCCCCTCAACGGTACTTTGAAACTCCTTGACTTATAGAACAAAGAAAAACTGAAACATTATTAGTTACAGTGTGTGGACTTAGCCATGGGGATACAGTTCCCTCCTCATTGGTGGGCTATAAAGGGTTCACATATATTGTTACCCAACCTGAAAAATTGTGAGAGCCTCCTCTGGGAGATAGATTAATAGATATAAAATATCACTTGAGTCTTACATTGTTCTGTGTCGTCTAGAGCTAGGAGTTAAGAATAGTTTGGAGCATGCTGAATTCCAGTTCTGAGTTCAGTTATTTGAGATTTGAGGTGTGATTCAGGTTCTCTAGGTGGCAAAAGGCTTTTCCTCTCTAACCAGAGTTGGCGAAATGACTAAAAAAAGAGCTCTCTGGAACTGGAAACTTCACCCATTGCTGCAGAGAATGGAAGATGATCTGGCAGTTGAACATAGATTTCCATATGACCCAGGAAATTCAATCCAATGTATATACTCAAGAAAAATACAAATATATGTCCACATAAAGACATGTACACAAGTGTTCTGCTGCTGCTGCTAAGTCGCTTCAGTCGTGTCCGACTCTGTGCGATCCCATAGACGGCAGACCACCAGGCTCCCGTCCCTGGGATTCTCCAGGCAAGAACACTGGAGTGGGTTGCCATTTCCTTCTCCAGTGCATGAAAGTGAAAAGTGAAAGTGAAGTCGCTCAGTCGTGTCCGACTCTCAGCGACCCCATGGACTGCAGCCCACCAGGCTCCTCTGTCCGTGGGATTTTCCAGGCAAGAGTACTGGCGTGGGGTGCCATTGCCTTCTCCGACACAAGTGTTCATAGCAGCATTATTCATCATAGCTAAAAAGTGAAAACAGCTAAAGCGTTCCTGAGCTGATGGGTAGATAAATAAAATGTGATCCATCCATACATGGACTATATGATTCAGCCATAAAAAGGAATGAAGCACTGATACGAGCAGCAGCGCGGATGAATGTTGAAAACAGTATATTAAATGACAGAAGGTAAACACGAAAGATGACATATTGTGATTCCACTTATGTAAAATGCCCAAAATATGTAAGTCTAAAGAGACAGAAAGTACCTTTGTGATTACCCAGGGCTGGAGAGGATGGGAGAATTGCTCCCTGAAGAATGTTTCTGCATTTTGTTAAATTGTGGTATGTATTATATGGTCCATGACCCCTATATAAGGGCTCATAATTTTTCACAATATCGGTATCAAAAACTTGAAGGGAGCCTCCCCTTTAAAGAACTGATGAGTCTCTGTTTGTTTCCATTTTAAAACTTTTTAAGATTAAATCATGAGACTTCTGTAACTAGTATCTCTTTTATCCTTAGCCACTAGGAACTTCAGGATCACTTTTAATTGCTTAGTCATAGTAACATTGTTAGGTTTGGCAACTGGTATGTTTTCTGTTACACTTTTTAAAATTTGTACACACAAACTTATACAAGCTTGAGATTAATGTATTATGATAAGACGCCCATAGCCTTTATCAGTAGCAGTTGGGGTTTAAATTACCACAAATTTAAATGCACATGAAAAACCAGAGGCAGTGTTTCCTAAGATGGAAGAGCTCTTTGCATGTAAAATGGCAGCATTAGTATTCAGGTTATACCTGAAATGATATTGAAATGTCTCCCATCAATAACATTCAGGTAACAAAAGATATTAATACATCTCTGGTCAGTAAGTTGTAAAGACTGTCATTCTATGATTGATTTGATAATTTTGAAGTGGCTGGTTTTTATTCTAGGAACTTATGTGAGAGCTCAGAGTTCCAGATATATAACATAAACAAGATAATTTAGTTTGAAAATATTAGTGCAGATACTGCCATTGCATTGCCTAAAGAGATCAGTGTAGCTGTTTTTCTGAGTGTGCTTTCAATTGCACTGCAGCTCTACTAGGCTGAATTAGCTATAAAATGTACCCCCTGAATATTGCTATGGCATTTTTATTGATATATTTAAACATTAAAGTATATGTTCCTAATGGAACTGATTTAATTTTAGTAAATGACTCCTCCTCCTCTTTTTTATCCCCCAGCTTCATTGAGATACAGTTGACCTATTACATTGTGTTAGTTTAGGGTGTAAAACATTATTATTTGGTATGTGTATATGTTGTGAAATTAAGTTGCTGTTCTTCACAATAGTCAGCCAGTCCATTTCTTCTATCTACTCCTGGTTGGGGTTTAAAACACAAAATACAAAAAATAAAATATCAGCACAAAGGAGGGGATAGACAGGTAGGTAAGTCAGTAAGTAGCCTCCTTAAATCTCCCTCTACCACTGAAAGTCATCCGTGTAAATAATCTAAAAGCAACAGTTGGGCTATGACTAGAGGATCTTGATCTCAGCTGAGTTTCACACCATTTGGGATTGATGTTTCATGAATCCATTCCTACGCATTCTTGTTCTTAATGTTATTATTAGGATTTAGGTTTTGCAAAGTTTATTAGTAGTCTAGCATTAATGGGATTGTATCTTGAGGTCCATAAATACTATTCATTTATGTTTAGAGGGCAGTCAGCTGTGTAAATCTGCCACACCTGAACAAAAAAATAGAGCTTTAGAAAGATGTCATTTGAAAATTTAGAAAGTTGCAAAATTCTAAAAGCCAAATGGTAAGAACTCATGGGAAACAAATCTTGTGCTTTAGAAAGTGCTGTTTAAAAGTCATGCGGGGTGCAGATTTGTTGTGTTTAGTTGCTAAGTTGTGTCTGACTCTTGGCAACCCAATGGACTATAGCCTGCCTGGCTCTTCTGTCCATGACATTTTTCAGGCAAGAATACTGGAGTGGGTTGCCATTTACTCCTCCAGGGGATCTTCCTGACCCAGGGATTGAACCCAAGTCTCTTGCACTGCCTGCAGTGGCAGGCAGATTCTTTACTGCTGAGCCATCTGGGAAGCCCATGGTGTAAATAGAATACAGTAAAGCATGAAGGAAAAGCATAAAGCTAGGTTCTTTGTGACTGTTTTCTTCTGCCACAGTCAGGGGTCCAAGTTTTAGTTGGTAGGAAATGGCTTTTGGAAAAAAAAAAATGGAAAGAGATAAGAGGGAAGAAGAAAAAGAGAGAAGAGGGAGTCTCTGAACCAGGGGAGATGCACCTGTCGCATTTTGAGACAGGTTTGAAAGTCACATAATTAACAAATTACTAATACTGCCAAATGTGATTGGATCTAACATTTCTTGGGTTTTAATTCCACACAGTGAAGGATTTTATAAGCATTCCTAGTTTTGTCCATTTGAAGGGGATGAGAAGTTCTTCAGGTCTGGAGTCCATCAAAAAGGAGGGTAGATTATGAGAGGATGAGGGTCGATCTAAAGAACTGGGAGGCAGTCAAGAACACATGCGGGAGATACAAGGCTCTCTGTGCTGATCAGGGACAGCTGTTAAGCTGCCTGGTCATCTCTCTGCTGTTGCTGAAACACGTGGAGTTCCATCAGAAGATTAGATGATCGTGAGTTATAGATTTCATGTTCCTGAGAAACACTAGAACTCTGAATGTTTGGAATGCATTCTCTATCTTTAAAAACCTATTGGGAATAACTCTGATCCTAATCATTACTTCAGACATTTGTGGTCTGTGGGACTTCGGAGCATTAAATAATAGCAAAAATTCCTCCTAAATTGGCTGGGAAAGGTTTATGGGGGAAGGAGAGAGGAGGGTTCCCCACCAATTTCCCCCCTACCCCCATTTTCCTGACTTATTTGGAGGACTGCTGAAAGAGAGATTTTGTGAATTTACCTCTTTTTGTTGCCTAAATTGCCTTTAAGTAATTTTATAAAGCAATTCAGACTGGCTGGTTATTTTCCAAAATTACTGGGGAAACTGCAGTACCCTTCGTGGGTTTGAAATTTAACTACTTGCCTTCAAAGGTGATTATATAGGATGAACATCTTAAATTATCTGAGTTTATTTAAATTCATGGACGTCATTACATAAAGAAGGATTAGTCCTGGAAATAAGAAAACCAGTTGTTCTCCTTGCACTGTTGAGGTGTCTTGAAAGGCTACGTTTGTCTACTATCTAGTTTTCAAATTAAGGATTAAAAGTTCACTTCCTTGGGAAGGCTATTAAGTGAGCTCTTCTCCTCTATTTGTTACTTCTATTCTTCCTTCTTCTTAAAAGATAAAAATGTTACTAGAAGGTGGACTCCTTCCAGGGTCAAAGAGTGGACTCTTATCTAGCACCTGAGAATGAATCGTCCAAGGAGACACATGTACTGACAGAACAAAAGACATCATTGGAAAGGGGAACCTGGGTGGGAGAGCAGCAGGGTGAGAGAATCCAGGAGAACTGCTCTGCCATGTGGCTCGCAGTCTCAGGTTTTTGCCGGGGTCCAGCCCCAGCAGGATCCAGGGGTACCCTCAGGATGACGGCATAGGCGATAAGGAGAGTAAAAAGGGAAGAGAAAGAGGCCGATCTTCCTTGGTTTACACAGAAAGCCAATAAAGCTCCTGTGTCCCAAGGAGTCATCCTGAAAGAAGAACAGAGAGAGAAAAGGAGAGAAAAGGAAAAATGAATGACATGGGGAGACCAAGCTTTGGTGAGCGAGGCCCATAACTTTATTTTCGAAAGGAACTTTTTTTTTTTTGTAACTTTACAATATTGTATTGGTTTTGCCATATATCAAAATGAATCTGCCACAGGTATACATGTGTTCCTCATTCTAAACCCTCCTCCCTTCTCCCTCCCCATACCATCCCTCTGGGTCGTCCCAGTGCACCAGCCTCAAGCATCCAGTATCGTGCATCAAACCTGGACTGGCGACTCGTTTCATATATGATGTTGTACGTATTTCAATGCCATTCTCCCAAATCATCCCACCCTCTCCCTCTCCCAGAGTCCAAAAGACTATTCTATACATGAGTGTCTCTTTTGCTGTCTCGTATACAGGGTTATCGGGGAAGGCAATGGCACCCCCCCCAGTACTCTTGCCTGGAGAGTCCCATGGATGGAGGACCCTGGTGGGCCGCAGTCCATGGGGTCGCTAAAAGTCGGACGCGACTGAGTGACTTCACTATCATTTTTCACTTTTATGCATTGGAGAAGGAAATGGCAACCCACTCCAGTGTTCTTGCCTGGAGAATCCCAGGGACGGGGGAGCCTGGTGGGCTGCCGTCTTTGGGGTCGCACAGAGTCAGACACGACTGAAGTGACTTAGCAGCAGCAGCATCATACAGGGTTATTGTTACCATCTTTCTAAATTCCATATATATGTGTTAGTATACTGTATTGGTGTTTTTCTTTCTGGCTTACTTCACTCTGTATAATAGGCTCCAGTTTCATCCACCTCATTAGAACTGATTCAAATGTATTCTTTTTAATGGCTGAGTAATACTCCATTGTGTATATGTACCACGGCTTTCTTATCCATTCATCTGCTGATGGACATCTAGATTGCTTCCATGTCCTGGCTATTATAAACAGTGCTGTGATGAACATTGGGGTACACGTGTCTCTTTCAATTCTGGTTTCCTCAGTGTGTATGCCCAGCAGTGGGATTGCTGGATCATAAGGCAGTTCTATTCCCAGTTTTTCAAGGAATCTCCACACTGTTCTCCATAGTGGCTGTACTACTTTGCATTCCCACCAACAGTGTAAGAGGGTTCCCTTTTCTCCACACCCTCTCCAGCATTTATTGCTTGTAGACTTTTGGATCGCAGCCATTCTGACTGGTGTGAAATGGTACCTCATAGTGGTTTTCATTTGCATTTCTCTGATAATGAGTGATGTTGAGCATCTTTTCATGTCTTTGTTAGCCATCTGTATGTCTTCTTTGGAGAAATGTCTACCTAGTTGTTTGGCCCAGTTTTTGATTGGGTCGTTTATTTTTCTGGAATTGAGCTGTAGGAGTTGCTTGTATATTTTTGAGATTAGGTGTTTGTTGCTTCATTTGCTATTATTTTCTCCCATTCTGAAGGCTGTCTTTTCACCTTGCTTATAGTTTCCTTTGTTGTGCAGAAGCATTTAAGTTTAATTAGGTCCCATTTGTTTATTTTTTATTTTATTTCCAATATTCTGGGAGGTGGGTCATAGAGGATCCTGCTGTGATGTATGTCAGAGAGTGTTTTGCCTATGTTTTCCTCTAGGAGTTTTATAGTTTCTGGCCTTACGGTTAGATCTTTAATCCATTTTGAGTTTACTTTTGTGTCTGGTATTAGAAAGTGTTCTAGTTTCTTTCTTTTATAAGTGTTTAACCAGTTTTCCCAGCACCACTTGTTAAAGAGATTGTCTTTAATCCATTGTATATTCTTGCCTTCTTTGTCAAAGATAAGGTGTCCATATGTGCGTGGATTTATCTCTGGGATTTCTATTTTGTTCCATTGGTCTATATTTCTGTCCTTCTGCCAGTACCATACTGTCTTGATGACTGTGGCTTTGTAGTAGAGCCTGAAGTCAGGCAGGTTGATTCCTCCAGTTCCATTCTTCTTTCTCAAGATAGCTTTGGCTATTTGAGATTTTTTGTATTTCCATACAAATTGTGAAACTATTTGTTCTAGATCTGTGAAGAATACCATTGGTAGCTTGATAGGGATTGCATTGAATCTATAAATTGCTTTGGTTAGTATACTCATTTTCACTATATTGATTATGCCAATCCATGAACATGGTATATTTCTCCATCTATTAGTGTCCTCTTTGATTTCTTTCACCAGTGTTTTATAGTTTTCTATATATAGGTCTTCAGTTTCTTTAGGTAAATAAAGTATATATTTACCTAAAGAAACTGAAGACCTATATATATATTTACCTAAAGAAACTAAAGACCTATATATATTTACCTAAAGAAACTAAAGACCTATATATATTTACCTAAAGAAACTAAAGACCTATATATATTTACCTAAAGAAACTAAAGACCTATATATAGAAAACTATAAAACACTGGTGAAAGAAATCAAAGAGGACACTAATAGATGGAGAAATATACCATGTTCATGGATTGGCAGAATCAATATAGTGAAAATGAGTATACTAACCAAAGCAATTTATAGATTCAATGCAATCCCTATCAAGCTACCAATGGTATTCTTCACAGATCTAGAACAAATAAGATCCAACCAGTCCATTCTGAAGGAGATCAGTCCTGGAATTTCTTTGGAAGGAATGATGCTAAAGCTGAAACTCCAGTATTTTGGCCACCTCATGCGAAGAGTTGACTCATTGGAGAAGACTCCGATGCTGGGAGGGATTGAGGGCAGGAGGAGAAGGGGACGACAGAGGATGAGATGGCTGGATGGCATCACTGACTCGATGGATGCGAGTCTGAGTGACCTCCGGGAGCTGGTGATGGACAGGGAGGCCTGGCGTGCTGCGGTTCATGGGGTCGCAAAGAGTCGGACACGACTGAGCGACTGATCTGATCTGATTCCTAAGTATTTTATTCTTTTCATTGCAATGGTGAATGGAATTGTTTCCTTAATTTCTCTTTCTATTTTCTCATTAGCAGTGTATAGGAATGCAAGGAATTTCTGTGTGTTGATTTTATATCCTGCAACTTTACTATATTCATTGATTAGTTCTAGTAATTTTCTGGTGGAGTCTTTAGGGTTTTCTATGTAGAAGATCATGTCATCTGCAAACAGTGAGAGTTTTACTTCTTCTTTTCCCATTTGGATTCCTTTTATTTCTTTTTCTGCTCTGATTGCTGTGGCCAAAACTGCCAAAACTATATTGAATAGTAATGGTGAAAGTGGGAACCCTTTTCTGGTTCCTGACTTTAGAGGAAATGCTTTCAATTTTTCACCATTGAGGATAATGATTGCCGTGGGTTTATCATATATAGCTTTTATTATGTTGAGGTATTTCCTTCTATTCCTGCTTTCTGGAGAGTTTTTATCATAAATGGATGTTGAATTTTGTCAAAGGCTTTCTCTGCATCTATTGAGATAATCATATGGTTTTTATTTTTCAATTTGTTACTGTGGTGTATTACATTGATTGATTTGCGGATATTGAAGAATCCTTGCATCCCTGGGATAAAACTCACTTGGTCATGGTGTATGATCTTTTTAATGTGTTGTTGGATTCTGATTGCTAGAATTTTGTTAAGGATTTTTGCATCTATGTTCATCAGTGATATTGGCCTATAGTTTTCTTTTTTTGTGGCATCTTTGTCAGGTTTTGGTATTAGGGTGATGGTGGCCTCATTGAATGAGTTTGGAAGTTTACCTTCCTCTGAAATTTTCTGGAAGAGTTTGAGTAGGATAGGTGTTAGCTCTTCTCTAAATTTTTGGTAGAATTCAGCTGTGAAGCCGTCTGGACCTGGGCTTTTGTTTGCTGGATGATTTCGGATTACAATTTCAATTTCTTTGCTTGTGATGGATCTGTTAAGATTTTCTATTTCTTCCTGGTCCAGTTTTGTAAAGTTGTACTTTTCTAAGAATTTGTCCATTTCTTTCACGTTGTCCATTTTATTGCCATATAATTGCTGATAGTATTTTCTTATGATCCTTTGTATTTCTGTGTTGTCTGTTGTGATGTCTCCATTTTCATTTCTAATTTTATGGATTTGATTTTTCTCCCTTTGTTTCTTGATGAGTCTGGCTAATGGTTTGTCAATTTTATTTATCCTTTCAAAGAACCAGCTTTTGGCTTTGTTGATTTTTGATTTCTTCTGTGATTTGTTGGTTATTCAGCAGCGTGTTGTTCAGCCTCCATATGTTGGAATTTTTAATAGTTTTTCTCCTGTAATTGAGATCTAATCTTACTGCATTGTGGTCAGAAAAGATGCTTGGAATGATTTCAATTTTTCTGAATTTACCAAGGCTAGATTTATGGCCCAGGATGTGATCTATCCTGGAGAAGGTTCCGTGTGCGCTTGAGAAGGTGAAATTCATTGTTTTGGGATGAAATGTCTTATAGATATCAATTAGGTCTAACTGGTCTATTGTATGGTTTAACGTTTGTGTTTCCTTGTTAATTTTCTGTTTAGTTGATCTATCCATAGGTGTGAGTGGGGTATTAAAGTCTCCCACTATTTTTCTGTTATTGTTAATTTCTCCTTTCATACTTGTTAGTATTTGTCTTACATATTGTGGTGCTCCTCCTATGTTGGGTGCATATATATTTATAATTGCTATATCTTCTTCTTGGATTGATCCTTTGATCATTATGTAGTGACCTTCTTTGTCTCTTTTCACAGCCTTTGTTTTAAAGTCTATTTTATCTGATATGAGTATTGCTACTCCTGCTTTCTTTTGGTCACTGTTTGCATGGAAAATCTTTTTCCAGCCCTTCACTTTCAGTCTGTATGTGTCCCCTGTTTTGAGGTGGGTCTCTTGTAGACAACATATGTAGGGGTCTTGTTTTTGTATCCATTCGGCCAGTCTCTGTCTTTTGGTTGGGGCATTCAGCCCATTTACATTTAAGGTAATTATTGATAAGTATGATCCCGTTGCCATTTACTTTTTTGTTTTGGGTTCGAGTATATATACCCTTGTTGTGTTTCCTGTCTAGAGAATGTCCTTTAGTATTTGTTGGAGAGCTGGTTTGGTGGTGCTGAATTCTCTCAGCTTTTGCTTGTCTGTAAAGCTTTTGATTTCTCCTTCATATTTGAATGAGATGCTTGCTGGGTACAATAATCTGGGCCATAGGTTATTTTCTTTCATCCCTTTAAGTATGTCTTGCCATTCCCTCCTGGCTTGGAGAGTCTCTATTGAAAGATCAGCTGTTATCCTTATGGGAATTCCCTTGTGTGTTATTTGTTGTTTTTCCCTTGGTGCTTTTAATGTTTGTTCTTTGTGTTTTATCTTTGTTAATTTGATTAATATGTGTCTTGGGGTGTTTTGCCTTGGGTTTATCCTATATGGGACTCTCTGGGTTTCTTGGACTTGAGTGATTATTTCCTTCCCCATTTTAGGGAAGTTTTCAACTATTATCTCCTCTAGTATCTTCTCATGGTCTTTCTTTTTGTCTTCTTCTTCTGGAACTCCTATGATTCGAATATTGTAACGTTTAAAATTGTCCTGGAGATCTCTGAGATTGTCCTCATTCCTTTTAATTCGTTTTTCTTTTTTCTCCTCTGATTCATTTAATTCTGCCATTCTATCTTCTAATTCACTAATCCTATCTTCTGCCTCTGTTATTCTACTATTTGTTGCCTCCAGAGTGTTTTTGATCTCATTTATTGCATTATTCATTGTATATTGACTCTTTTTTATTTCCTGTAGGTCCTTGTTAAACCTTTCTTGCATCTTCTCAATCCTTGTCTCCAGGCTATTTATCTGTGGTTCCATTTTGATTTCAAGATTTTGGATTAATTTCACTATCATTATTTGGAATTCTTTATCAGGTAGATTCGCTATCTCTTCCTCTTCCTCTTTGGTTTGGTGGGCATTTATCCTGTTCCTTTACCTGCTGGGTATTCCTCTGTCTCTTCATCTTGTTTAAATTGCTGAGTTTTGGGTGTTCTTACTGTATTCTGGCAGTTTGCAGAGTTCTCTTTATTGTGGCGTTTGCTCACTGTGTGTGGGTTTGTACAGGTAGCTTGTCAAGGTTTCTTGGTTAGGGGAGCTTGTGTCGGTGTTGTGTTGGGTGGAGCTTCATTTTTTCTCTCTGGAGTGCAATGAAGTGTCCAGTAATGAGTTATGAGATGTCTATGGTTTTGGGGTGACTTTGGGCAGCCTGTATATTGGAGCTCAGGGCTGTGTTCCTGTGTTGCTGGAGAATTTGCTTGGCATGTCTTGCCGTGGAACTTGTTGGCCCTTGTGTGGTGCTTGGTTTCAGTGTAGTTATGGAGGCATTTGATGAGCTCCTGTCAATTAATGTTCCCTGAAGTCAGGATTTGGATTGGTCTTATTTTTACAGTAGTCTCGTAACTTCTCCTTCTATATAGCACCATTGATAAAACATCTAGGTTAAAGCTGAAAAGTTTCTCCACCGTGAGAGTCACCCAGGGAGGTTCACAGCGTGATATGGAGAAGAAAAGAGGGAGGAGGTAGTTAGAGGTGACCCAAATGAGATGAGGTGGAAGCAGTAGAGGAGAGAGCAGGCTAACCAGTAATCCCTTCCTTATGTGCACTCCACAACTGGACCGCTCAGAGATGTTCACGGAGTTATACAGAAAAGAGAAGAGGGAAGAAGGAGACAGGTGGCCAGGAGGATAAAAGGAGGGAATGAAAAGGAGAGAGACAAATCCAGCCAGTAATCAGTTCCCTAAGTGTTTTCCACCGTCTGGAACACACAGAAATTCACAGAGTTGTGTAGAGTAGAGAGGGGTTAGGGGAGGAGACGCAGGCAACCTGGTGGAGAAAAAGGAGAGTCCGGAGGGGAGAGAGAGCAGTCAAGCCAGTAATCTCGTTCCCTAGTGAAAAGTGGGTACTGAAGATTGGGTTCTTAAAGGTATAAAATTGGTAACAAATACGTAAAAGCAAAAATTAAAAATCTAGAGTAGTGTTTGGAATTTCAAAAATACAATGTTAAAGAAAAGAAGAAAAAGAAAGATAGAAAAAAAAAAAGAAAAACAGAAACCAAAAACAAACAAAGGCACAAAAATTATAAAGAAGATATAGGTACAAAATTGATAACAAATACTAAAAAGCTTAAATTAAGAATCTAGATTAGAGTTTGGAATTTCAGGAATACAATGTTAAAGAAAAGATGAAGAGAAAGAGAAAGAAGGAAAAAAAAAGTCACAAAAGTAAAAAAAAAAAAAAAAAAAGGTGCAAAATTGATAACAAACAAATACCAAAAAGCTAAAATTAAAAATCTAGAGCAGAGTTTGGAATTTCAAAAATATAATGTTAAAGAAAAGTAGAAGAAAAAGAGAAAAAACAAAAAGTCACAAAAATTATGAAGAAGATATAGGTACAAATTGATAACAAATACCAGAAAGCATAAATTAAAGATCTAGAGTAGAGTTTGGAGTTTCAGGAATACAATGTTAAAGAAAAGAAGGAAAAAAAAAAACAAGGTCACAAAAGTTATTAAAAAAATATATATGAAGTTTGCTTTTAAAAAGAAAAGCGTCTTTTTTTTTTTCTTTTTGCAAATAGTAGGTTGTAAAAGTGAAAATTAAAGGAGTAATAGAGGACTTAAAAATTTTTTTTTAATTAAAAAAAAGAATGATCATAAAAATAGTAAAAAAAATACATATAGGACTTTCTCTGATATTGTTCTGGGTATTGTGGGTTCAGTCCATTTTCGGCTAGTTCCTTGTACTGACATATTTCTCAAGATCTATAGGCCTCTTCCTATGAAGTTGGTACTAACCACGGGGTTTTAGTTTATTGCCTGTCACTTCTAAGGCGGTTCCCTCTGTTTTAGCTTCTTCTGTTTGCTGGTCTCTTCAGTCCTGATTTCTGCCCTGATACAGAGGGGACGGTGGTGGACACCTTTTTTTTTTTTTTTTTTTTTAAGGCTCACTTGTTCAGTCGCGCTGTGGGGAGGGAGGGATGCTGCAAATAAATAACACTGGCGTGTGCTTGCAGTGCCTCAGCGACACTGGGCCTGCCCCGGCTCACAGCACGTGTAGCCTCCCTGCCCACACTGCTCAGGCTCTAGGTTGCTCTGCCGGGAATCATCCATGGCCAGCCCTTGGCTTCTTGCACCTCCCAGGTCTCAGCCACTCAGATTTAGGCACTCGGGTAGTCCTCAGAGGCCCAGACTCAGTTGGGCCTGCGTTTTGTGCCCTTCTCAGGTCCGAGCAGCTCAGGTGATGAGATGTTTAGCAAGCGCAGCTGCTGCGACTTATCGCCTCCCCGCTTCTCAGTTTTCTGGGTGTACAACTGGCGCACCTTCTCAGGCAGATGTTGGCCATCCAGAGCCCCAAGAAGCCTTAGTTAGCAAAGAAGCCTGCTTACAGTTTTGTAGATAATGTCTCTCTGGGGCTGCGATTGTCCACCTCCAGCTCTGGCTGCCTGTCACTGGAGGGGGGACGGTCTGCAGCCGGCTATCTCTGTACAGTCCTTTGTTCCGTGCGCGGACCTGGCAGTGTCTTAGCTTAGGGCTGGCTTTTTGCATGGTAGATATCCCACAGTCTGGTTTGCTAGCCCAAATTATTTTGCTCAGGTAGCACTGGGGATATTCAGGCCAGATCGTTACTCTAAGCGATGCAGCCCACGCTGCACCTCCCTGTCCAGCCCCCACTTGCTAGTTGCGGATGCAGCCGTCTGCGCTGCTTCTCTGCTGGGGGAGTTACCGCAGGGCTCCTAGTCTGTGAGTTTTAATTGTTTATTTTTCCTCCCTGTTATGTTGCCCTCTGTGCTTCCCAGGCTCGGCACAGACTTGGCAGAATGTTGCCTGGTGTTTGGAAACTTCTCTGTTTTTAAGATTCCCCTCCCCAGACAGTGCTCCATCCCTCGCTCTTTTGTCTCTTTTTATGTCTTTTATATTTTTTCCTACCTCCTTTTGAAGACAATGGGTTGCTTTTCTGGGTGCCTGATGTCCTCTGCCGGCATTCAGAAGCTGTTTTGTGGAATTTACTCGGCGTTTAAATGTTCTTTTGATGAACTTGTGGAAGGCAAAGTGTTCTCCCCATCCTAGTCCTCCGCCATCTTAGCTCCTCCCTCTCGAAAGGAACTTTTATACCTTGACTTGTACATAGAGGGAAATAAAAGATGCAAAGTCATACAGAGTCAGCCCAAACATTACATCTGTTTTGTCTTTATTGAAACCAGAATTTTTTCTGCATGCCTTTCCCATAAACAGTGTTGTGTACATTATCTTCTGGCCTTGGAGGCCTGTGGATATTTTATGATCCTTTTTTGATAAAGGCTGCTCAGCCAGAAACCTTATTTTCCCTTGAAGTGTTTTTTCTTTATAGTGCTAAACAGAGTTAGCACTCTGGAGCAAAGGTGTAGTGAGTCACAAAAAAGAAAGAACCAATTAGCTCAAAGGTCTGATGTGGTTAATTCCAAGGCTACTACTTGTTTTTCTTACATTCCAACTATGTTAACCAGTGCACTCCCAGGTGCACAGTGGATAAGGGATATGGGAACTTGGCAGCAAACATTGGCCCAGTAATGAAGCCCTTTACCAGTACTATTTTAATAATTTTTCACCCCTTAAAGGACTCTATGCTCATTAGGACTTTTAGAATGTTTTGGCTTCCCGTGCCTTTCAAGATTGGGGAGTTATGAACAATCATGTGTGTTAATTTTAAGAGTATGGATAAACTTGTCAAGCAAGCTAAAAAGCCATCAGAGGGGTTTGAATTGAAACACTCCTATCATGCCCAGGAGACTTATTAACTAAAGCCCTAAGTTGACTTTTTCCAGAGAAAGGTGGTCGGGGATAGCCCCCTGTTAATGTAGACAGACAGATTCTGGTTTTGGGGTAGATTCTCGAGCAGAACCAGAGAATCTCTCGAGCCGTGATCGGCCTTGCTTGTCATGGCTCTTCCACATGATCTTGTCATGTGTGGGATCTCCCATGGTGGCTCCCGGCAGGTTTTATAATAATAAGGGTAGTTTTCCAGCTTGTCTCTGGCCGATCATCTTACTTGTGCCTGTGATCACATCTCTTAGTCAAGATGGTTTCCAGTGCAAGGGTTTCTGGAAGGTTGGCAGGTGGGTGTCTCCTTACCCTTAGGCCCTCTCCTGAATTCTTCCAGCTGGCAGTAGTTTTGTCAGTTCTGGGTTCCATGTTGTGAGATAACACTCAAGCGGTTATTATCCTGCCTGGCCATGGCAGGAATGTTTCTGTCAATGGTTGCCTAACAAAAATATAGTTAAATATATGAACAGATGAAATAAATATTTGGGGAAGATGAAAGAATTCCTAAAATCTAAACAGTAATCTTGGTTTCTTGAACAAGTGCAGAAAAGAACTGTGCTTGCTTTCACAGAGTGTGCCTCAGTGACCCAGTCCCCATCTCTCATCCTTTGCTGAAATGATCAATTTATGGATGACAGCTCCATTCTTTTTCATCAGATTCTCCTGCCAGGGCAATAGAGGATCATGTGATAATATGAGAGATAGAGGTGGGGGGAGAGGGATGGGAAGAGAGAAAACTTTTAAAATATTAAATTCAGTGTTTCATGATTTTTTGTGTGTGTTGGGAGGTAGTTCTCTTATAGGTCTTTGCAAGCCGAGGCACTGATTCTGTCTTGTTCTAGCCACCTTTTCAGAAATTTTGGCATGGTGATCATCCTTCAGTGGTACAGGTAGTGTTTCCTTCTAGAGCAAAGGAGAGATTTGTTTACTGTTCAGTGTAAACAGAGATCATGTCTCCCTCCAGAACAAAGGGCAGGTGTATTTACTCCCCCTTAAAAAGGTTTGGGGCTTTCTCTGCTCAAAGTTCCTTTTCCATCATGCAGCACGTTGAGTGTACAGCTGTTTATCTGGCCCTCTTCACATAGTTCTGTGGAAACTGGGGCTCAGGAAACTTAGGTAGGTGCTGAATTTTCTAGTTACTGCTGCTGATGTAAGTACTCAGCTATCCTTTGTCTCTAACCTAGGAGTCTCTTGTTTTCTGTCAGGACCCATGAAACCAGCAGCCTAACTTGTTAGCTTGCAAGTATGGTGAAACCTCAGACCCTTTATAGCCTTAATACTTCTGAGTAATGGTTTGTTAAGTGGGATGTATTTGGAAAAATTTATTGAAATATCTACTTTGTACAGTTTTTAAGAAGTTCATTTAGGGTATTATTTCTCCTTATTTGATGTAGGCTTTGTTTATAATGTCAGCCCATATATGGAGTATCATCCTGGAGGAGAAGATGAACTTATGAGAGCAGCAGGATCAGATGGTACTGACCTTTTTGATCAGGTAAGGTGCTGAAAGTGATCATTCTATCCTAGTTGGGACCACACTCTTAGGTTCAGTAGTATGGCAGTGGTAGAGAGAAAGAAAATAGTGGCATAAATTTCAGATGTGTTGGCTTGAATTTTGAAGTGTGGAAAGATGCTCATAAATAGCAACTGCTCATTTAATTTGCCTTTGAATTGTTTTACTAACATTTTAGAGTTGCTCTCAAATCTGTATCTGAGAGTCTACGTGTAAGTGTTTGCTGCCTTCTCTGCTGGCAACTGTTCACTCAGTTTTTATCAGTTTTGATCATGGTGATGATTGATTAATGGGGGCAGTAACTGTTGGAGAAAACAAGTCACTTAGCTTCTTGGCTCTTAGTCTTTTCTTGTTTGGGGATTGTTACATAATCAGCCTGTTTTGCTATACTCAATCTGTATGTTATGTAGAAAGATCGTTAATGAATAGGAAACATTTTTCCTAGAGTGATAGCAGAGATTCTGTATATATCAAAAGATATTTAAATGAGTCACTTTTCCCACTTATATTTAAGAGTGATTATTTCTTATACTATTTAAAAATTATGTAATATGTGATAACTACTACCCATTGTTATTTTGAAACAACTATCTTGATAGGAATAGAAATTTACCTTCATCTGACAAATGCTTTATTTTGTATTTTAGTGATGATTAATAAACATGTTGTAGTACTGGACTTTACCAGTTGAGATACCTGAACCAGTTGAGTTATTTTTAGAGTTGCCTTCTGAACAAATGAAATTTAATTTCTCTTCCTCTTATGTTCTCATCCATTTGGAGATTTATTTTTTTACCAGGCTACCAGAAATACAATTTGTTTTGTATTTTAATGTACTTACATGCACCTGCTTAAATAGCCAAATATCATTTGCTATTAGGAACAACAGATTGGTTCCAAATAGGAAAAGGAGTACGTCGAGGCTGTATATTGTCACCATGTTTGTTTAACTTATATGCAGAGTACATCATGAGAAATGCTGGACTGGAAGAAACACAAGTTGGGATCAAGACTGCTGGGAGAAATATCAATAACCTCAGATATGCGGATGACACCACCCTTATGGCAGAAAGTGAAGAGGAACTAAAAAGCCTCTTGATGAAAGTGAAAGTGGAGAGTGAAAAGGTTGGCTTAAAGCTCAACATTCAGAAAACGAAGATCATGGCATCTGGTCCCATCACTACAGGGGAAATAGATGGAGAAACAGTGGAAACAGTGTCAGACTTTATTTTTCTGGGCTCCAAAATCACTGCAGATGGTGACTGCAGCCATGAAATTAAAAGACGCTTACTCCTTGGAAGGAAAGTTATGACCAACCTAGATAGCATATTCAAAAGCAGAGACATCACTTTGCCAACAAAGGTTCGTCTAGTCAAGGCTATGGTCTTTCCTGTGGTCATGTATGGATGTGAGAGCTGGACTGTGAGGAAGGCTGAGCGTCGAAGAATTGATGCTTTTGAACTGTGGTGTTGGAGAAGACTCTTGAGAGTCCCTTGGACTGCAAGGAGATCCAACCAGTCCATTCTGAAGGAGATCAACCCTGGGATTTCTTTGGAAGGAATGATGCTAAAGCTGAAACTCCAGTATTTTGGCCACCTCATGCAAAGAGTTGACTCATTGGAGAAGACTCTGATGCTGGGAGGGATTGGGGGCAGGAGGAGAAGGGGACAACAGAGGATGAGATGGCTGGATGGCATCACTGACTCGATGAATATGAGTCTGAGTGACCTCCGGGAGTTGGTGATGGACAGGGAGGCCTGGCTGCAGTTCATGGGGTCGCAAAGAGTTGGACACGACTGAGCGACTGATCTGATCTGATCTGATCTGATTAATGTTTTTACTGGTTTGGAGAAAAGTCATTTTTGCTTATCGGTGATATTAGGATTCTCCTTGGGAGGCTCTTATTACTAATTTAAGGTAAATTCCCATTGTAATTTGGTATTGGTTATCTGCTAACAATGCAAGTGAAATAGAAAACTGTTTGGGAACATTTGCCAGGAAAATTTATCTACCAGATTTTCATCTCTCCTGTGTGTCAACTAGGAAAAAAAAAAAACAGTGTGAGAATTGTGATTAAGTTTTATTGGTGGCAAAATCAGAACTGTAGTCTGGGAGACAGCATTTCAGAGAGCTCTGAGAAACTGCTCCAGTGGGTTGCGGGAGAGGTCGTATGTTTTTAGTGAAGTGGGGTACATGTAGTCAAGCTCGTATTTCGGCAGAGGCTTGCTATTAGGCACAAAGAGCAGATGCCACTCTTAGTGATTTTAGTGCTTCCTAAGTGTGAGAAGATGTAAGAATTTAGGCTCATAAAATCTTCTCTTGAAAATGTCTAACTCTCTGAAGGCCCTTTTTGCCAGTTTTTACTGGAACACAGGGTGTCTCATTCTTGATCTGTGCCCTGAATTCCTTTCAGGGTATGTTGAAGGTCAGTGGCTGCAGTGACTAGTGACTTCATCTTTGTAGAGGTAGATGGCAAGAGACAATTTTTAGGTGGCTCCTGTAACCTCCTGATGGCTGAATGTACTCTTCCATAGATGAATTCCTAGTAACATCTAGTTCTGTTTATATTTCTTAGTGTCATGTGATTGTAAGGACCTTATTTAAGCTTTGTCTGGTGGGAAGTCATAAGAACTACTATATTGTTAAGTTCTTTAGCAAGTTCTATAATCCTTTTTTTGACAGAAAAAAAAAAATGTTCTCAGGACATTATTGAGAACTATAGTCCAGAAGCAGCCTGTCAGATAGCTTTCAGAAGCTGTTCCCAAAGAGATAAGGGAGAAACCAGGATTTATAGGAATTTTTGCTGGGGAAAAAAAACATCAATTGAATATCAAAAGATTATTACTAATCACAAAAAGAAGACCTCTCAAGTTAATGATTTTAGTGTTTTTCTATGTATAGGAAGATCAATTACTCCTTTGATGTCACCTTAACTCTCTAGAGCCAGTATCCTCTTTTTCTCTGTCCTGAATTCCCCTTGGTGGGTGGTGATGGTTTAGTTCCAAAGTCATGTCTGACTCTCTTGCTACTGCTATGGACTGTAGCCCACCAGGCTCCTCTGTCTATGGCATCCCCTAGGCAATGCTGGACTGGGCTGCCATCTCCTTCTCCAGGGGATCTTCCCAACCCAGGTCTCCTGTATTTCACATGGATTCTTTACCAACTGAGCCACCAGAGGAGCCTGAATTCCCCTTAGGGCACCCCATAGCAGGCAGCTGTCGTGGTTGATCACTTTATGGCTACAAGATCCTTGTTTATTAAAATGGCAGGCTGCATTCTTTGTCCACACTAGTTACCAGATTGCTGCATTCCCCCTGTTTGTTTATGACTTTTCCTCACCACAGAAGGAAACTTTATATTTTAGAAATGATAGTGAAACTTCTTGTATCTTTAATATTTAGTATTTGAGTTGTACAAAGAATGTTAAGTAATATCTTTACTGTCAGACTTCTGTCTAGTTTTTTTTCTCACTCCTGATTACTTGTTTAGTATCTCCAGTTGTTGGATGGACAGTGTGATAACCTGTTGATACTTGAACTTAGTGCACCCTCAGATAACATCAACTCATATTCTTCTTCCCTTTTTTCCCTTCTCTGTTTCCTGTTTCTGGAAATGAGAACTTGAAACCACTTGAGTAATCTTTGCCTTCTCTCATTGTGTTACAGAATCGGTCACCTGGACTTGTGCCCGAGTGTTAGCCTAGGCTGAAACCCCTTGTCTCAACCAGGGAGGTTCTTTTTTTGCTCAGATTCATACAACCAATGAAAAAAGCAGTGCTGAGACTGCAACACCACAAGCTTTATTCAGTGGTCAAAGGATGGAGAAGCAAGAACTAGTTCGCAGATCAATTTCTTGACCCTGCTCTGACTGAGACACCATATATATAGAAGGTTGAGGTAAAATGGAGGGAATTCGGTAAAGAATGGGAGGAATATTAATGACTTTTTTGAAACAGGGGTGTGGTTTGGATCCAAAACTGAGGCAACACTCCTTTTCAGTCGTTTTTTGGGGTTCCTCTGGTTGTTGTCATGGCCATTGTCAACTTTCGTGGTGCTGGGGGATGTGTCCCTTAGCATGCTAATGTATTACAGTGAATGTATAAAGAGGGCTCAGTCCACTGGAGGGCAGCAGGTCTTCTGCCATTTGGGCCCAGGTGGTTCTAACCGATTCTTTAGAAAGTTCTTTAGGAGCAGCTTCGTCCTTTTCTAATTGGACCAGAAACTCAGATAAGGGTAGTTAGTTTCCACATGAGGGATGGGCAGGGTTATGATTCTGGGGCAATACTCTTTGGTAACAAAAGTGCCCCAATATCCAATTTCTGGTGAAATTCTGTGATTCTCTTTAAATATTGCACCTTTTCTCTTTCCCCACTACCTCTAGTCAGGTCATCACCAGCCTCTCTCACCCTAGTATTTTAATACTGCCCTGATACCTTTACCTTCAGTACCATTTAGATAACATGACAACTAAAGTAGTATTCTCAGAGACAGTTGACTTAGAACCTTGCTCTGAAGCTCTCGGAGGCTCATCATTGGCAGTTATTGACTGAAAAATAGTTACAACCTGAAAAGTGAGAATTCTTAGGACTTCATTCCCGGAGGCAGCATCTCAAGTAGCTCTGAGAAATTGCTCCAAGGAGGCAAGGAAGGAGTCAGATTTTATAGAAGTGTGCAGCAAAGGGGGCAGGTAGTCTGAACGTGAAAGATTATTGTTAATTAAGGAGGGCCAGATATCTCAAACTAAGAAATTTAGCACTCTTCTATACATGGGACAATGACAGACTTTATTTCCTTGGACTCCATAATCACTGCAGGTGGTGAATACAGACACAAAATTAAAAGATACTTGTTCCTTGGAAGACAAACTGTGGCCAACCTAGACAGTGTATTAAAAAGCAGAGACATTACTTTGCTGACAAAGGTCCATGTAGTCAAAGCTATGGCTTTTCCAATAATCATGTATGAATGTGACAGTTGGACCATAAAGAAGGCTGAACGCCAAAGAATTGATGCTTTTGAAATGTGGTGTTGGAGAAGACTCTTCAGAGTCCCGTGGACTGCAGGGAGATCAAACCAATCAATCCTGAATATTCACTGGAAAGACTGATGTTGAGGCTGAAGCTGCAGTACTTTGGCAACGTGATGCAAAGAACTGTCTCATTGGAAAAGACACTGAATCTGGGAAGGATTGAGTGCAGGAGGAGATGGGAATGACAGGGGATGAGATGGTTGGATGGCATCACTGACTCGATGGACATGAGTTTGAGCAAGCTCTGAGAGATAGTGAAGAGCAGGGAGTCCTGGCGTGCTGCAGTCCATGGGGTCACAAAGAGCTGGACACAACTGAGCAACATGGAAGATACTAGCTTCAGGGCTTACTGAAATAATTTCTTTCACTGAAGTGTTTCTTAGCTATCTACAGCCAATATCCTGCACCCATCTGTTTTTACATCCCCTGTCCCTCATCTGTAGAGAGTGGCTGTAGCCTGATAGCAAGTATTCTCCTTTTTTAATTCCCTTTTAGAACTAACACCCAAAAAAGATGTCCTTTTCATTATAGGGGACTGGAATGCAAAAATAGGAAGTCAAGAAGCACCTGGAGTAACAGGCAAATTTGGCCTTGGAATATGAAATGAAGCAAGGCAAAGGCTAATAGAGTTTTGCCAAGAGAACGCTCTGGTCATAGCAAACACCCTCTTCCAAAAACACAAGAGAAGACTCTGCACATGGACATCACCAGATGGTCAACACAGAAATCAGATTAATTTTATTCTTTGCAGCCAAAGATGGAGAAGCTCTATACAGTCAGCAAAAACAAGACTGAGAGCTTACTGTGGCTTAGATCATGAACTCCTTATTGCCAAATTCAGACTCAAATTGAAGAAAGTAGGGAAAACCACTAGACCATTCAGGTATGACCTAAATCAAATCCCTTATGATTGTACAGTAGAAGTGAAAAATAGATTGAAGGTCCTAAATCTGATAGATGGAGTGCCTGATGAACTATGGAATGAGGTTCGGGACATTGTACAGGAGACAGGGATCAAGACCATCCCCATGGAAAAGAAATGCAAAAAAGCAAAATGCCTGTCTGAGGAGGCCTTACAAATCGCTATGAAAAGAAAAGTGAAAAGCAAAAGAGAAAAGGAAAGATAAAGCATCTGAATACAAAGTTCCAAAGAATAGCAAGGAGAGATAAGAAAACCTTCCTCAGTGATCAATGTAAAGAAATAGAGGGAAACAACAGAATGGGAAAGACTAGAGATCGCTTCAAGAAAATTAGAGATATCAATGGAACATGTCATGCAAAGATGGGCTCGATAAAGCACAGAAATGGTAAGGACCTAAGAGAAGCAGAAGATATTAAGAAGAAGTGGCAAGAATACGCAGAAGAACTGTACAAAAAAGACCTTCAAGACCAAGATAATCATGATGGTGTGAACACTCTGCTAGAGCCAGACATCCTGGAATGTGAAGTCCAGTGGGCCTTAGAAAACATCACTACGAACAAAGCTAGTGGAGGTGATAGAACTCCAGTTGAGCTATTTCAAATCCTGAAAGATGATGCTGTGAAAGTGCTGCACTCAATATGCCAGCAAATTTGGAAAACTCAGCAGTGGCCACAAGATTGGAAAAGGTCAATTTTCATTCCAATCCCAAAGAAAGGCAATGCCAAAGAATGCTCAAACTACCGCACAATTGCACTCATCTCACATGCTAGTAGAGTAATTTCACATGCTAGTAGAGTAATTCTCCAAATTCTCCAAGCCAGGCTTCAGCAGTACATGAAGTGTGAACTTCCAGATGTTCAAGCTGGTTTTAGAAAAGGCAGAGGAACCAGAGATCAAATTGCCAACATACGCTGGATCATGGAAAAAAACGAGAGTTTCGGAAAAGCATCTATTTCTGCTTTATTGACTATGCCAAAGCCTTTGACTGTGTGGATCACAATAAACTGTGGAAAATTCTGAAAGACATGGGAATACCAGACCACTTGACCTGCCTCTTGAGAAATTTGTATGCAGGTCAGGAAGCAACCATTAGAACTGGACATGGACAACAGACTGGTTCCAAATAGGAAAAGGAGTACGTCAAGGCTGTATATTGTCACCCTGCTTATTTAGCTTATATGCAGAGTACATCATGAGAAACGCTGGGCTGGAAGAAGCACAAGCTGGAATCAAGATCGCCAGAAGAAATATCAATAACCTCAGATATGCAGATGACACCACCCTTATGGCAGAAAGTGAAGAGGAACTAAAAAGCCTCTTGATGAAAGTGAAAGAGGAGAGTGAAAAAGTTGGCTTAAAGCTCAACATTCAGAAAACAAAGATCATGGCATCTGGTCCCATCACTTCATGGGAAATAGATGGGGAAATAGTGGAAACAGTGTCAGACTTTATTTTTTGGGCTCCAAAATCACTTCAGATGGTGACTGCAGCCATGAAATTAAAAGACACTTACTCCTTGGAAGGAAAGTTATGACCAACCTAGACAGCATATTCAAAAGCAGAGACATCACTTTGCCAACAAAGGTCTGTCTAATCAAGGCTATGGTTTTTCCTGTGGTCTTGTATTGATGCGAGAGTTGGACTGTGAAGAAGGCAGAGTGCCGAAGAACTGATGCTTTTGAACTGTGGTGTTGGAGAAGACTCTTGAGAGTCCCTTGGACTGCAAGGAGATCCAACCAGTCCATTCTGAAGGAGATCAGCCCTGGGATTTCTTTGAAAGGAATGATGCTAAAGCTGAAACTCCAGTACTTTGGCCACCTCATGCGAAGAGTTGACTCATTGGAGAAGACTCTGATGCTGGGAGGGATTGGAGGCAGGAGGAGAAGGGGATAACAGCGGATGAGATGGCTGGATGGCAGTACTGACTCGATGGACGTGAGTCTGAGTGAACTCTGGGAGTTGGTGATGGACAGGGAGGCCTGGCGTGCTGCGATTCATGGGGTCGCAAAGAGTTGGACATGACTGAGCGAGTGATCTGATCTGATATATTTTTTACATATTTTCTATTTTAGTGTAAATTTATATATTCAGGAAATGTACATAAAGATTCTGATGACAGTATTATTTAACCTGATGATTTTAATTATTATATAGCATTTATTGAATAATATATTATGATTTTCTGTTTTACAGTTGGTCTTTTAGATTCTTCCCAATATTTTGCTAATATAAATAGTGCTATGATGAGTATCCTGGTGCCTGGATCTTTCTGTGTATGTAAATGTTTTCCCAGGTAAATTCCTGAATTGCTAAATAGAAGAGTTGCGTATTTTAAGATTTTTAGTGTATATTGAGAATGTGTCCTGCAGAAAGATAGTTTAAATTTAATTCCCATTTTTATGTCCGGCAACAAATACTGTTGTTTTCCTTGAGGTGACAATCTCACTCTGTTCATTTTGAAGAAAATGTCTATCAGATACCCAAGTCCAAGTAACTAGTTTATAGGTAATTCATTTTCTTTTATTTATAAACAGCCTTTCAAGAAAAAACACAGATTGATATACACATCAAACAATTGCCTAAATTTTTTTCATCAGGGAAACCATCTTACTTAGCAGCATAAGTGTTTTTGAGAACTTCCCATTTGTCACACAGCATATAAAAAAAATCCTGAAACCAAGGGTTCAGGTTTAAGAAAGTTTTTTTTTTTTCCTACTTCAGGAAGGATATTCTCAAATGAAACCAATTCACTCCCCTCCCCCCGCCCCCGAGTCTGTGGTGGTGAAGAATATCATGATTGAGGCCACTGCCGTGCTATGTGCTAAGATGCAATTTTACCCACATTGCTTTTTCAAAAACCGTTGCAAATGTCAACACAGTGGAAAAGGTAAATAACATCTTAGTGTTATTGAATTGGCCAAAAAGTTCATTCAGGTTTTCCTATAAGACATTATGGAAAAACCCCAACAAACATTTTAACCAACCCAATATTGACGCTAGTCAAGTCCTCATGGGTATCTGGGCATCGGGATTCTCCAGAGGTCTATAGATGACACTTGGAGAACATTTTTTTAAACCGTCCCTGCATATGCTCTCATTCTGTCCCTCCCTTGTTGGCTAATTGAATCTGATTTTTAGTTTTTCAGAGGAGTGTAAGAATGTCTAGTTTTGATCAGAAAAAAATGGTAGCATCTCATGGAGTTGGAGTCATGTTGCTTTTATGTTACTTTTCTCCCACACCAGGTTCATCGTTGGGTCAACTATGAATCCATGCTGAAAGAATGTCTAGTGGGCAGGATGGCCATGAAACCTGCTCTTCCTAAAGGTATGTGGATCCAGGGCTAAACTGGCATTGGTGTTTGACACAGGTGGACTGTCTTTTAGAGGGATTTTAGCAAATAGGTTTGAATAAATTACTAAATCGTTCTCATTTCACTGGCCTCCTAGTCCAGCCACTATAAAGGTTTTTCGCAAGTTATTTAGAATGAAACAGTGACTTTACCTGAAAAATTTGACTGTTTTGAGAGAACTTTCATAGTGTGGGGAATAAACATAATGGAAGTGAAAGGACTTTGTTTACTCGGTTTTTGTTAGTCTTTTGTTACAAGACTCTATATAACCAGTCTCGTTACATACAGTAGCTTGAACACTTGATTAGAGTTGACTTTTAGACTAGCTTCCTAGAGTGTAATTGTTTGAATATGTAATTGTTTCCCCATGACTCAAAAATCAGAAAATATAAAAAGTTATACAGTGAAATTTTCCTTCCCATCTTTACTCCCATTCCTTGACTATTTATCATAGACAACCCATATTCTGATTTTAAAGTACTTTCTTAAAAAACTCATTTCTTGCCCTTACGTTGACAACTGCCACTCTGCAATCAGCACAGTGTTGGAGAGCATCTCTTTACTCCTAAGCTTCTTTTAGAATAGTGCCCTTTGCAAAGTTTCAGCATGCAGTAAGAGTGGCAGAAGCACTTTGCGTAAGTCCTTTACTGTGGATGGAATGGAGTAATTTATTTTGAACAACTCTTGATTTTGACATCTGAAGTAGGAGTAAATTGGCTTGTTTGACCTGACTCTGCTACTATTTATGTAGTTAAGTGAGTTTTGTATTTCCAGGCTTTATTGATGGAGGCCTGGTGCCATAAAGATGGCTCTTTCTATCACTAAGCCTCAAGTTTTTTTTTAATCTATGCATAGATTGATAGGGCTTAATAATTCATATGAGTAAATCAGCATGATAGCAGTGTAACAGATACTCAAAAAGGCTTTTTTTCTTTCTACTAATACTGCTACAAAACAAATAAGCATTACTTATACATAGGCAGACTTCAGAAGTATTGCAAGTTCAGTTTCAGACCTCCACAATAAAGCAGATACCACAGTAAAGGAAGTCATATGAATTTTTTGGTTTCCCAGTGCATATAAAAGTTATATTTACCCTCTACTATAGTCTATTAAGTGTGCAATAGCAGTATGTCTGCAAAAGCAATGTACATACCTGAATTGAAAACCACTTTTGTATTGCTCATCCTGTTCATGATGCCAATTGTCTTCTGTTCATACTGTTTGCACTGTTTGCTGAACCCAGGGTAGGCAAGGCAAAATCTACGAGGCTGGAGGGAGATTGAAGGAGCTATAAGAAGTGCAGACACGTTTATTCTTTCCTGGCTGGAACAGCAGCCATAACATAACCTCTCTCTTGGCTGATGCAGCAGCCACAACATAACTGTAATGTAGCCATAACAGAACAATAACATAACCTCATATAACATAATCACGATGTCATTCCAGTATAGCCTCAGTGCTGCATCAGCCAGCGCTTTCATGGTGAAACTCATACAGGCATACCATACAAGGTAGCCCATGACCAAGGGAGCACCACATGTGCAGTGCTAAAAGTGTTCTCAGCTATTACATAATCATTATTTACAAAACGTAGGGCAAGAGTAAGAGGCCGTGGGGCAAGAGAGCCTGACCATGCCATCTTGGCTAATTTGCTCTTTACCTACAACTTTATTACTGAAAAAGAAGCTAACCATCATCTGAACCTTCATCAAGTGGTAATCTTTTTGCTGGTGGAGTGTCTTGCCTTGATGTTGATGACTGCTGACTTATCAAGGTGGTGGTTGGTTCTTGGAGTTGGGGGCAGCTGTGGAGTTTCTTAAGATAAGAACACAAAGGAATTTGTCACATTGATTGGTTCTTCCTCTCATGAATGATTTTTCTGTATTATATAGACCTATTTGATAGCATTTTACCCACAGTAGAACTTCTTGCAAAATCAGTCAGTCCTCTCCAATACTGCTGCTGTTACTTTATCAACTGAGTTTATATAATATTCTAAATCATTTCTTGTCATTTCAACAACGTTCACAGCATCTGCACTGGGAGTAGCTTCCATCTCAGGAAACCACTTTTTGAGCTTATCCATAAGCATCAACTCCTCATTCCGTGGGGGCGATCCTAAGATGGTGGAGGAGTAGGACTGGGAGAGCACTTTCTCTCCCACAAATTCATCAAAAAAACATTTGACCACTGAGTAAATTCCACAAAACAACTTCTGAATGCCAGCAGAGGACATCAGGCACCCAGAAAAGCAGCCCATTGTCTTTGAAAATAGATGGAGAAGTCTTGAGGCTACTATAAAAATAAGCTGAAAACCAGAAGCAGGAGGCTTAAGTCAAAATCCTGAGAACACCAGAGAACTCCTGACTCCAGGAAACATTAATTGACAGGAGCTTATCAAACGCCTCCATATCTACACTGAAACCAAGCACCACCCAAGGGCCAAGTTCCAGAGCAAGACACCACGCAAATTCTCCAGCAACACAGGAACTCAGCCCTGAGCTTCAACATACAGGCTGCCCAAAGTCACTCCAAACCCATTTACATCTCATAACTCATTACTGGACACTTCATTGCACTCCAGAGAGAAGAAATCCAGCTCCACCCACCAGAACACTGACACAAGCTTCCCTAACCAGGAAACCTTGACAAGCCACCTGTACAACCCCACCCACAGCGAGGAAACTCCACAATAAAGAGAACTCCATCAACTGCCAGAATACACAGGCCACCCCAAACACAGCAGTATAAACAAGATGAAGAGCAGAGAAATACCCAGCAGGTAAAGGAACAGGATAAATGTCCACCAAAACAAACAAAAGAGGAAGAGATAGAGAATCTACCTGATAAAGAATTCCGAATAATGATAGTAAAAATGATCCAAAATCTTGAAAACAAAATGGAATCACAGATAAATAGCCTGGAGACAAGGACTGAGAAGATGCAAGAAAGTTTTAACAAAGACCTAGAAGAAATAAAAAAGAGTCAATATATAATGAATAATGTAATAAATAATATAAAAAACACTCTGGAGGGTACAAATAGTAGGATAATGGAGTCAGAAGATAGGATTAGTGAGGTAGAATATAGAATAGGAGAAATAAATGAATCAGAGGAAAAAAGAAAAATGAATTAAAAGAAATGAGGACAATCTCAGAGACCTCTGGGACAATGTTAAACGCCCCAACATCCTAATCATAGGAGTCCCAGAAGAAGACCAAAAGAAAGACATGAGAAAATACTTGAGGAGATAATAGTTGAAAACTTCCCTAAAATGGGGAAGGAAATAATCACCCAAGTTGAAGAAACCCTGAGAGTCCCAAACAGGATAAACCCAAGACAAAAACACCCCAGTTCAGTTCAGTTCAGTTTACTCAGTCATGTCCAACTCTTTGTGACCCCATGATTCGCAGCATTCTTGGCTTCCTTGTCCATCACCAACTCCCAGAGTTCACGCAAACTCATGTCCATTGTGTCAGTAATGCCATCCAGCCATCTCATCCTCTGTCGTCCCCTTCTCCTCCTGCTCCCAATCCCTCCCAGCATCAGAGTCTTCTCCAATGAGTCAACTCTTCGCATGAGGTGGCCAAAGTACTGGAGTTTCAGCTTTAGCATCATTCCTTCCAAAGAAATCCCAGGGCTGATCTCCTTCAGAATGGACTGGTTGGATCTCCTTGCAGTCCAAGCGACTCTCAAGAGTCTTCTCCAACACCACAGTTCAAAAGCATCAGTTCTTTGACACTCAGCTTTCTTCACAGTCCAACTCTCGCATCCGTACATGACCACATGAAAAACCATAGCCTTGACTAGACGGACCTTTGTTGGCAAAGTAATGTCTCTGCTTTTGAATATGCTATCTAGGTTGGTCATACCTTTCCCTCCAAGGAGTAAGTGTCTTTTAATTTCACAGCTGCAGTCACCATCTGCAGTGATTTTAGAGCCCAAAAAGATAAAGTCTGACACTGTTTCCACTGTTTCCCCATCTATTTCCCATGAAGTGATGGAACCAGATGCCATGATCTTTGTTTTCTGCATGTTGAGCTTAAAGCCAACTTTTTCACTCTCCTCTTTCATTTTCATCAAGAGCCTTTTTAGTTCCTCTTCACTTTCTGCGATAAGGGTGGTGTCATCTGCATATCTGAGGTTATTGATATTTCTCCTGGTAATCTTGATTCCAGCCTGTGCTTCTTAGCCCAGCGTTTCTCATGATGTACTCTGCAGAGAAGTTAAATAAGCAGGGTGACAATATAAGGCCTTGACATACTCCTTTTTGTATTTGGAACCAGTCTGTTGTTCCATGTCCAGTTCTAATGGTTGCTTCCTGACCTGCATACAGATTTCTCAAGAGACAGGTCGGGTGGTCTGGTATTCCCATGTCTTTCAGAATTTTCCACAGTTTATTGTGATCCACACAGTCAAAGGCTTTGGCATAGTCAATAAAGCAGAAATAGTTAATTAATCAAATTAACAAAGATCAAGCACAAAGAACAAATTTAAAAGCAGCAAGGGGAAAACAACAAATAACACACAAGGGGATTCCCATAAGGATAACAGCTGATCTTTCAGTAGAAACTCTTCAGGCCAGGAGGAAATGGCAGGACATACTTAGAGTGATCAAAGAAAATAACCTGTAGCCCAGATTACTGTACCCAGCAAGAATCTCATTCAAATATGAAGGAGAAATCAAAAGCTTTACAGACAAGCAAAAGCTGAGAGAATTCAGCAACACCAAACCAGCTCTCCAACAAATGCTAAAGGATCTTCTCTAGACAGGAAACACAACAAGGGTGTATAAACTCGAACCCAAAGCAATAAAGTGAATGGCAATGGGATCATACTTTTCAATAATTACCTTAAACGAAAATGGGTTGAATGCCCCAATCAAAAGACAAAGACTGGCTGAATGGATACCAAAATACGACCCCTATATATGTTGTCTACAAGAGACCCACCTCAAAACAAGGAACACATACAGACTGAAAGTGAAGGGCTGGCAAAAGATATTCCATGCAAATAGAGACCAAAAGAAAGCAGGAGTAGCAATACTCATATCAGATAAAATAGACTTTAAAACAAAGGCTGTGAAAAGAAACAAAGATGGACACTACATAATGATCAAAGGATCAATCCAAGAAGAAGATATAACAATTATAAATATATATATGAACCCAACATAGGAGCACCACAATATGTAAGACAAATGCTAACAAGTATGAAAGGGGAAATTAACAATAACACAGTAATAGTGGGAGACTTTAATACCCCACTCACACCTATGGATAGGTCAACTAAACAGAAAATTAACAAGGAAACACAAACTTTAAATGATACAATAGACCAGTTAGACATGTTGATATCTATAGGACATTTCATCCCAAAATAATGAATTGCACCTTTTTCTCAAGTGCGCACGGAACCTTCTCCAGGACAGAACACATCCTGGTCCATAATCTAGCCTTGGTAAATTCAAAAAAATTAAAATCATCCCAAGCATCTTTTCTGACCACAATGCAGTAAGATTAGATCTCAATTACAGGAGAAGAACTGTTAAAAATTCCACAGTATGGAGGCTGAACAACATGCTGCTGAATAACCAGCAACACAGAGGAAATCAAAAAAGAAATCAAAATTTGCATAGAAACGAATGAAAATGAAAACACAACAACCCAAAACCTGTGGGACACTGTAAAAGCAGTGGTAAGGGGAAGGTTCATAGGAATACAGGCATACCTCAAGAAACAAGAAAAAAAGTCAAATAAATAACCCAACTCTACACCTAAAGCAACTAGAAAAGGAAGAAATGAAGAACCCCAGGGTTAGTAGAAGGAAAGAAATCTTAAAAATTAGGGCAGAAATAAATGTAAAAGAGACCATAGCAAAAATCAACAAAGCCAAAAGCTGGTTCTTTGAAAGGATAAATAAAATTGACAAACCATTAGCCAGACTCATCAAGAAACAAAGGGAGAAAAATCAAATCCATGAAATTAGAAATGAAAATGGAGAGATCACAACAGACAACACAGAAATACAAAGGATCATAAAAGACTGCTATCAGCAATTATATGCCAATAAATGGACAACTTGGAAGAAATGGACAAATTCTTAGAAAAGTACAACTTTACAAAACAGAACCAGGAAAAAATAGAAAATCTTAACAGACCCATCACAAGCATGGAAATTGAAACTGTAATCAGAAATCATCCAGCAAACAAAAGCCCAGGTCCAGACGGCTTCACAGCTGAATTCTACCAAAAATTTAGAGAAGAGCTAACACCTATCCTACTCAAACTCTTCCAGAAAATTGCACAGGAAGGTAAACTTCCAAACTCATTCTATGAAGCCACCATCACCCTAATACCAAAACCTGACAAAGATGCCACAAAAAAAGAAAACTATAGGCCAATATCATTGATGAACATAGATGCAAAAATCCTTAACAAAATTCTAGCAATCAGAATCCAACAACACATTAAAAAGATCATACATCATGACCAAATGGGCTTTATTCCAGGGATTAAAGGATTCTTCAATATCCACAAATCAAACAATGTAATACACCACATTAACAAATTGAAAAATATAAGCCATGCGATTGTCTCAATATATGGAGAAAAAGCCTTTGACAAAATTCAATATCCATCTATGATAAAAACTCTCCAGAAAGCAGGAATAGAAGGAACATACCTCAACATAATAAAAGCTATGTATGACAATTATTATCCTTGATGGTGAAAAATTGAAAGCATTTCCCCTAAAGTCAGGAACGAAACAAGGGTGCCCACTTTCACCACTACTATTCAACATAGTTTTGGAAATTTTGGCCACAGAAATCAGAGCTGAAAAAGAAATAAAAAGAATCTAAGTTGGAAAAGAAGAAGTAAAACTCTCAGTGTTTGCAGGTGACATGATCCTCTACATAGAAAACCCTAAAGACTCCACCAGAAAATCACTAGAACTAATCAATGAATATAGTAAAGTTGCACGATATTAAATCAACACACAGAAATCCCTTGCATTCCTATACACTGCTAATGAGAAAATAGAAAGAGAAATTAAGCAAACAATTCCATTCACCATTGCAATGAAATGAATAAAATACTTAGGAATATATCTACCTAAAGAAACAAAAGACCTATATATAGAAAACTATAAAACACTGGTGAAAGAAATCAAAGAGGACACAAATAGAGATATATACAGTGTTCATGGATTGGAAGAATCAATATAGTGAAAATTAGTATACTACCCAAAGCAATCTATAGATTCAGTGCAATCCTTATCAAGCTACCAGCAGTATTTTTCACAGAGCTAGAACAAATAATTTCACAATTTGTATGGAAATACAAAAAACCTCGAATAGCCAAAGCAATCTTGAGAAAGAAGAATGAAACTGGAGGAATCAACCTGCCTGACTTCAGGCTCTACTACAAAGCCACACTCATCAAGACAGTATGGTACTGGCACAAAGACAGAAATACAGATCAATGGACAAAATAGAAAGCCCAGAGATAAACCCATGCACCTATGGACACCTTATCTGCAACAAAGGAGGCAAGAATATGCGATAGAGAAAAGACAATCTCTTTAACAAGTGCTAGGAAAACTGGTCAACCACTTTTAAACGAATGAAACTAGAACACTTTCTAACACCATACACAAAAATAAACTGAAAATGGATTAAAGATCTAAAGGTAAGACCAGAAACTATAAAACTCCTAGAGGAAAACATAGGCAAAACACTCTCTGACATAAATCACAGCAGGATTCTCTATGACCCACCTCCCAGAATATTGGAAATGAAAGCAAAAATAAACAAGTAGGGACCCAATTAAAATTAAAAAGCTTCTGCACAACAAAGGAAACTATAAGTAAGATGAAAAGACAGCCTTCAGAATGGGAGAAAATAATAGCAAATGAAGCAACTGACAAAGAATTAATCTCAAAAATATACAAGGAAATCCTGCAGCTCAATTCCAGAAAAATAAACGACCCAATCAAAAAATGGGCCAAAGAACCAAACAGACATTTCTCCAAAGAATACATACATATGGCTAACAGATACATGAAAAGATGCTGAACATAATTCATTATCAGAGAAATGCAAATCAAAACTACAATGAGGTAAATGGCCAGTCAGAATAGCTGCTATCCAAAAGCCTACAAGTAATACATGCTAGAGAGGTTATAGAGAAAAGGGAACCCTCTTACACTGTTGGTGGGAATGCAAACTAGCACAGCCACTATGGAGAACAGTGTGGAGATTTCTTAAGAAAACTGGAATAGAACTGCCATATGACCCAGCAATCCCACTACTGGGAATACACACTGAGGAAACCAGAATTGAAAGAGACACATGTACCCCAATGTTCATCACAGCACTGTTTACAATAGTCAGGACATGGAAGCAACCTAGATGTCCATCAGCAGATGAATGGATAAGAAAGTTGTGTTACATATACACAATGGAGTACTACTCAATCATTAAAAAGAATACATTTGAATCAGTTCTAATGAGGTGGATGAAACTGGAGCCTATTATACAGAGTGAAGTAAGCCAGAAAGAAAAACACCAATACAGTATACTAATGCATATATATGGAATTTAGAAAGATGGTAACGATAACCCTGTATGCGAGACAGCAAAAGAGACACAGATGTATAGAACAGTCTTTTGGACTCTGTGGGAGAGGGCGAGGGTGGGATGATTTGGGAAAATGGCATTGAAACATGTATAATATCATATGTGAAATGAATCACCAGTCCAGGTTCAATGCATGAGACAGGTTGCTCAGGGCTGATGCACTGGGATGACCCAGAGTGATGATACAGGCAGGGAGGTGGGAGTGGGGTTCAGGATGGGAAACACGTGTACACCCGTGGTGGATTCATGTTGATGTATGGGAAAACCAATACAATATTGTAAAGTAGTTAGCCTCCAATTAAAATAAATTTATATTTAAAAAAAAGAACTCATATCAAATTTCATGATGAAATTATAGCAACCCAGTCATATTTTCAGGTTTTCTTCTAATTCTAGTTCTCCTGTTACGTCTACCACATTTGCAGTTATTTACTCCACCATAGTCTTGAACCCCTCAGAGTTATCTATGGGGGTTAGAATCAACTTCTTCCAAACTCCTCTGAAAGTTTGTATTTTGATCTCTTTCCATGAATCATGAATGTTCTTGGTGGCAGCTAGTATAGTTACTCCTTTCCAGAAGGTTTTCAGTTGACTTTGCCAAGATCCATCAGGAAACTCACTATCTATGGCAGCTATATAGCCTTATAAAATATATTTCTTAAACAAGAAGACTTGAAAGTCAAAATGACTCTTTGATCCACAGGCCATAGAATGGATGTTGTGTTGTTGTTGTTGTTTAGTCACTCACTCGTGTCTTGACTCTTTTGTGACCCCATGGACTGCAGCCTACCAGGCTCCTCTGCCCATGGAATTCTCCAGACAAGAATACTGGAGGGGGTTGCCTTCCTCAGAGGATCTTCCTATCCCAAGTATCAAACCTGTGTCTTTTGCTTGGCAGGCACTTTCTTTACCACTGAGCCACGAGAGAAGCCTCGGTGTTGTTAGCAGGCATGAAAAGAGCATGAATCGTGTGCATCTCCATACTGTTTAATATATAGAACTTAGCTTTCAGCCTGTCTTGTCTTTCGTCATGCCTCCCTCACTAAGCCTAATCATTTCTAGCTTTTGATTAAAGTGAGAGTCGTGGAACTCATCCTTTTACTTGAACATTTCAAGGCCATTGTAGGGTTATGTTCATGGGCCTAATATCAAAGTATTGTGTCTCAGGGAATAGAGATGCCCAAGGAGAGGAAGAGAGAAGGAAATGGCTAGTCCATGGAACAGTCAAATCATACACATTTATAAATTAAATTTGCAGTCTTACATGGGTGTGCAGGTCATGGTGCCCCCAAATAATTACAGTGGTAACATCAGATCACTGATCACAGATCACCATAACAAATATAATAATGATGAAAAAAAATTTGAAATATTGCTAGAATTACCAAAATGTGACCCAGAAACCTGAAGTGAGCAAATGCTGTTGGAAAAATGGCCCCAGAAGACCTGCTGCTCTATGCAGGGTTGCCACAAGCCTTCAATTTTTTTGGAACACTGTATCTGCAAAGTGGATAAAGCAGTGCACAATAAACGAGATCTACCGGTACACCAAAAGCAAATTAGTTTGAACTTTAGTGTCCAACAGTTCTTCCAAACCAGGTTACTTTTGTAAACAAATGCCTTTGTTTTCTTAATTGCTCCAGAGCTCACCAGATCACTGCCAGCAGGGAACACATTCTTAACTAAAATTTCTAAGTGACTAAACTTTACTTCACCCTAAATATTACATGTCTTGTTTACACCGTCTGGTACTAAAGGTCACATGCTTCTCTGTACTACCATTCAGGGTGGTCAGAAAGTGTCCCAGCTCCTTAGGCTTCTGTGTCATAGGCATGAAACAAATGAAAGGACTCAGGATTTCCTGCCTGCCTGCCTGGAAATGAAAGACAGAGAACCTTCAAAATGTTTCACCAAATATAGCAGACGCTGTTTAAAATGAGCAAATATCACAGGGAAGTTGCCAGGTTGAGGGGAAAAAAAGTAGTTGGAACAATTCACAGTGATAAACTAGCTCTCATACCTTCACTTTCAGAAAACACTTAGCAGATACTTGAACTTAGAGCCACACAGGAATTTTAATGGTCACATAAGAAAAGAAAGATCAGATCTTGGGTCGGTAAAGGGAAGGAATTAAAACAGATCCCTGCCTGTGGCTTGGCTCCTGAAGTCTGTATAATCAGTGAAATGAGAATGCTTAACGGAAAAATCTGTCCAACAACAAAGGGAGATGTCAGGATAGTCTGCCTTGACCTTGTTTATGAGGTGATGGGGGAGAGGAAAGAGAAGTTTCCTTTGAGAATTTGTAGCCACAGTCTTACCCATATATGAGTTGGGAATTCAAATATATACCACCTATGTAGTCTTAGAAACCTCAAACCAGGAAGTAAAATGGTCTCCCATTATTGGTTTCCTAGGCTGCTTCACAGATTTATAGATACCTTTTTAGTCGTGGAAAAACTCTCAATCTAAAACCCTCAAAATTGCCACAGGTATAGAGCAGCAGTTATTAGTGTACAGTGAAAAATTAAACAACGCTTGAGGAAACAAGTTGGCAGAAATAAAGGCAGAATTTCACCTCTTGGACTTTAGTATTTGTATACAGAATAAATAACTTTGTTTGATGTGATTAGGAAAATAAGAATAAATTAATAACATAATAAAGGAGACTAGTAATTATGTAGAATTGAAAAAAATAGAACCTTTGGAAGTGAAAAATCAAGCTGGTAAAATAAAAAAGTGCATAACATGAATAGTGAGAGATTAGACATACAACAGTCCAATGAACTATGAAATTGAGCAGCAGAAATTGGACAGGATGTGGTACAGAGAAACAAAATGATAGAAAAAACATTCAAGAGCCACAGGGAATATAGTAATAAGATCTAACACTTATAATCAGATTTCCAGAAGGAAGTAGTAGTGAGAATGAGGAAGAGCCATCTGAATGGCTGAGAACTTTCCAGAATTGATAAATCACAAATATCAGAGATAGCAAATTCATCAAATCCTGATCAAGATAAATAAAAAGGAATCTACACATATTCTCTTTGTAGTCAAATTGAAGAACGCCAAGACAATGAGAAGATTTGAAAACAGCCAGAGAGAGACAGAGTCACTGAGAAACCGGTAAATTGACAGCTAATTTACTCATGTAATTTACAAGCTGTTACAGCTAATTTATTAGAATATCAGTAGAGGACAGAAGCCAACAGAACATTACCTTGAAAGTTCTGAGAGAAAATATGACAACCTAAATTTATTTACTAACAAGATTGAAATAAAATTAGTTGGATGGGGAAAGAAGTGGGAGGGGGGTTCAAAATGGGGAACACATGGACACCCATGGCTGATTCACGTCAATGTATGGCAAAAACCACTATAATATTGTAAAATAATTAGCCTCCAATTAAAATAAATTATTTTTTTTAAAAAAAGACTAACGAAAGCAAATTTATGAAACTAAAATCAGCAGGGTTGAGGAAACTGAGGATTTGACTGAATCTTAATGGTAAAGAACTAAACTGTCATGAGTATTCCTTCTCCTTCTCACCACCTGGTTCAGCAAAGTGCAAACGTATTTCTTACCCAAAATGAGACATGGACTCTGAAATACTGTGCATTCGTAAATTCCAAGTTTCCTTTTTCACACTGTCTGTAGCCCTGAGTTTGATTCCAGAGACTGCATGATCTGTAGAAAGAACACAGGTTTCATATAGACAAACACAGCTTCAGATCTCATCTCTGCCTCAGATTACACTCATACACTTTTGTGATCTTCAGCATCAGTTAACAGACATGAGTTGTTTTTTTTTTTTTTTCTTCAGCAGTATAATGGGGTTTAAGAATGAAACATCCTAGAGTCATTGTGAAGATTAAATAATGTTTGCTAACCACTTGATGCATTAGAAGCAACAATTGGTAGGGACAGTAGAAGTGGGTGTTGCTATTAGTGGCTGCCTTTGCCCCTCTGTTCCTGTGATGCCAAGGCTGCTTATGTTTTCTGTTCCCTTTTTGTACCCTTGTAATTATCAGCATGTACTGATGTGTCTTACCATGGCTCTATTTCTGGGAAAAATCAAGTAGTATCATTATTAACAGGGCATGTGAGAGCATGGTTGTGAATCTCTATTTCACTATAAAGCCTTTGGGGATTGTAAATGTTTTGCTGGGGTGTGGCTGGTAACAGGTAGTGATATAAGGCAACTTGCATGGTATTAGGGAGCAAACACAAGAATTCTGCAGGAACGTGTTGACTGCAAGTAAATGGATCAGGTGTTTTTTAAACAGTAGAGACTTTAAGATCTAACAAGTTACAGTTGAATTTCAGGCTAACGAGGAGTGGATCATGTACAAGGGACAGAGTAACTGAAGAGAAGGGTTTAATATGTCAGAAATAAAGAATATTCTTTATTTTAAAGAATTATTTATTAATTAAAGTGAAATATTTTTTAAGAGTATTTCATATGCCTTTTATCTATAGGCAGGGTTGATCATTGCAGTCTACTGGCCTGAGATTTAGGGATAGAACTATTAGATGGGGTAGCAGTGTCATTGTCCAAACTGGGATGGATTTGAGAAAGAATGGGGCTCCTATTAGTAGTTACACTAGTTCAAGAGAGGGCAGGCAGTAAATGGTGACTCTCTGTGGCAAACCCAAGCATGTATCCACATGCTCTAATCTACAGTTAGAACTTATAGATGAAATGGAAACAGAGATGAAATGGGAATCGAGGATGAAAACAGAGACAGTAGGCAGTAGATGGAGACTTGCTAACATGAGGATTTACAAGGGATTGGGAGGGACGATGGTTATACTGAAGAGAAATTTTGTACGTGGACTTCTTTCCATACGAGATCCCCGACACCGTGTTTTAGGTGGGGTGACTGCCAGACCCCAGTGCAGGGAGGATCCTGAAGTAGCATTTCATAGGCATCCCCACAGCTGAGTAGATTTGAGAGGACAGTTTTCCATTTATCATCTGGCTTCTAATGGGGGAGTGATGTCTAAAAAGAACACAGAAGACCTAACTGTGAGAATATAAAACAGGTAATACTAATGAGCCCTTATCAAGCCAAAAATCAGTGTGCTTTTTATAATCCTTTGTTTAAAAAGGATTGTAGTTTGTTTCATGCTTTAGAAAGATATCAATAATGAGTAAAAGGAGAAACTTTGCTTGAAAAGGTGAGCTTCAGTCACTGCTGATTTATTTATGTGGAACACTTCATTCTCTGGCAAAGATGAGAAATATTCTTGCTTTTTGCCCTTTTTTTTTTACTCCTTTGCTATCTCTGTTATAGCCACTAGCCACACGTGGCTGGCTAGTGAGCATGGGAATTCTCTCCATTTTGAAATGTGCTGGAAGTGTAACTGCTACATTTTAAGATTTAGGATGAAAAATTATAAAATATCTCATAACTTTACATTGATTATATTGTTATGTGGAAATGATAATATTCTGAATATGTTGTATTAAGTAAAAATATATTATTAAAGTTAATTTGACCTGTTCTTTTTGTACTTTGTTAATGTGGTTATGTGATATGGATGTGAGAGTTGGACTATAAAGAAAGCTGAGTGCCGAAGAATTGATGCCTTTGAACTATGGTATTGGAAAAGACTCTTGCAAGTCCCTTGAACTGCAAGGAGATCCAGCCAGTCTGTCCTAAAGGAGATCAGTCCTGGGTGTTCATTGGAAAGACTGATGTTGACACTGAAACTCCAATACTTTGGCTACCTCATGCAAAGAACTGACTCATTGGAAAAGACCCTGATGCTGGGAAAGATTGAAGGTGGGAGGAGAAGGGGATGACAGAGGATGAGATGGTTGGATGGCATCACCAACTCAGCAGACATGAGTTTGAGTAAACTCTGGGAGTTGGTGATGGACAGGGAGGCCTGGAGTCCTGCAGTCCATGGGGTCGCAAAGAGTCAGACACAACTGAGCAACTGAACTGAGCTGAACTGAATGTGGTTTTTAGAAAATTTTAAATTATACTTGTGACTTGTATTATATTTTTTCTGGACAGCATTGTTCCAGACCTAAATGTACTTTTAAATTTTTATTTTATTTTTTTTTAATTTAATTTTAATTTTATTTAACTTTACAATATTGTATTGGTTTTGCCATGTATCAAAATGAATCTGCCACAGGTATACATGTGTTCCCCATCCTGAACTCTCTTCCCTCCTCCCTCCCCATACCATCCCTCTGGGTCGTCCCAGTGCACCAGCCCCAGGCATCTGGTATCAGGCATGGAACCTGGGATTGGCAACTCGTTTCATATATGATATTATACTTATTGCAATGCCATTCTCCCAAATCATCCCACCCTCTTCCTCTCCCGGAGTCCAAAAGACTGTTCTATACATGAGTGTCTCTTTTGCTGTCTCGTATACAGGGTTATTGTTACCATCTTTCTAAATTCCATATATATGCATTAGTATACTGTATTGGTGTTTTTCTTTCTGGTTTACTTCACTCTGTATAATAGGCTCCAGTTCCATCCACCTCATTAGAACTGATTCAAATGTATTCTTTTTAATGGCTGAATAATACTCCATTGTGTATATATACCACAGCTTTCTTATCCATTCATCTGCGGATGGACATCTAGGTTGTTTCCATGTCCTGGCTATTATAACCAGTGCTGCGATGAACATTGGGGTACACGTGTCTCTTTCAATTCTGGTTTCCTCAGTGTGTATGCCCAGCAGTGGGATTGCTAGATCATAAGGCAGTTCTATTCCCAGTTTTTTAAGGAATCTCCATACTGTTCTCCATAGTGGTTGGACTAGTTTGCATTCCCACCAACAGTGTAAGAGGGTTCCCTTTTCTCCACACCCTCTCCAGCATTTATTGCTTGTAGACTTTTGGATCACAGCCATTCTGACTGGCGTGAAATGGTACCTCATAGTGGTTTTAATTTGCATTTCTCTGATAATGAGTGATGTTGAGCATCTTTTCATGTGTTTGTTAGCCATCTGTATGTCTTCTTTGGAGAAATGTCTATTTAGTTCTTTGGCCCATTTTTTGATTGGGTCATTTAATTTTCTGGAATTGAGCTGTAGGAATTGCTTGTGTATTTTTGAGATTAGTTTTTTGTCTGTTGCTTCATTTGCTCTTATTTTCTCCCATTCTGAAGGCTGTCTTTTCACTTTACTTATAGTTTCCTTTGTTGTGTAGAAGCTTTTAAGTTTAATTAGGTCCCATTTGTTTATTTTTGCTTTTATTTCCAATATTCTGGGAGGTGGGTCATAGAGGATCCTGCTGTGATGTATGTCAGAGAGTATTTTGCCTATGTTTTCCTCTAGGAGTTTTATGGTTTCTGGTCTTACATTTAGATCTTTAATCCATTTTGAGTTTATTTTTGTGTATGGTGTTATAAAGTGCTCTAGTTTCATTCTTTTACAAGTGTTTGACCAGTTTTCCCAGCACCACTTGTTAAAGAGATTGTCTTTAATCCATTGTATATTCTTGCCTCCTTTGTCAAAGATAAGGTGTCCATATGTGCGTGGATTTCTCTCTGGGCTTTCTGTTTTGTTCCATTGATCTATATTTCTGTCTTTGTGCCAGTACCATACTGTCTTGATGAGTGTGGCTTTGTAGTAGAGCCTGAAGTCAGGCAGGTTGATTCCTCCAGTTCCATTCTTCTTTCTCAAGATAGCTTTGGCTGTTCGAGGTTTTTTGTATTTCCATACAAATTGAGAAATTATTTGTTCTAGCTCTGTGAAGAATACCGTCGGTAGCTTGATGGGGATTGCATTGAATCTATAAATTGCTTTGGGTAGTATACTCATTTTCACTATATTGATTCTGCCAATCCATGAACATGGTATATTTCTCCATCTGTTAGTGTCCTCTTTGATTTCTTTCACCAGGGTTTTATAGTTTTCTATATATAGGTCTTTAGTTTCTTTAGTTAGATATATTCCTAAGTATTTCAGACCTGCGAAGGGCACAAAATGCAGGCCCAACCAAGTCTAGGCCTCTGAGAACTTTTAAAATTTTAATTTGGGGGAGGGAGGTGCTCTCACTGCTTGGTTTATGGTATCTTACTTCCCAGACCAGGGATTGCACCCAGCCCAGGTGGTGAAAGCACTGAGTCCTAACCACTGGACAACCAGGGAATTCCCTTTATTTCCTGATTTTCAATAATTACTTAGTGGGGAAAAAAAAAGATAAAACCCCAGCTGAAATCATTTTTAAAAATAGTCACATTTTCTTTATAATTATTTATATATATGTAGATGTATATTCAGTTAAAGAATATGTATTCTTTAATTGAAATATAGTTGATTTACAGTCTGTTCATTTCTGTTGCACAGATTCACTTTTCTGTGAATCTGTGCAGTCTTTGCCACATTTCCTTCTCCAGGGAATCTTCCCAACCCAGGGATCGAACCCAGATCTCTTGTATCTCCTGTATTGGCAGGCAGATTCTTTACCACTAGCACCACTTGGGTGTTTCTTTTTAATTTCTCATAGGTTTATCATGATTTCTAATATTAATGCTTTGTGTTTTGACCTTTCATTCCTGTTTTCTCAAGCAGCTACTGACTATAAAGCACTTAGAGCCATAGACCAGGAGAATACTTTCGAGGTGAAAGAGGGATTCTGTTCTAACAACCTCAGTTTAAAAGTTCAGATACTGAAGTTTATAGGTCTATATACAAGCTTCCTTAACTAATAATAGTTATTTAATTGGAAAAGTTCACCCTTGAAAGAAATCCTGGGTACTTCTTTTTGTAAGGTAGAGATCACCTCATTAAAGTTATCCTCTTTTGAATAATGTATTTTCCTTTGGTATACACCAGTGGTTCTTGGATTGGTTTTTCTCCCTGCCAGACTGGTGGCTCAGACGGTAAAGCATCTGTCTACAATGCAGAAGACCTGGGTTTGATCCCAGGGTTGGGAAGATTCCCTGGAAAAGGAAATGGCAACCCACTCCAGTACTCTTGCCTAGAAAATCCCATGGATGGAGGAGCCTGGTATCCATGGGGTTGCAAATAGTCAGACATGACTGAGCGACTTCACCTCACTTCAGAGACACTAGGGGCTTCCCAGGTGACTCAATGGTAAAGAATCTGCCTGCCAATCACAGAGCCGCAAGAGATGTCGATTCACTCTTTGGATTGGGAAGAGCCCCTGGAGGAGGAAATGGCAACCCACTCCAGTATTCTTGCCTGGAGAATTCCATGATCAGAGGAGCCTGGTGGGCTACAGTCCATGGGTTCTCAAAGAGTTGGACATGACTGAGTGGCTTTCACTTTCCAGAAAGCAGAGGCTCTTATCAGAGTAATGCACTCTTAACCAATGTTATAAGAAGATGCAAATTTTCTTGGCCATGGAGCCAACCAAATAGTAGAATTAGTTAACAAGACAGAATGTTAAGTTTTTTGTTAAAGAGGAAAGTATCTCGTGCCTAAAATGACTCAGATGTGACTATGCTTCATAGTAAAGAATAGTCTCTCTTATTTCTGTGACTCAGTTTTCCAAAAGAATTGCAAAGATAAGACTTGTAGAGCTTTAAAGGTTTTTTAGATCATTTAAGTAGGTGTTCTCTTCTTGCTGGTACTTCTTATATTAAAAAGAAAAAAGCAGTTGCAGGATCTGACAGGTTCAAATCAATTCACATCAGATGGGAAATAATCATAGGAGATGATTTTTTTTTCCTCCTAGAAACAAATTACTTGGAAGAAGTGTTTAAAATCTGTGAGTCTCTTGGATAAAAGCAAATTATTTTACATGATCAATGAGATTCATCGAACTGCCAAATACGTTGTACACTGAAAATAGACTTAATTTACTTTTGTTATGGTGAGCTTGCTATTTGTTCTAAGATAAAACCAATGATCACAAGTACAGTAGCAAAGACAGGTGAAATTGGATGGAGGTCAGTTGCCAAGCCGGACCATCAGTGATCCCTTGCAAACTAATGACTAGATTTTTATCTAGAGGTTGAGAAACAAAACTCATTTTGAGACATAATTTAAATGGTCTTTAGGCCTTGTGTCTTTTGAGAAAGTATTAACTCTCTCAATGGCATATTAAGAAAAATGGTGTTCAGTTCAGGGGATATAAAGTTTAACCTCAGCTTTACTGCTGAAGAGCCATGGGTTTCATTCAAGTCCTGAGCTCTATTTTCAACCTTCAGTGAGGAGAATGGATGATAATTTGGTGTGTGTTGTTAAGATCCCTTTCAGCTCTGAACTTATTTCAGTAAAATGGGGAAAATAAAAGAATGTTTATCTGACCTCCTTAATCATAGTTATTTTATGACATGAGTGACAAGTGGTAGTAATTTTATGAGGTCTCTGGTTGAGTGAAAATTAAAATATAAAAGAATTTGAAAACTTAGATGTACATATTTTGGGTTATTTTTCTACAAAACAAGGTGATTGTCATGTTAACAAGTAATGTCTATCAATTCAGTTTACTTCTTGAATATTTTGTGTTAGCTTGGCATTCTTCTTTTCTTTTTTTTTTTAAGAGAACTCTGGCAACTTGCTGAGGGTTTTATTTTGACATATGGTTATAAAATTTGTGGTGATAAAGGTATAATATAGATTTGTGAGCTGGTTGCCATCCTGAAAGAAAACACTCATTAAACTTTTTCTGGCTTGTAACCCTAATGATTGATTGTACTGATAAACAAGTGAAAATCTTACCATATTTCAGCACTTGGCCATTTAAATTTGAATAATCATTTTAAGTGCTCACCTAGTTAAGAGAGAAAGGTAGTAAGGTGTCTTTCTTTGGGTTAATATGTATGTTTCTGATATAAAGTGTAATCTAATAAATTTTGGATAGTTTCGACTACTTTAGATAATGACAACCTGGAGAAAACCTGGGGCTTTATGTGCTTTCTAAAGAAATTCACCAAGATATTAGGGGGAAAAAATCCAGAAAAGGAGGGGAAAGCCCAGTAAATTCTGAGACATATCTGCAGAAGTGACTTGGCAGTCTTCAGAGATGAAATGACTTACTTAAAAGATAGGCCATCTGTTTATCAGCCTTATTTCTCTCCTCAGGGCTTTTCTTAAAGAAAGCCCTTTTAGAAGAGGGCTGTTATCCTATGTCAATAATATAAACTGATCTTCTCTGATGTTACAGTTTTCGTAACCTAACTTTTTTATTTTCCTAAACTGCTGTACAGACTATCATGAGGAAAAGAAGGTCTTAAATGGTAAGTCATATACATTTATAGTAAAAAAAACTGAATCATAGTCACATGATTGTATACAAAATGCCTTACAGAATTATTGGGGATATTTAGATATTTTTATGCAAAAGATGTGTTTACTTGCTAAGCTTAGAGGATTTGACAGGACTCTGTAGATCCCTTATTGAAGCCATGACTCTCTATAGTCCTTTATATGGCATCTCTGAACTTGTGTTCATCTGTCTTCAGCTTGAATACAGTAAGTCCCCTATATACGAACGAGTTCTGTTCCGAGAGTGTCTTCATAAGTCCAATTTGTTCATAAGTCCAACAAAGTTAGCCTAGGTACTCAACTAACACAATAGGCTATATAGTAGTGTATAACAGGTTTATAATACTTTTCACACAAATAATAAATTTAAAAAAAATATAAAACATTTTTAGTCTTATAGTACTTTGAAAAGTACAGCAATACCAGCTGCATCACTGCTGCTTTTGCACTTGCTTCCAAGTATCCTGGGCTTAAAATAAAGATACTGTACTAGTATACTCTGTACTCGGCTTCCCAGGTGGCACTAGTGGTAAAGAGCCCAGCTGCCAATGCAGAAGGCAAAGGAGATACAGGTTCAGTCCGTTGGTGGGGAAGATCTCTTGGAGGAGGGCACAGCAACTCACTCCGGTATTCTTGCCTGGAGAATCTCATGGACAGAGGAGGCTAGAAAGCTATAGTCCATGGGGTCTCAGAGAGTCAGACACAGCTGAAGCAACTTAGCACACATGCACTCTGTACAGAAGTGTACAGTAGAGTACAGAAAAGCACATCCGCGTGTAGAGGATGCATGCATGTGACAGTGTACACGATACACACGAACTGACTTACATGATTGGACACGTGAATGCACGTTTGCATCTTTGAAAGTTCGAGACTTGAAGGTTCTTATGTAGGGGACTTAACTATACTTGCATTGACTCGGAGTTCCCCCTCTGATGCCAGGCTGAGGGCACCTCTCCCTCTGGCACAGGGCTCTCCTCCAGTGTCTATGCAGATACTGAATAGCCTATTAATCCCCTCTTCTCTGGGCTCAGCAGCTCTCCTCAGCCATTCACTATGATTTGGAATCATGACTGACACTACCCCTAACCCCCTCAAAAATTTTGGTGTGAGACTTTCAAAACTGCCTGGGGCTACTCTGACTGAACTGTAATACTAATATATGTTTTAAAATGCATTTTTTCCTTCCTATTTTGAACAAGAAAGTTGTAGAAATTCAGCTAGCAAGCTAGATTGCCAGATGAATTACCTCTTCTTTTTCAAGTAGAGGAAATAGTCTTCTTATAAACGAATATATGCAGTTTGTGATGTGCCACCTGAAGTTGTTTGTCTGACAGGGTCACCGCCTTAAAGGAAGGGCTGTTCTGGGGTTTCAGCTGATACTTTACTCTTCCATGATACTAGGCAAACAGCCTTTCATTAAAGGCTAATTATTGATTGGCTATTTTCTTTCCCGCCACATTGCTTTCCTTTGAATACATGGCACTTAACATGTCAGTTAACAGTGGCCTTAAAAATGTGATATTGCATTGTCCAGTGGTCTGGCCAGCACAGTTATCTCTTTTATATGAATATGTATGCCTCAAATATTTGGCTTAAATAAGTGTATATGATTAAGTCTGCGTATTTACAGACGTCATCTGCCTGCTTTCTGTGTCATCATTTAAATGTCATTTAAAACACTGAAGCCAGCATTCCTCTAGAGACGCAGTCTCTTCAAATTGACATAATTCCATCAATTCGCTCTTGTTTTAACAAAAGGTTCTCTGGATAAGAAGAATCTTGAAAACCTCTAAACTACCGTAAATCCTAGGTGCCTCCCAACACTGACTTTATATAATTACCATGACTTCCAATTGAGAATTCTAAGACTCATCAAAGCCTAATTTTTTTTTTTCCTGCACAAAGAGTATACTCCTATTGTAGAAGAAAAATAGTTAATGTTTACAGAATCTCTGAAGCTCTTCCCTGTTCTCAGAGTTTTCAAAAACAATTCAAAAACCAGAGCCTTGGTGGCCATTTAAAATGTGATGTTGAGACATATCCACAAGAAAGTCTAAAATGAAAAAGACAGAATACCACGTGTCAGAAAGGTAGTGGATCAACCAGGCTTCCGTAGCCTTATGGTAAAAATTGTAAGTTGGCATGACCTTTTTGGAAAACTGTTTAGCAGTATTTACTAAAGCTAAACATACTCATGTCCTGTATACCTACCAGATGTGTAGATGGATGTTCTTTAAGAATGAGTGTGTACATGTACCAAGAATATTAATAACAGCATTATACATAATCGCCAAAAACTGCCCAAAGATCCATCAACAGTAGAATGAATAGATTCTAGTATATGGTATATTCAGAGAGTATAATAATACTCAGTAGTAAAACAACAAACTACTAATGCATTCAGCAGCATGGATAACATCTCAGAAAGCTCCAGTCCTAACTCATTGCTTACTATTAATCATGCTAATTTGACATTAACTGTAACGTCTATGGAACTGTCCCAAAAACCCAGACCAAAAGAAAGCATGTTTTCTGATTCCACTTTTTCATAAAGGCCAAATGCAGGCAAAAACTAATTATGATGTTAAAAGTCAGAATAGTGATTATCTTGAGGGAGAGGTGGTGAATGGAAGGGCACAGGGAGGATGATGGTTACAAGGGTGTGTTTTACAGATAAAAATTCATTGAGTAGTATATTTGTGACTTGTCTCCTTTTATAATATTTCAATAAGAAGTTTAATAGAGAGATGGGGTGGAAAAAAAAATGCTATGTAGATGAACTGTAGCTACTTTATTTTTCTTTGTGAAGGCATGCTTCCTCAGAGCCAAGTGACAGATACACTTACCAAAGAAGGTCCTAGTTCTCCAAGGTACGCTTTTTGATTTTACTTTCTTTAAAGCTTAATCAGTTCTACACCAAAATATGCACATTTAAAAAAAATGGCTCTAAGTTTGATTTATTGCTTATTATATTAATCATGCTTTTTTGATACAAGAACTGCACTGCCTAATTTATCAGGCATTGTTGAAAAATGAGCTGTTCCCTAAATATGAGTTTTTAGCATAACTGAAGTTTAACCCATTTTAAACACCACAACTTAAAAAAAGAACTATTTAAAACTATTTTTTTCTGATTATCATGTATATATTCATGGTAGCAAACTTAGAAACATGGGGAAATACAAAAGAAAGTGATAAAAGTCTGTCCCATCAACCCTAAATATATACTTTTAATATTTGGTTTATTCCATCCACTTTGATTCGTGTAGTACCTATTTCCATATTATTCTGACGGTATCGGTATTACAGTATATTCTGTGATCAATTTTGTATGTCATGAAATATTCTGCAAAGGCATTTTCTGGTCTGTATTCCATCATATGATGGAAATTGATCAAGTATCCATAATTTATTCAACTGTAATATGCTTCCCTAGTGGCTCAGTGGTCAAGAATCCTTCTGCTAATGCAGGAGATGCAGGTTCAACCCGTGTGTCGGGAAGATCCTCTAGAGAAGGAAATGGCAACTCACACCAGTATTCTTGCCTGGGAAATCCCATGGACAGAGGAGGAGCCTGGCAGGCTATGGTCCATGACACAACTAAAGTCAGACACAACTTAACAACTAAACAACAACAGCATTGTTTTGTATGTCTAGTTTGTTTTATCAGTATTTTAATGAAAATTCTTGGAAATGTATTGCACTGTCTTAGTAAATTAAGCAATCCACGTATAACTTTATTAATGATATTTCACATGCCCTAGGGTTATGTGTGTTATTTGTCATTTTTCTCTTGCCATCTTTCCCCACAAGGTGAGTCTGTAACAGTAGCATCCTGCTATACTTGTTATATCTATTATTTCATATACAGTTTTAAGTTAAGGGCCTCGGGGTGTCTCTTGTAAGATTCACACTGGGGGCCTGTATACAGGTAATAAGAACAAAAACTAAATCAATTTGATCAGAAGTTTTACAAAACAGATGATGTAGCTTTTCCTTACATTTTTGCTGTTGACTGTTAAACATCCTTGGTGAGTTAATTTTCGTGGGTAATATATTTGTGACAGGAAAGAGTCAAGGTAATAAGCATGTAGATTTTGTCATTTTCCTTCAGAAAATATGTTGTGTTATTGCTCTGATACAAGGCATTTTAGATGTATAACCTTTATAAAAAGTGCCTTGTCAAGAAGGTGGTTTGTTTTTATCCAAGTTGGTATACCTGTAGTATATGTCCATGTATTTGCTGGTATACATAAAGTATTGTTGTTGTTCACTTACTAAGTTGTATCTGACTCCTTGCAGCCCCATGGAGTAGAGCAAGCCAGTCTTCCCTGTCCTTTACCATCTCCCAGAGTTTGCTCAAACTCATGGTCATTGAGTCGATGATGCCATCCATCCATCTTATCCTCTGTTGCCCTTCGCCTCATGCCCTCAATCTTTCCCAGCATCAGGGTCTTTTCCAAGGAGTTGACTCTTCCCATCAGGTGGCCAAAGTATTGGAGCTTCAGCATCAGTCCTTCTGTTGAATACTCATGATTTCCTTTAGGATTGACTTGTTTGATCTGCTTGCAGTCCAACTCAAATGTCTTCTCCAGCACCACAGTTCAAAAACATCCTTTCTTTGGCATTCAGCCATTTTCATTGTCCTCTTACATCTGTACATGACTATTGGAAAAACCATAGCTTTGACTATACAAACCTTTGTCAGCAAAGTGATGTCTCTGGTTTATAATATGCTGTATAGGTTTATGATAGCTTTCCTTCCAAGGAGCAAATGTCTTTTAATTTCATGGTTGCAGTCATTATCTGTAGTGATTTTAGAGACCAAGAAAATAAAATCTTCCATTTTTTTCCCCTTCTATTTGCCATGAAGTGGTGGGACCAGATGCCACAATCTTTATTTTGTTAATGTTGAATTTTAAGCCAGCTTTTTTCACTCTCCTTTTTTACCCTCATCAAGAGGGTCTTTAGTTCCTCTTTGATTTCTGCCATTAGAGTAGTATCATCTGCATGTCTGAGGTTATTGATATTACTGCCAGCAATCTTGATTCCAGTTTGTGATTCATCTAGCCTGGCATTTTGCATGGTATTCTGCATATAAGTTAAATAAGCAGGGTGACAGTATGCAGACTTGACATACTCCTTTCCCAATTTTTAAACCAGTCTATTTGCCATGTCCAGTTCTAACTATTGCTTCTTGACTTCTTGACCTGCATACACATTTCTCAGGAGACAGGTAAGTTAGTCTAGCATTCCCATCTCTTTAAGAATTTTCCAGTTTGTTGTGATCAACACAGTCAAAGGCTTTAACATAGTCAATGACAAGAAGTAGATGCTTTTCTGGTATTCCCTTGCTTTCTCTAATGGATATTGGCAATTTTGATCTCTGATTCTTCTGCCTTTTCTAAATTCAGCTTGTACATCGGGAATTTCTTGGTTCACATACTGCTAAAGCCTAGCTTGAAGGATCTTGAGCATTACCTTGCTAGCATGTGAAATGAGTGCACTTTTATGGTTGTTTGAACATTCTTTGGCATTGCCTTTCTTTGGTATTGGAGTGAAAACTGACCTTTTCCAGTCCTGTGGCCACTGCTGAGTATTCCAAATTTGCTGATGTATTGAGCTGACTTTAACAGCATTATCTTTTAGGATTTGAAATAGCTAAGCTCGAATTCCATCACCTCTACTAGCTTTGTTGGTGTAATGCTTCCTAAGGCCCTCTTGACTTCACACTCCAGCATGTGTGGCTCTAGGTGAGTGACCACACCATTGTCGTTATTTGGGTCACTGCAATATTGTTTGTATAGTTCTTCTCTGTTTTATTACCACCTCTTCTTAATCTCTTCTGTTTCTCTTAGGTCCTTGCCATTTCTGTCTTTTTTTCATGCCCATTCTTGAATGAAATGTTCCCTTGATATCTCCAGTTTTCATGAAGAGATTTCTGTTCTTTTCCATTCTATTGTTTACCTCTTTTCTTTGTGTTGTTCACATAAGAAGGCTTTCTTTTCTTTCCTTACTATTCTCTGGAACTCTGCATTCAGGTGGTATGTCTTTCCTTTTTCCTTTGCCTTTGACTTCTCTTCTTTCGTCAGCTCTTTGTAAAGCCTCCTTAGACAACCAGTTTGCCTTCTTGCATTTCTTTTTCTTTGGGGTGGTTTTGATCAACACCTGCTGTACAATGTTACAAACCTCTGTCCATAGTTTTTCAGGCAGTCTGTGTACCAGATCTGATCCCTTGAATCTGTTTGTATTTCTACTGTAAAATCATGAGGGTTTTGATTTAGGTCATATCTGAATGACCTAGTGTTTTTCCCTACTTTCTCCAATTTAAGCCTGAATTTCGCAGTGAAGAGCTCATGGTCTGAGCCACAGTCAGCTCCAGGTCTTATTTCTGCTGACTGTATAGAGCTTCTCTGTCTTTGGCTGCAAAGATTATAATCAGCCTGATTTCAGTATTGATCATCTGGTGATGTCTATAGTCATCTCTTGTGTCATTGGAAAAGGGTGTTTTGCTATGACCAGTGTGTTCTCTTGACAAAACTCTGTTAGCCTTTGCCCTGCTTCATTTTGTACTTCAAGGCCAAACTTGCCTGTTACTCCAGATATCTCTTGACTTCCTACTTTTGCATTCTAGTCTCCTATGATGAAAAGGACATCTGTTTTGGTGTTAATTCTAGAAGGTCTTGTAGGTTTTCAAAGAATTGGTTAACCTCAGCTGCTTTGGCATTAATGATTGGGGCATAAACATGGAAGTATAGGCATTTTAAATTGAGAAATAATTGCGAGTTATTTCATCTCACACTACTGATTATTTAGTGAAAAAATTTCCCTCAAAAAATGTATTTCTTGCTAAACCTAAAATGTATTTAGGTTTCAAAATAAATGTTTTAAGTCATGTATCTATTGTGTCATATTGTATGTTTTTTTGATTGTATACATTTTTAAATTATATCTTTAATGGTTAATTTATGTTAATGCATATAATTATTCATTCTTTTTTGAATATTTTACAGCTATGACTGGTTCCAAACAGACTCTTTAGTCACCATCGTCATATATACTAAACAGAAGGTAAACATGTTTTTAACATCAGAAAAAAATCAAAAGCTACATGCAGGCACATTTCTGAGCACTCATCTTGTATTAACTTACAGCAATTCTATGAGATAGATCCTTTCATTATCCCTGTTTTACAGGTGAGGAAACAGAAATTAGGTAATTTAGCAGAGTCATACAGTAAATGGCAGATCTAACATTTTGATCCCAGACAGGCTGGCTCCATAGTATATGCTTTTAACAAACGTGCCATAGCATCTCAGGAAAAAAAAACAGAAAGTAGTGGGTTGGCCAAGAAGTTCGACCCAGTTTTTCCATAACATCGTACAAAAACCTGAAGAAACCTTTCAGCCAACCCATTATTTTATATGCTCTTCTGTGATTTTGTTTGTTTTTATGCATGGATAACAGCAGTGAGTACCCTTGGACTGCAAGGAGATCAAACCAGTCAATTCTAAAGGAAATCAGTCCTAAATATTCATTGGAAGGACTGATGCTGAAGCTGAAACCCCAATACTTTGGCCACCTGATGCAAAGAACTGACTCATTGGAAAAGACCCTGATGCTGGGAAAGATTGAAGGCAGGAGGAGAAGGGGACGACAGAGGAAGAGATGGTTGGATGGCGTCACCAACTCAATGGACATGGGTTTGAGCAAGTTCCAGGAATTGATGATGAAACGGGGAAGCCTGGCATACTGCAGTCCATCGGGTCGGAAAGAGCCGTACACGAGTGAACAAATGAACTGAACAGCAGTGAGAGTCCCAGTTTAACTTCACCATGTGAACTGATTTCCTGCACATGAATTGGAATTCAAGAGACAGGAGAGAGGATTGCTGTGTCTTAGTATGCTTAAGCTGCTAACCAGCTTTAGATGTCCTCTGGAAACCAAAATTAGGGAATTAATTCATTCATTAAGTATTTATTGAACACTGCTTCATTCTGGACACTGCTGTAGAATTCAGAAATCTACAGGTGGGCCAGATTCATAGAGACTGAGACCTCACCAGGCTTACAGTCCAACCTGGAAAATCAAATGAACAAGCAGGCAACTTACACCATCTCCAGGCACATCCTCCAGCAGCCTGCAGGGTCTCCACACTTGAGGAACCATAGAGATTTAGAGAGAAATTCTGGCAGCCAAGGATTCCTGAAAATTCATGCTACTTCTGCCATGGCAGAACTGCATCTGAGTGAGTGAGTTCCTCCTCCTCCTGAAGTAGGATTTGATGGTCCCGCCGGAATGGCCAGCCTCTGCCTGAAAGTGCCAGGATGTCCAGAGGCACTGCATGTCCCACCTCCTACTCCCTCCTCACCAAGCAGTCTAGAACCAAGAGGGCAGGGCCTAGGGAGCCTGGGATCCATTTCTTCCCATTGGTGATACCAGTGAGGCACAGAGGGTGGATGACTGAGGGGAAGGGGGAGCTTACTATGTTGAAAGATGTGTTCCTTGTGTAAATGAAAGGCAGAAAAATAACTTGCATCAAAGCTATGTAGAAACTAGAGACATCTGAAAAGTTGTTAGTGATATTTTTTTTGATAAGCTGAGATTAAGAAGTTGTATTAAGACTCCCTTATGCTTAGAGTTTACAGATGAATGCGTAAGGTAGACATTAAGCATAGACAAATATGTAGTTAAAATTATGATGTATGCTTTGAAGGAGAAGAACGAGGTTGTATGAGAGAGTGAAAAAAAGGAGTTATGTGGGTTTAGCTTGTGGGCTCTGTAAATAATTACCATGTGAACTTCCACTGATCAGCTTAAATGTATAGTGATAGAGTTTTTAAAAAGTTTACTTTCCTTTTCTATTTCTATTTAAGGATATCAACTTAGATTCAGTAATAGTTGATCATCGGGATGATTCCTTTAGAGCCGAGACAGTTATCAAGGATTATTCATACCTTGTACATGTTGGTAAGTAACATATTCTATATTCATGGAAACAACTTTTGTTATAACTGGTTGTAGAGTCTTGATAAACTATAATATTTTATCTGCTACTGTCATTTTGGTTTGTCATTTTAAAGATTTATTTACTTATTTTTAGCTGTGCTGGGTCTTTGTTCCTATGTGGACTTTCTCTTAGTTGTGGCGAGTGGGGTCTACTCTCTAGTTGCAGTGCATAGGCTTCTTCTTGTGGTGTCTTCTCTTGTTGTGGAGCATGGATTCCTCCCGGGCATGCGGGCTTTAGTAGTTGTGGCACATGGGCTCTGTAGTTATGGCTCCCGGGCTCTAGAGCACAGACTCAATAGTTGTGGTGCACGGACCCAGCTGCTCCATGGCCTGTGGGACCTTCTGGGCTAGGATCAAACCTGTGTCTCCTGCATTGGCAGGTCTTCATCACTGAGGCACCAGAAAAGCCTGGTTTATCATTTTATGATCAGTTTTGGGTTTTGGCGGTTTTTTGCATTATTTATACTAGTGAAAGGGCTAGCAAATGGCAGTATGACCTCACTTTTCCCAAGTTTAAACAGTTTGATTAGATGTGATCGAAATCAGTCATATTAAAATACTTGCTGGCCCAGCTTTGTAAGATCATATTACTTAATACCTGCAAACACATCTCCAGAGGCCTGCCTGTCATGTGCTCCTGCTGAGTGGACGTCACCAGGCGCTGTTCCATTGGCCTTGTCTCTTGCCAGCTCTGTCATGGGAAGTCAGAGGCTACGTCACAGTAGCCTAGGCCACAGGGTTGTACTGTACCCTCCAGTGCCTGTCCCTTCACAGCCAGAGACCAACCATATAATTCACTTCTGTCTATTTTGAGAGGTTGCAGATATATCAGGAGAAAGAACTCAGGACTGAAATCTGGAATCGAAGGTATTAATAACAGATTCCTAATCCATTTCTCTTGGGGAAGGCAGTGGCACCCCACCCCAGTACTTTTGCCTGGAGAATCCCATGGACGGAGGATCCTGGTGGGCTCCAGTCCATGGGGTCGCTAAGAGTCGGACACGACTGAGTGACTTCACTTTCACTTTTCATTTTCATGCATTGGAGAAGGAAATGGCAACCCGCTCCAGTATTCTTGCCTGGAGAATCCCAGGGACGGGGGAGCCTGGTGGGCTTCCGTCTATGGGGTCGCACAGAGTCGGGCACGACTGCAGCGACTTAGCAGCAGCAATCCATCTCTCTAATGGATTTCCACTTGATGAAAGTGAAAGTGGAGAGTGAAAAGGTTGGCTTAAAGCTCAACATTCAGAAAACGAAGATCATGGCATCTGGTCCCATCACTACATGGGAAATAGATGGAGAAACAGTGGAAACAGTGTCAGACTTTATTTTTCTGGGCTCCAAAGTCACTGTAGATGGTGACTGCAGCCATGAAATTAAAAGATGCTTACTCCTTGGAAGGAAAGTTATGACCAACCTAGATAGCATATTCAAAAGCAGAGACATCACTTTGCTAACAAAGGTTCGCATAGTCAAGGCTATGGTCTTTCCTGTGGTCATGTATGGATGTGAGAGCTGGACTGTGAAGAAGGCTGAGCACCGAAGAATTGATGCTTTTGAACTGTGGTGTTGGAGAAGACTCTTGAGAGTCCCTTGGACTGCAAGGAGATCCAACCAGTCCATTCTGAAGGAGATCAGCCCTGGGATTTCTTTGGAAGGAATGATGCTAAAGCTGAAACTCCATTATTTTGGCCACCTCATGCGAAGAGTTGACTCATTGGAGAAGACTGTGATGCTGGGAGGGATTGAGGGCAGGAGGAGAAGGGGACGACAGAGGATGAGATGGCTGGATGGCATCACTGACTCGATGGATGTGAGTCTGAGAGACCTCCAGGTGTTGGTGATGGACAGGGAGGCCTGGCGTGCTGCAATTCATGGGGTTGCAAAGAGTCGGATACGACTGAGCGACTGATCTGATCTGAATCCATTTCTCACCTGTGATGACTCTAGGATTTCATCCTTTTCTCCTTCAAAGAAGGTAATATTCTAGTTAAAAAGTAAAAAGGAAACAAACTAAAACAACAAGAAGAAAACTGTATCTTAAGCATGCATTCTTATGAAAAGAATGTTCTGTTTACTTTTGTAAAACAAACTGAAAATCTCCAGATCTCAGCTGACTTCAGATTCTGCTCATGGTTTTCTTAATGAAGGACATTTATTCCTAAATTTGATTGAAGTTGATAAATGTTTTTTGTTTCTTATTTTCCCCCATTCGTTAGATTAATCAACCTCAAATCTTAAACCTTTCTTCTGGAAATACATCCTATCTTATTTTTTACCTGCATAAGATCTAATATACATTGCCTCTTAGGGAGAGTTTTAACAAAAAACTCAGATGTCTAAAAAAGTATATATTATTCATTAGCTCTGTCATGGTTTTTTTTTTTTTTTTTTTTTTTTTAACAAAGACTTCTGTGTGAGCACTTATTATATTTCAAATATTTTATGGCTAGTTCTGTTCACACCATAGCTAACTGTAGCTAGCACATGTATGAAAAAGCAAAAGCTCCACAGTCAAAAATGTGAAACTCCTGGTTGCTAATATTAAATCAGAATCAAAATTGTAAGTTTCACAGAACCATATTAACATAGAGAACTTTAGAACAGATGTTTGTAAAAAATACTTCATCTCCCCCTTCTGGGATGTAAGTTCTGGAAAGGCACAGATTTTTTCCCTTTCCCTAACTGTGGTACCCACAGCATCTGCAAAGTGTGTAACACACAGTTCAGTTCAGTTCATTCACTCAGTCATGTCTGACTCTTGCGACTGCATGAATCACAGTACGCCAGGCCTTCCTGTCCATCACCAACTCCCAGAGTTTACCCAAACTCATGTCTGTTGAGTCAGTGATGCCATCCAAACATCTCTTCCTCTGTCTTCCCCTTCTCCTCCTGCCCTCAATCTTTCCCAGCATCAGGGTCTTTTCAAATGAGTCAGCTCTTGGCATCAGGTGGCCAAAGTATTGGAGCAGCTCCAACATCAGTCCTTCCAGTGAATACCCAGGACTGATCTCCTTCAGGATGGACTGGTTGGATCTCCTTCCAGTCCAAGGGACTCTCAAGGGTCTTCTCTAACACCACAGTTCAAAAACATCAATTCTTTGGTGTTCAGCGTTCTTTATAGTCCAGCTCTCACATCCATTTATGACTACTGGAAAAACCATAGCCTTGACTGGTAGATGGACTTTTGTTGACAAAATAATGTCTCTGCTTTTTAATATTCTGTCTAGGTTGGTCATAACTTTCCTTCCAAGCAGTAAGCATCTTTTAATTTCATGGCTGCAATCACCATCTGCAGTGATTTTGGAGCCTCAAAAAATAAAAGTCAGCCACTGTTTCCCCATCTATTTCCCATGAAGTGATGGGACTGGATGCCATGATCTTAGTTTTCTGAATGTTGAGCTTTAAGCCAACTTTTTCACTCTCCTCTTTCACTTTAATCAAGAGGCTTTTTAGTTCTTCACTTGCTGCCATAAGGGTGGTGTCATCTGCATATCTGAGGTGATTGATATTTCTCCCAGCAATCTTGATTCCAGCTTGTGCTTCTTCCAGCCCAGCGTTTCTCATGATGTACTCTGCATAGAAGTTAAATAAGCAGGGTGACAATATACAGCCTTGAAGTACTCCTTTTCTTATTTGGAACCAGTCTGTTGTTCCATGTCCAGTTCTAACTGTTGCTTTCTGACCTGCATGCAGGTTTCTCAAGAGGCAGGTCAGTTGGTCTGGTATTCACATCTCTTGAAGAATTTTCCACAGTTTATTGTGATCCACACAGTCACAGGCTTTGGCATAGTCAATAAAGCAGAAATAGATGTTTTTCTGGAACTCTTGCTTTTTCGATGATCCAGTGGATACTGGCAATTTGATCTCTGGTTCCTCTGCCTTTTCTAAAACCAGCTTGAACATCTGGAAGTTCACAGTTCACATATTGCTGAAGCCTGGCTTAGAGAATTTTGAACATTACTTTACTAGCATGTGAGATGAGTGCAGTTGTGTGGTAGTTTGAGCATTCTTTGGCATTGCCTTTCTTTGGGATTAGAATGAAAACTGACCTTTTCTAGTGCTGTGGCCACTGCCGAGTTTTCCAAATTTGCTGGTGTATTGAGTGCAGCACTTTCACAGCATCATCTTTTAGGATTTGAAATGGCTCAACTGGAATTCCATCCCTTCATCTAGCTTTGTTCATAGTGATGCTTCCTAAGGCCCACTTGACTTCACATTCCAGGATGTCTGGCTCTAGGTGAGTGATCACACCATTGTGATTATTTGGGTCATGAAGATCTTTTTTGTACAGTTCTTCTAAATGACTATCCAACTTAGACAACAATAAGAAAAGAAAAATTTATCCAGATCCAGACCTGGCCTATTCTCACATGCACTTGTGCACACCCTGGAGCTTGTGTGTTTCATGTGCTGCCTCTCTCCCTGCCCTGCTTCTTTCTTGGTTTGTAGGATTTGTCAGGCTGGGACCACCCTTAAACCAGTGTGGGTTACTCACTTGTGGGCAACTGAATATTTACTCTTTAATTAATAAGGAGAGAAATGGAACAACTAAAAGAATATATTTAAATATTCAGTTTTTCTTATGGTTTCTTAGGATATGTTTGAGAGATTTGAAATAGTACATGAAAGAACCATTCAAATGATCTTATACCGTGTTTGTAGACTGTAGGAATTGAAGTTGGATCTTAACTGAATTTTTTTTTTTTTTCTCCAGCCCTAAGTCATGAGATTCAGGAAGATTTTTCTGGTAAGCTACCAACATTATGTATGTATGTACATACACACACACACACACATACATACACACCTATGGGGGGACAGCTACCAATGTAATGTATATATGTACATATACACACATATACATACGCGTGTTTGGGGGGACAGCAGTTTGTCTTATTGTTCACATGTATATTTTCATGTTGCAGAACAGGGATATGATGTTTTCTATATAAACATATATGTTAATTTTTAAATATACCTTTTCCCTATGGTTTCAGTTCCTCCTACCCCTTGTTCCTTTTCCCTTATTCATTTCATCTGTGCCCTTTTCATTTCCTCTCATTAGAAAAAAAAAATTTTGTCTCCATTCTTCCCTCCTGCCCTACTCCTAACGTGTAGCTTATAGAAATATACGCGACCAGACAAGTTTTTCTTAGGTGTATATACAAATATTTCATGTTAACAAGGGCTCCCCTGGTAGCTCAGATGATAAAGCGTCTGCCTGCAATGCAGGAGACCCAAAGCATATTAAATTATGTATATCATTACATATAAATGCACAATGGATTTTACACAGCTGTTTGACAATAGAAGACTCGTCAGAGAACAGTAGTTTTTTTTTTCCTTTAGCTTTATTGAGATATAATTAACAAAATTGTGATCTATTTAAAGATTTAAAGTATATAACATATTGATTCAATAAAGGTATACATTGTGAAGATTCACATAATCAAATTAACACTCCATCGTCTCACATGTTTACCTTTTGTGTAATTTCAGTTATATAAGACAGTATCATCAACTGCAGTCACCATGTTATACATGAGATCTTCAGACCTTATTCACCTTATAGCTGAAATTTCATACTCTTTTGTCAACCTCTTCCTATTTCCCCCTCACCCCTGACGCCTGGCACTGTTTTGCTACCATTTCTATGAGTTTGACTTTTTTTTTTAATTTGCACATATAAGTGATACCATGCAGTATTTGTCTTCTCTGTTTTATTTATTTCACTTAGTATAATGCCCTCTAGGTTTATCATAGATTGTTACAGCTATCAGGGTTCCCTTTTTTAAGGCTGAATAATATTCTACTCTATATTTGTATATATGTGGTTTCTCATTTTAAAGCATGTGAGATTACATTACACTGGTTCTGTACCTTCCTTTTTCTATATACACCATACTAAGTTCTATAAATTGTAGTAATTAAACTCTTTGAAGTCAAGGACTTTTTTGTCTATTAAGTTTCAAATCAGTGCTCATGGAATTGAATTTATCTGACTATTCTGTCTTTAAAAGTTGTTAAATTGCTGCTGATTTCTATGTTTACAGTGAGGAAGACTAATATTGTATCTAAAGGCAAAAAGAAAATATACTTTAAATATTTAAAAACACATTTAATTCATAAAATATAGTCCTTTATACTTTATTCATAAATTTTAATTTATGAAATTCATAAAATTTAATTATTCATATATTTAATTCATAAAATATAACCTTTTAAAGCTTATTATATCAACAAAGCCAAAAGCTAGTTCTTTGAGAATATAAATAAAATTGACAAATCATTAGCCAGACTCATCAAGAAACAAAGGGAGAATAATCAAATCAACAAAATTAGAAATGAAAATTGAGAGATCACAACAGACAACGCAGAAATACTAAGGATCATAAGAGACTACTATCAGCAGCGAAGTGCCAATAAAATGGACAACTTGGAAGAAATGGACAAATTCTTAGAAAAGCCCAACTTTCCAAAACAGAACCAGGAAGAAATAGAAAATCTTAACAGACCTATCACAAGCATGGAGATTGAAACTGTAATCAGAAATCTTTCAACAAACAAAAGCCCAGGTCCAGACAGCTTCACAGCTGAATTCTACCAAAAATTTAGAGAAGAGCTAACACCTGTCCTACTCAAACTCTTCCAGAAAATTGCAGAGGGAGGTGAACTTCCAAACTCATTCTATGAAGCCACCATCACCCTAATACCAAAACCAGACACAGATGCCACAAAAAAAGAAAACTACAGGCCAATATCACTGATGAACATAGTCGCAAAAATCCTTAACAAAATTCTAGCAATCAGAATCCAACAACACATTAAAAAGATCATACATCATGATCAAGTGGGCTTTATCCCAGGGATGCAAGGATTCTTCAATATCTGCAAATCAATTGACGTAATACACCACATTAACAAATTGAAAGATAAAAACCATGTGATTATCACAGATGCAGAGAAAGCTGTTGACATCAAAATCCATTTATGATAAAAAACCCTACAGAAAGCAGGAATAGAAGGAACACACCTCAATATAATAAAAGCTATATATGAGAAACCCACAGCAAACTTTATCCTCAATGGTGAAAATTGAAAGCATTTCCCCTAGAGTCAGGAACAAGACAAGGGTGCCCACTTTCACCACTACTATTCAACATAGTTTTAGAAGTTTTGGCCACAGCAATCAGAGAAGAAAAAGAAATAAAAGGAATACAGATTGGAAAAGAAGAAGTAAAACTCTCACTGTTTGCAGGTGACATGATCCTCTACAAAGAAAACCCTAAAGACTCCACCAGAAAATTACTAGAGCTAATCAATGAATATAGTAAAGTTTCAGGATATAAAATTAACACAGAGAAATCCCTTGCATTCCTATACACTCACAATGAGAAAACAAAGAAATTAAAGAAGCAATTCCATTCACCATTGCGATGAAATGAATAAAATACTTAGGAGTATATTTACCTAAAGAAACCAAAGACCTATATATAGAAAACTATAAAACACTGGTGAAAGAAGTCAAAGAGGACACTAATAGATGGAGAAATATATCATATTCATGGATCAGAAGAATCAATATAATGAAAATGAGAATACTACCCAAAGCAATCTATAGATTGAATGCAATCCATATCAAGCTACCAGTGGTATTTTTCACAGAGCTAGAACAAATAATTTCACAATTTGTATGGAAATACAAAAAAACTCGAATAGCCAAAGCAGTCTTGAGAAAGAAGAATGGAACTGGAGGAATCAAGCTGCCTGACTTCAGGCTCTACTACAAAGCCACAGTCATCAAGACAGTATGGTGTTAGCACAAAGACACGAATATAGATCAGTGGAACAAAATAGAAAGCCCAGAGATAAACCCATGCACCTATGGACACCTTATCTTCGACAAAGGAGGCCAGAATATACAGTGGAGAAAGGACAATCTCTTTAACAAGTGATGCTGGGAAAACTGGTCAACCTCTTGTAAAAGAATGAAACTAGAACATTTTTTAACACCATACACAAAAATAAACTCAAAATGGATTAAAGATCTAAAGGTAAGACCAGAAACTATAAAACTCCTAGAGGAAAACATAGGCAAAACATTCTCTGACATACATCACAGCAGGATCCTCTATGACCCACCTCCAAGAATATTGGAAATAAAAGCAAAAATAAACAAATGGGACCTAATTAAACTTAAAAAGCTTCTACACAACATAGGAAACTATAAGCAAGGTGAAAAGACAGCCTTCAGAATGGGAGAAAATAATAGCAAATGAAGCAACAGACAAACAACTAATCTCAAAAATATACAAGCAACTCCTACAGCTCAATTCCAGAAAAATAAATGACCCAATCAAAAAATGGGCCAAAGAACCAAACAGACATTTCTCCAAAGAAGACATACAGATGGCTAACAAACACATGAAAAGATGCTGCTCAACATCACTCATTATCAGAGAAATGCAAAGCAAAACCACAGTGAGGTCAATGGCCAGTCAGAATGGCTGCTATCCAAAAGCCTGCAAGCAATAAATGCTGGAGAGGGTATGGAGAAAAGGGAACCCTCTTACACTGTTGGTGGGAATGCAAAGTAGTACAGCCACTATGGAGAACAGTGTGGAGATTCCTTAAAAAACTGGAAATAGAACTGCCATATAACCCAGCAATCCCACCGCTGGGAATACATACTGAGGAAACCAGAATTGAAAGAGACACATGTACCCCAACGTTCATTGCAGCACTGTTTATAATAGCCAGGACATGTAATCAACCTAGATGTCCATCAGCAGACGAATGAATAAGAAAGCTGTGGTACATGTACACAATGGAATATTACTCAGCCATTAAAAAGAATACATTTGAATCAGTTCTAATGAGGTGGATGAAACTGGAGCCTATTATACAGAGTGAAGTAAGCCAGAAAGAAAAGCACCAGTACAGTATACTAACGCATATATATGGAATTTAGAAAGATGGTAATGATAACCCTATATGCGAGACAGCAAAAGAGACACAGATGTATAGAACAGTCTTTTGGACTCTGTGGGAGAGGGCGAGGGTGGGATGATTTGGGAGAATGGCATTGAAACATGTATCTTATCATATGTGAAACGAATCGCCAGTCCAGGTTCAACGCATGCGACAGGGTGCTCAGGACTGGTGTACTTGGGATGACCCAGAGGGATGGGATGAGGAGGGAAGTGGGAGAGGGATTCAGGATGGGGAAACACATGTACACCCATGGCAGATTCATTTCAGTGTATTTCAAAACCACTACAATATTGTAAAGTAATTAACCTCCAATTAAAATAAATAAATTTACATTTAAAAAAATTTTTTTAATTAAAAAAAAAAAAGTTTTTGATTACCAAAATTCTCTGCACAAGCCATATTTATATTGAAGAATAGAAAAGTTTCAAGGTAACCTTTCTGAGTTGGGAGCAGCACTGCCTAAAAAGCATTTACCTTCATCACTTCTTGTTTTTCATCTGCTGCAAAAATATTAGGTACTTCTCCAGTATTGAGCACACTGTCCATATCCTCTAGAAAAGCTTCCTCTTTAATCTCAGTGTCCATGATCACAAAGACTGTCTTCTGGCCCTTCATGCCCACATTCCTTAAAAGGGCCTTCCTTAAAATAAAAATGTACTTAGAATAAAAGAAAAAATAAAATAAAAACAAAGCTTATTATATTATTAATATTATATTCATATATTCTAAACTATTTTAAGTATTCAAAAATGAGACAATATAAAACATTTTTAATTATCAAAGATTGATAATTATAAGGATAATTTATAGGGATTCATTCTCCTGGAGCCTTTTCTGTTTATTAAGCTCAATATTGGTTTACTGAATTCACTCATAAGACTCTCTCAGATCCCAAGAAATGTTAATACAGTATAAATTAAATTGCTTTTGTCGATTCATTCAGTGGCCAGTTTGTATATTTAAGGTTTTTTTTTTTTTTAAGTTGTATGTTAGTTGCCATGGCTCTATTTGAGCTTGTATGAAAACCAGCATTATGTATTAGTTTGGCCCCTGATACATTCATTAATTTGAAAGAAGTTAATCTTAATTTAAGATAAATTGGATTTAACATCATATAAGGCATAAACAATTTTGAGGAATATGTACCAAAACTTTTATTTATTTCACTAATGATCAATGTCATTCATATCAGATCAGGACATTTGGGTTGTTTGTGAGAGACTGGTTTAAAAACAAACTCTCATATTTAATATCAATGAATACAAATGGAGTTTATCTTCTTTTCAGTGCTAGTTGTTGAGAATGTGGGAAAAATAGAGATCGTCCTGAAGAAAAAAGAGAATACTTCTTGGAAATGCCTTGGTCATCCCCGGGAGAATCATAATTCATTTATTCCAAAGAAAGATACAGGTAGGCTATGCTGTTATTTTGAGTCCTGGGTTCATGAAAATGTATGTCAGTGGCTCAGTTGTACCGGAATTTGGAGGGCCACTTTGAGTGAGCCAAAGGGTCCTTGTATCTCTTTCTGCTGCTGCTGCTGCTAAGTCGCTTCAGTCGTGTCAACTCTGTGCAACTCCATAGACGGCAGCTCACCAGGCTCCCCCATCCCTGGGATTCTCCAGGCAAGAACACTGGAGTGGGTTTCCATTTCCTTCTCCAATGCGTGAAAGTGAAGTTGCTCAACCGTGTCCAACTCTTCGCGACCCCGTGGACTGCAGCGTACCAGGCTCCTCTGTCCATGGGATTTTCCAGGCAAGAATTCTGGAATTGGGTGCCATCGCCTTCTCCGTGTATCTCTTTCTAAAGACTTGAAATGGGGCATTGGGTTTGTTACCCTCCTTTTTTTTTTTAACAGAGATTATATTTCTGACTCTGCTATCTAATGTTTAGGCATAATGGGGTCATTCAGTAATGATAGCTAAATAGAGAATACCCACTTAGACCTTTCATTCCTTCACTCCTTCATAGGCATATCTAATTTTTTTCTATTAGAGAAGGCATGTTTATTGCCTCTGCTGCTCCTGCTAAGTCGCTTCAGTCGTGTCCGACTCTGTGCGACCCCAGAGACAGAAGCCCACCAGGCTCCCCCGTCCCTGAGATTCTCCAGGCAAGAGCACTGGAATGGGTTGCCATTTCCTTCTCCAATGCATGAAAGTGAAAAGTGAAAGTGAAATCACTCAGTCGTGTCTGACCCTTAGAGACCCTATGGACTGCAGTCTACCAGGCTCCTCCACCCATGGGATTTTCCAGGGAAGAGTACCAGTTTACTTCCTAAAGTTAATACCATTCATTTTCTTCCTTTATTTTTTAGAGCTTTTAATTTAAGTGTAACATCTTACAGGCAGAGGTGCATATTATAAGTGTTCTGCTTGATAAATTTTCACAAAGTGAATACACTCCATATTTTCTTTGGAAATTGGTAGGATTTGCCTCTTGTTCCAAGTGTTTTGAAATTTCATAGTTTGATAGACCTTAATGGAGGTCTATTTTCAACTTTTGTGCCAAATGGTCATCCTTTGTGCTAATCTTTCCATTATGGAAGCTTAAGACCCATGTGTTGGAAAGTACTGATTTGTCTTCCCTCCATGGTCTGTTTTTACTTTTTAGAAGTGCTTTTTTTTTTTTTTTAAGACTTTAAAAAAAACAGATTATTTTTTATTTATTTATTTTTGGCTGCACTGGGTCCTTGATGTGGCACACTTGCCCTTCATTGATGTGCTCTGACTTTGGCTAGTGTGGTGCTCAGGCCTCATGTTGCGGTGGCTTCTCTCACTGAGGAGCACCGCTCTAGAGCGTGCAGGCTCAGTGGCTATGGCTTAGTCACTCCACGGCATGGGGTGGGATCTTAGTTCCCAGACCAGGGATGGAACACATGTCTCTCCTGCAGAAGGCAGGGGTATCTGTAAACTTTAATTTCCTTTTCGAATTTTGTTTTGTCAACTGTCCTGTATTGGTCTGTGAAAGTGAAAGTGAAGTCACTCAGTCGTGTCCGACTCTTTGCGACCACGTGGATTATAGCCCACCAGGCTCTTCCATCCGTGGAATTTTAACCACTGGACCACCAACCAGGGAAGTCCCTAAAAGTGATCTTATTTTAAGGCTTCTTAACCAGTTCTCTATGTATCTTGTCTTTTCTCTCTCATTTTCAATTTTGTCCTTTTGATCTACTTTTTGGGAGTTGTTTTCAGCTGTGTCTTCTAACTCTGCTGTTGAGTAACTCATTTCTACTTTCATATTTTTAACTTCAGAGAACTCTTTTGATTTTTTTTTATTTGTTTTAGCATCCTATTTGCTCCCTTCTCTTAGCTTTTTGAGAATTACTGATAGTGTTTTAGAGTTTTTGTTTCCCTGTGTAGCCAAGCCTCGTTTTGGTCTGTCTTTCATATTAGATGCTTCCTTTGAATGTCTGCTGGTCCTCGACTATCTGCACGTATTTCTGGGTTGAACTCTAAAAGCTAGTTGGAAACTGTGTGTGGAGCCTTGCTTGCTGACAATAACATTGGCTGTGTGGCTGGATCCTTTCTTTGGATCAGAAAAGAAACATTCATTGTGTGGCTGGATCAGAAAAGTCTGATGCCAGTGTTTTGCTGGAGTCTCTAAACAGTTTTCTACCTTGCACCCAACATTTCAAAAGTTACATGGGATACACGTGTCTCTTTCAGACACGTGTACCCCAATGTTCATAGCAGCACTGTTTACAATAGCCAGGACTTGGAAGCAACCTAAATGTCCATCCACAGATGAATGGATAAGAAAGCAGTGGTACATATACACAATGGAGTATTACTCAGCCATTAAAAAGAATACATTTGAATCAGTTCTAATGAGGTGGATGGAACTGGAGCCTATTATACAGAGTGAAGTAAACCAGAAAGAAAAACACATATACAGTATCCTAACGCATATATATGGAATTTAGAAAGATGGTAACAATAACCCTATTTTCGAGGCAGCAAAAGAGGCACTGATGTATAGAACAGACTTTTGGACTCTGGGAACGGGAGAGGGCAGGATGATTTGGGAGTATAGCATTGAAATGTGTATAATATCATATCTGAAACGAGTCACCAGACCAGGTACGATGCCTGATAATGGATGCCTGGGGCTGGTGCACTGGGACAACCAAGAGGGATGGTATGGGGAGGGAGGGGGGAGGAGGGTTCAGGATGGGGAGCACGTGTATACTTGTGGCGGATCCATCTCGATGTATGGCAAAAGCAATACAATATTGTAAAGTTAAGCAAAATAAAATTTAATTTAAAAAAAATAAAAACTATAGCACACTAAAAAAAAAAAAAAGTTACATGGGAAAAGAAGACAGGGGTATCTGTAAACTTTAATTTCCTTTTTAAAATTGGTTTTGTCAACTGTCCTGTATTAGTCTACGAAAGTGAAAGTGAAGTCGCTCAGTCGTGTCTGACTCTTTGCGACCCCATGGACTATAGCCCACCAGGCTCCTCCATCCGTGGGATTCTCCAGGCAAGAATACTGAAGTGGGTTGCCATTTCCTTCTCCAGGGGATCATCCCGACCCAGGTATCGAACCCAGGTCTCCCGCATTGCAGGCAGACACTCTAACCTCTGAGCTGGTTGCCATAAAAAAGTACCACAGACTTAGTGGGATAATAACAGAGTTTATTTTCTCATAGTCTGAAGGCTAAAGTCTGACACTAAGATTCTGGCAGAGTTGGCTTCTCCTGACCTGTCTCCTTGGCTTGTAGATGGCTGTCTTCACATGATCTTCCCTCTGTGTCTGTGTCCCTGTTGCCTCTTCTTATAAGGACATCAGGCTCATTGGACTAGGAACCATCCAAATGACCTCATTTTAACTTACTTTTTAAAATACCACATTTCCAAATATGTTGCATTCTCTAGTACTGGAGATGTGACTTTAATGTGGAACATTGAGGTGCACACCGTTCAGCCTATAAAATATACACAATCCAGAGACCCTATGTTTTACCCTCTACAAGAGAGCAAAATTCTGATATTTTGCCAGAATAATAGAGAATCGGCCTGTGGCTGTGTGAAATAGGGAAAGACTTCAGAAAGGTGGGGCTAAGGGAGACAGCTAGGCTTCTTAAATGAACTTTAATCCAGAAAGCAGTTTTAGTTCTGCCTTCCCTCTGATTCCAGAGATACTTGGTCCTGCCAATTTCTGAGCCTTAATGAGATCTTATATTACAGATGGATTGATTCTTAGCTTTTTGTATGTCTAGTTTGGGATTTAGCTTTCCCAACTTAACTGAGTTAGTTCTTTCTATCCTTACAGGCTATGCCTTAAAAAACAAACAAATACTCTCACTCACTCACACATACACACACACATTCACACACCATCTTTGCTTTTATTTTAGGGAAGGGTTAGAAGACACTAACTGCATATACTCAGTTTACCATCTTTAAATATTTAAAACTATAAAAATACATTTGTAGATAATATTTTAATTTTCAGAAAATTACAGGTAGCTGCATACTTATTGTTTATGGAATGCTATTTTAGGTATTGTGGTATGTAACAAATAAATGACATCAGAATTATTTTCCTAGGTGGAAGAAAGAACATACATAAACATGGGTTTAAAGAATACTTATATCAAGACATAGGCCAATAAGAGGAAGTTACTTAGTGCAAACTTGAATATATTCTAAGGTAACCTTAAGTGAATAGATGCAGATCAATCTGACCTTGAACGACTCCCCATGAAAGAAGGTGAATTTCAAGCAATGTTTTGAGAGTGACTTAAAATAGAAAGTCATGAAGGACTTTCCAGATATCATTACTAGGTACTTATTGTGCCAGACCTTTTGCAGGTGGCAGAGAAAGAAAATGTAAGCCATATGTGGGAAAGGTCAAATAGATTCATTTTCCAAGAGCAGGAGGTCTCAATTGCATGGTATAAGGTAGGCAGAAGAGAGAGGAATAATAGCAGATGCAGCAGATCAGAAGAGAACAGATAAAAGACCATGAAAATGAAAAAAGATATTATTAAGATAGAATCTGTTGCCCTGAAATTATCTGGCTCTCTAGTGATTGAAAAATCAGCAAACCAGAAAAAAGCTGCTGCTGCTGCTGCTAAGTCGCTTCAGTCGTGTCCGACTCTGTGCGACCCCATAGATGGCAGCCCACAAGGCTCCCCCGTCCCTGGGATTCTCCAGGCAAGAACGCTGGAGTGGGTTGCCATTTCCTTCTCCAATGCATGAAAGTGAAAAGTGAAAGTGAATTCGCTCAGTCGTGTCTGACTCTTAGCGACCCCATGGACTGGAGCCTACCAGGCTCCTCTGTCCATGGGATTTTCCAGGCAAAAGTACTGGGGTGGGGTGCCATTGCCTTCCCCAGATAAAAGCTAAGTCCTAGAAATAAATGATACTGAGAAACAAGGTTGGCCTTCTATTTAGAAATAGTTAGAATGAACATTGCTCAAGTATTCTTCCCTATAATTTCCTGAGGCTTTCCATGAACTGCCTCATCCCTGCTATAAATTTTGGCTTGAGTCGTGAGCCACCATAGTTTGTTTTAGCTCTCTTGTGTGAAATTGGAGCCACACTTGTATTTTTCAGTGAATTAGATTTTCTACTTTGGAAAATGACTCAGAGTTTAGAGGATTATTTCTGTTTATTTGCCTGAATTAGCACAGATTCATTTCTTTGTCCTTTCTCTTCCCTAACTCATGATAAAAACTATAGGTTATTTTCTGCACTAGCAAAGCCGAATACTTACATCATCAAAATATTATGATTTAACTTGCTGTCAGTAAGTTCAAATGTTTACTCTATTATGTGGTTCCTAGATTTTCAATGTGTATTACCAGAATTATCAATTTTTATGATATTAGCATGCTGGCTTCTTCCTTTTTTCTTAGTTAAAAAATTTAAGTTTGAAACTAAGCATGTGAGTTGAAGACTTTTAATGAATACCTTCTCGTGTCAAATCTAGAGTTTACTTATACAAAAGATTTAAATATAGCAAAGAACATAATCAGAGCAGAGAAACTACTTCATTTTTTACTTTTAATCCAGGTTGTAACAGTTGATAAATTAAATTGTATGAATAGAACCAGACTACCATTTGTAACTTGGGCACTTCCAATTATTTTTTTCTTCTCAAAGATGAAGATTATGAGTGAGTATTTGTGTGGTGTGGTGTGTGTGTGATATGACTAAGAAACTTGTCTATTAAGAGTCAGAAACTAATAGAATATTGGGTTGCTATTTCTGTACCCAGCCTAAAAATTTATTTTAATTGTGATTACCTTTAATATGGGGATTCAGATCATCACACAAAGTTTGTTTTGTAAATTTGACAACTAACAACTCAGTAAATGAATATTGAGATACTAAAGAATAAACAAGATTTTGAAAAGTTGTGTCATAATTTTGATATGTCAATAGCCATTTATAAACCTTTAGATTAAATACATATAGAATCTATAACTGTGTTTTTAAATCATGCTGAACTGTATGAAACCACTGCTGTTTATTTTTTACCTAGAAGTTTTGCATAATTTGACCTATACTTTTATCAGGGCTTCTTAATTGCTAACACCATATGCTTACACATCCAGAAGTGCTGTCTGTACTTGTAAACGTGCTTGTTGACACTTTGTGAGCAGTCACTTAATTGAGGCTTTCTACAGGGCCTGGGATTCTGCGGGCAAGCTGTTTGCTGTCATAAGGAACAACAGCTCTTCTTGTCAGTGTATAAAGATCCCCCTTCGCCCCTTCCTAACCCTTTGTTTCCTGTGCAGCTATGTTTTTTTTGCTGCCTAAAACAGTCATTCAGCATTACTGGAAAAGAAGAGAATCCTATGGCTAGCAAATAGAACTTCACAGTACTTTATGCTTTTAAATTGTCTGCTCAGCCCAGCAGGCGTAAAGTTGTCACTTGCACACTAATTATAAGATGCTTTAGCACGTTGCTGTCTTATTCTCATTTCTAGTAGAATGGCCTGAATATGAAGAAACACAGGATAGATGGAGCAGGCTGTAAATAAGAAATTATTTACTGTGTTAAAAGACAGAATAGATGAAGTTTAAAAACTTAGAATTCAAGCACTTTAATGTATAATGTTGACTGAATTATTAGTTATGGAGCTGAGGAAAGGTGATAAGCACAGAAATGTTCGAATCTAGTGACCACCTTACTAAATGATATGGGCCTCATTGTCTAAGGACCCCATTGAACCTAGTCTTGGAAGAAAAGCTGCCTTTTTCTTAGCTTATCACTGATGTTTAACTACAAAATCCTCATTTTGAAAGAAAGATTCACCTCACATCAGTCTAGGTAAGGTAGTGAAAGAACTGAATACATTTCAAATTTATTTTTAATAGTAATATTAATAGTTAAAACAGGAATCTATGCTCTATTGTCAATTGTACCCATACATATTTATCATCCTGGGTGTTTGAAGATGTGTTATGAATATTTTCTCACTCATATATGCAAGAGTGTTTTGAGTGAGGATAGTAAAGCTATATTAGAAGAGGTCAGATGAGATGGTTGGATAGCATCACTGAGTTTGAGCAAACTCCAGGAGATGGTGAAGGACAGGGAAGCCTGGCGTGCTGCAGTCCTTGGGGTTGCAGAGAGTCAGACATGACTTAGTGACTGAACAGCAACCACCAGAGGTTAAGTGAAAACCTTATCAAAATTAGTACAAAGGCTGAATAATTTTTAAAAGCAGCAGCATAATTGCAGTTTATGTAATACTTTTAAAAGCACATAATAACTAAAACTTTGTTGTTTCTTCTGCGTAAGTTCATTTCCAGCCCCTCTTTCCTCTCCAGAAGGTAGGCTATGGAGCAGGAAATTCCAAACTTTTGACCATAGCTCATTCTTTCTGGTGACCATCCCCCATCCAGGAATGCACCCAGTTACTACATGAGAACAAAGATGTTCCTAGTTTTCCCTTATTACTTAGGAATTTAGCAGGGTATTAGGAATCCCATGTTCGAGATCAGAGTCAAAAACAAATACATTGTCCCCACCCTACCCACACCTTATTTGCAGCTTTGTTTTCTGAGGTTTCACTTACCCTTGGTCAGTCATGGTCCAAAAATATTAAATGGAAAATTCCAGAAATAATTCATAAGTTTTAAATTGCACACTATTCTGAATAGCATGATGAAATCCCAAGGTGTCCTGCTGGGGATGTTGAAGAAGAGAGGTACCTGAGATAGATGGTGACTTGCTGAACTGGTTCCTTAATTTGGACATTAAATAGTTACTAGGGAGTTGTAAAGGGTAGGGGGATAGTCTATAAATATTGTGTTTGAACCGACATGGTTAAAATAATGAGGAAGATGCTAAAGGACAATGTACTGGTCTATAACGATAGTTGTCAAACTTTTTGAACAAGGCTTATGAGTTGGGGCAAGAAACTCTGATAACTTCTTCCCCCATCCCACATCTTCTCTAGTGACCCTGTGATCTTGGGCAAACTATTTAATTTCTGTAAGCCCCTGTTTCCAGCAGGGAAAATGAGCATCAATAGGTGCTTTGAAAGAACACTAGGGGAATTCCAGTGGTTAGGACTCCACACTTCCCCTGCAGGGGCGCATGGCTTTAATCCCTAGTCTGGGAACTGAGGTCCTGCGTGCTGCATGACATGGCCAAAAAAAAAAAAAAAAAAAGTACTTAGAACAGGAAGGTGTGGACTCCCAATCCAGTGGTCTTTCACAGCTCTCTCCCACTGAACTTTGTCTTTATTTTTGCCTTGTGAAATTCTGCTCTCTAGAAGGAAAGCTGTAGTTTCTTTTCAACAAGAAGAATAAAGAATGCCCAAATTACCATATTATCCTCAGTGTTTCAGTGTTACCCTGAGTATCTCAATATTATTTGTATGTTATTAAAAGAATTTAGTCTGGGATTAACAGATGCACACTGCTGCTGCTGCTAAGTCGCTTCAGTTGTGTCCATCTCTGTGCGACCCCATAGACAGCAGCCCATTAGGCTCCTCTGTCCCTGGGATTCCAGCAAGAATACTGGAGTGGGTTGCCGTTTCCTTCTCCAATGCATGAAAGTAAAAAGTGAAAGTGAAGTCGCTCAGTCGTGTCCGACTCTTAGTGACCCCATGGACTGCAGCCTACCAGGCTCCTCCGTCCATGGGATTTTCCAGGCAAGAGTACTGCAGTGGGGTGCCATTGCCTTCTCTGAGATGCACACTACTATACATAAAATAGATAACAAGGACCTACCATATAGCACGGGGAACTCTATTCAATAACTTGTAATAATCTGTAATGCAAAAAAACCTGAAAAAGAATGTGTGTGTGTGTATGCATGTATACATATATATATAACTTAATCACTTTGCTGTACTCCAATTTAAAAATTAAGATTTTTTTTTTAAGTTAGGTTTCTGAACAAACGTTTTTCTGTCTTGTGTTTTTGTTTTACCATTTCATATTTATTTTCAGTTTTTAATTTTCTTGTATAGTTACACTTATAAAACCAAAAACCTGACACCTTAATACCAGCATTATTCAGACTCAGGTCAACAAATCTGCTTTATCTTCCTTTATCCCCATGCTTTAGGTCCATGCCTATGTGACTTCTCTCTTCAGTGTAAGTGAAGTAGGGAAAGATGAAAGCATTCTTAAATCTTTCTTAAGACTTTTTAGAACTTATCGTTAGTATGTCCCATTGAAATTATGGCAGCTTTGTTATTTTATTGGTAAGATGTTGAATGCAGGTGACCAGGGTTTGATCCCTGGGCCAGTAAGTTCCCCTGGAGAAGGAAATGCCAACCCTCTCCAGTATTCTTGCCTGGGAAATCCCATGGACAGAGGAGCCTGGCAGGCTGCAGTCCATAGGATTGCAAAGAGTCAAACACAACTCAGTGACTGACACTTAAAGATGTTGACATTATCTCACAGTGTTAAATAGCAGGAAAACTGTGTTACTTCTCTGTCTGGAAAGCCAGTCCATTATTGTAACCCAAAGTTTCCTTGTGTTTTAAGTATAGTCAAAGAGATGCAGACTTACTGTAACAAATCCTTTCTGACAAAGGCTAGAGGTGAAATTGTCAGGTCTGAAGATGAGTCTTTTCATCAGAGGATATGCACTAGATTTGATTAGAGGAAAGCACAGTAGCCCCTAGACCTTTTCATGAGGGACACCTACCTTGGATTCCATGCTTGGAGAACAACACAAGGGCTCTCCACCAGCCACACATCCCTCACAGGGTGAGGAGTGTGCAAAGCGAGGAATTGTCCCCCCAGAATTGAAGCTCTTTCCTTAATCACTGCACTCCAGGTATCTGGAGCCCCAGAATTCCCTGAGCAAATGACCCAAAATCCACTTCTATCCATGAAATTGTTGTTTAGTCACTAAGTTGTATCTGACTCTTTGTGACTCCATTGACTATAGCCCACCAGGCTCCCCTGTCCGTGGGATTTCCCAAGCAAAAATACTGGAGTGAGTAGCCATTCCCTTTTCTGGGGGATCTTCCTGATCCAGATATCAAACCTGCGTCTCCTGCATTAGCAGGCAGTTCTTTACTACTGAGCCACCTGGGAAGCCTATCCAAGGAGTGGCCAAGGCTAGTTATGGGGACAGCAAGTAGATAAGCTTGAACGTATGGGCTAGTGTCCCCACATCCACACAAGGCTCCACTCAGGGTCAGACAGCGGGGCTGAGAAGAGCAGGATTCAGGCCATTGACAGTCTGGGGGTGCAGCCCTCGTCCCCTTGCCTTCTTCCTGCATGGAACTCTGAGGAGTTCACGAATCCTGAATTTGAACCTAGCCTTCTAAAGGGGCATTATGAAGGTACATTTCAGGGTACAGCACAGAACTTATTTTATTTAACATTTATTTGTCTGATTTATAACTTTCATGTGTTTAGACCTGGAGGTCTCATCGCATATTGTGATTTAGTCGCAAAGTCATGTCCGACTCTTGAGACCTCATGAAATGTAGCCTGCCAGGCTCCTCTGTCCATGGGATTCTCCAGGCAAGAATACTGGAGTGGGTTGCCATTTCCTCCTCCAGGGGATCTTCTCAACCCAGGAATTGAACCCAGGTCTCCTGAATTGTAGGTAGATTCTTTACCCAGTGAGTTACAAGGGAAGCCCTCATCACATATTGGTTCGCCAAAAATCTGTTCCGGTTTTTCTGTAGCACCTTATGGAAAATCCTGAATGAATTCTGTGGCCAACCCAATATTACCACTCTGGGTCACAGGAAGAGTCTAGAGGAAGAGAAAAGGAGATCATCTGAACCCTCATTTCTTCTTATGGGTGAGCCTAGCTCCTCTGATCCTTCATCAGTCTAGCATTGGATTAGGCCTTCTGGTATAATTCTGGGATGGTACCCTTGGCCATGATCTTGTCTAAATTTTGCCCTAGCCATGATGCTATGTGCACGCTAAGCTACCATGGTAGCAGGTAGAAAGATGTAGTGACCAGGGTCTTTGGGGGACCAAGTGAAAAGGGAAGAAGAGAACTGGATGAAACTGTGGCCAAAATGGTTTCTTAGGATTCTATATGAATTTTAGTTTTCTACTAACCATTGATTATTCAATGTAGGGCCTTCACATGCTAAGATCTGAAGTAAATCTTTACCTACTTTAATATTTTTAGGTTAAAAAAACATAATTAGGATAATAAGATGCTTTGTTATTGTTTTTGTTCAGTCGCCAAGTCGTGTCCAACTCTTTGCAACCCCACAGACTGCAGCACGCCAGCCTCCTCTGACCTCCAGTACCATCCAGAGTTTGCTCAAATTCATGTCCATTGAATTGATGATGCTATCTAACTATCTCATCCTCTGCCACCTGCTTCTTTTGCTTTCAGTCTTTGCCAGCATCAGGGTCTTTTCTAATGAGTCGACTCTTCACATGGCCAAAGATGCTTTATTAGGATTAATCCCTAATACATCTCTGTGAATGCTGTTTTATAAAAAAGAGGAAATTATGAAACAAATCAGTGTCATTAGTCTACTCTGGTATGCTGTTTACATTCAAAAGAATTTGCCAGTGAAAATATTCATGCTTTCAGAACTTTTGTAATAAGATCTTCTAATCCAATGGTATTATTTTGCTCTATATGCAAATATTTCCTGAGCTTAGGGTATTAACATCAGATATTTCCAGTATTTTTAGAAATACTTGGTTCCTTTTATTTGTATTTTAGTACCACAAACCTGCCATCTTCAGTATTTCATTTAAATTTTTCCAGATAATCAGAGCTTATACCCTTATTAACCTGTCTATTTTTGTTTTAATCATATTTTGACTGTTGAAATGTCCTATAATTCATATACATATAAATTTTGTTTGTGTATATATAACACACATACAGAGACACAAGAATGTTATATATTCCTGCCTTTATCAAAGAAATATTTATAAGTTATTAAATAGTGCTAGTATTGTTAAACTTTAAATGGTTGAGTTTTAGGACTTTGCCATTCTGTAAGAAAAGAATTTAAAATGAATTTTGATGGTTATTAACTATTTTTCACATCTACAATTTAATTATATAGCTATTGATAAAGACATAAAGGATGAAATTATTTTAAAAAGTAAATTTAATAAGAAAAAACTAGGCTTTCATTTCTTAGACTGTAATGATTTTAACATGCTGTAAAAACAGACATGAGCAAATAACACTCATTTTATAGAGCTGTTTTTTCAAATTACGGAAGTATTCACAGGTTTTAGAAAATGGATATGTCAGGAAGTAAAATGGAAAAAACTAACACTATAAGATTTTCAAAATAGTGATGAATTTATTTTAATGTCATAGGCCTGTTAGTGAAATTCAAGCTCACTAAAGAGCAGAAGCTGAGTCTGTGCTTTGGAGTAGTGGGTCTGGGAGTACTTCTTATCTAATTTATTTGTCACTAAGAGAAAATGACTTTCTTTCTAGGTTTGTTCTACAGAAAATGCCAGTTAGTTTCCAAGGAAGATGTGACTCATGATACGAAGCGCTTCTGCTTAATGCTGCCACTGAGCACACATCTTCAGGTGCCGGTTGGGCAGCACGTTTACCTCAAGCTACCTATTACAGGTGAGGCTTTGCAGAAACATTTTCTTTGATAAGGATTTTGTAATCAGTACTAATGTAAGCACCCATGTAGGTTATTAGTGAAATGTTTCTGAGCAGCTGGTCTTTGTGATATCCCATTTATGGGTTTGTGGATGCAGGATGCCTGCAAGTAGGAACTCTAGCTATGCTGCTTCACTGTGTGGACCAAAGAAATTGTCACTCATCACAGAGACGGTGCCACCAACATTGTAATTTATTACTTTTGTTGTTGTTTAGTTGCTGAGTTGTCTCCGACTCTGCAACCTGCCAGCTTCCTCTGTCCTTGGGATTTCCCAGGCAAGAATACTAGAGTGGGTTGCCATTACCTCCCACAGGGAATCTGTTATTGCTGTGCTATCACACAAGTTGGAATCAAGATTGCTGGGAGAAATATCAATAACCTCAGATATGCAGATGACACCACCCTTATGGCAGAAAGTGAAGAGGAACTCAAAAGCCTCTTGATGAAAGTGAAAGTGGAGAGTGAAAAGGTTGGCTTAAAGCTCAACATTCAGAAAACGAAGATCATGGCATCTGGTCCCATCACTGCATGGGAAATAGATGGGGAAACAGTGGAAACAGTGTCAGACTTTATTTTTCTGGGCTCCAAAATCACTGCAGATGTTGACCGCAGCCATGAAATTAAAAAGACGCTTACTCCTTGGAAGGAAAGTTATGACCAACCTAGATAGCATATTCAAAAGCAGAGACATTACTTTGCCAACAAAGGTTCACCTGCCTAGTCAAGGCTATGGTCTTTCCTGTGGTCATGTATGGATGTGAGAGCTGGACTGTGAAGAAGGCTGAGCACCAAAGAATTGATGCTTTTGAACTGTGGTGTTGGAGAAGACTCTTGAGAGTCCCTTGGACTGCAAGGAGATCCAACCAGTCCATTCTGAAGGAGATCAGCCCTGGGATTTCTTTGGAAGGAATGATGCTAAAGCTGAAACTCCAGTATTTTGGCCACCTCATGCGAAGAGTTGACTCACTGGAGAAGACTCTGATGCTGGGAGGTATTGAGGGCAGGAGGAGAAGGGGACGACAGAGGATGAGATGGCTGGATGGCATCACTGACTCGATGGATGTGAGTCTGAGTGACCTCTGGGAGTTGGTGATGGACAGGGAGGCCTGGCGTGCTGCAATTCATGGGGTCACAAAGAGTCGGACACGATTGAGCGACTGATCTGATCTGATCTGATGCTATGCTAAGTCACTTCAGTCGTGTCTGACTCTGTGTGACCCCATAGATGGCAGGCCACTAGGCTTCCCCGTCCCCGGGATTCTCCAGGCAAGAACACTGGAGTGGGGTGCCATTGCCTTCTCCGAATCTGTTATTGACAAAGCCTTAAAAGAAAGAGGTTAGAGAGCACACAGTCTTCTGTGAAGACAGCTACCAGAAACATACACTAGCATCTCTTATTAGCCAGTTTTAAGTTCAAGGTTGTTTATGAAGTTGAATTTATAAAGCTGAAAATGAGTGGATGATTATAGATGATTTCCTTGCATGTGCCACCAGTAAAAGAAGCTCTTGTAAATGTATTCCTTACTGTGTAAATTCTCTTTCCTTTACTTTCACCCCCAAATTACCTCTTGTTTTAAATACCCTTCCAGCTGTTGTCTAATATCTTCTTAACCTGTTGAAGCTGCAAAAGGTAACATTCCCATGTCAGTCCTAGTGTTTCCAGCAAGTAGCTTCACAGACTATCAGCCCGGATTTGATAAATATAGTGTATTATACACACTGTTCAAGTTTTCTCTTCATCATCACTAGTGCCAAGTTATTCAATAACTGATATCTTCCCCAGTGTATTTATTATCAAAGTATTGTATATAATTTACACATAGCTAATTTCATATATGTGAAGGAGCCTTGTATAAAATTTTGGTCTTTCAAATGTGTTAACTCCTCTTTCTTTGGGTTTTGGCTAGCTAAAATATAACATGGCTTCTTATTAATTTTACCCTGTTTTTTATTATTATATTCTTAGTAGTTGGATTAGTGTTCTTTTCAATTACCAAAATAATACATAAAATGATAAATTGTTAAAATAATTCAAAAATATAAAGTAAAAAGTGAAATTTATGCCTTCCTAGAACCCAAATTATCCCATTGGCCATCAGTATTCATTGTTAAAAATTTGGTATATAATTAAAATTATTGTGTAAGTATCTCCTTGTATCTCTGTGTAAACTTCTGATGCCATTTTTGTTGTGGCCCATTACAAAGTTTGTATGCTGATGGCATAGATGGTTGTTTTAAGTTTATTAGCATAAAATCCTGTCATTTTATGCCACACTTAATAAAGACAGATTATTCATATTATGGTGAATTACTGATTTGTTAAAATTATTTCAACACATATTGGCTTAGAGTATGTATACATGTGCTGTATACATATAGAACAGAGTTAGAACTGTATTCACATAAAGGGTACAGTTTTAAGTATATACTGATAGCATCATAACATTTTTATGTTTCATCTTTATTTATTTAGATTTTTAGGATTGAATTTCTTTGTTTTGACTTTCTCCAGGTACTGAAATTGTGAAGCCATATACACCTGTATCTGATTCTGTATTCTCAGAGTTCAAGGAACCAGTTCTTCCCAACAATATATACATCTACTTTTTGATCAAAATCTACCCTGCTGGATTCTTCACACCAGAGCTTGATCAGCTTCAGATTGGTTAGTATTTTTTTTTTAATTTAGATTGTGTTCTAGATTGGATCACATATTACACTCTCCTTTGGTTACTTCCTTGTGGAATCTGTCATATATCTTAAACTCACCATGTCTGCGGCCAAAGTTGTGTTCTCTTAGACTCACCATATTGCTTCCATATTCCTCATCTGTTCTTTGCAAAATATTATCTGTTCATCCTCCACTCCATCTGGAGACTTGAGTCTTCCCTGAGTCTTCCCATTCAGTTCAGTTCCGTTCCATCACGCAGTCATGTCCAACTCTTTGCAACCCTGTAAACTACAGCATGCCAAGGCTTCCCTCCCTGTCCATCACCAACTGCCAGAGCCTACTCAAACTCATGGCCATCACATCAGTGATGCCATCCAACCATCTCATCCTCTGTCGTCCCCTTCTCCTCCTGCCCTCAATCTTTCCCAGCATCAGGGTCTTTTCCAATGAGTCAGTTCTTCGCATCAGGTGGCCAAAGTATTGGAGCTTCAGCTTCAGCATCAGTCCTTCCAATGAATATTCAGGACTGATTTCCTTTAGGATGGACTGGTTGGATCTTGCAGTCCAAGAGACTCTTAAGACTCTTTTGAACTCTCCAACACCAGAGTTCAAAAGCATCAATTCTTTGAAACTCAGCTTTCATTATGGTTCAGTCTCACATCCGTACATGACTACTGGAAAAACCACAGCTTTGACTATATGGACCTTTCTTGGTGAAGTAATATCTTTGCTTTTTAACATGCTGTCTAGGTTTGTCATAGCTATTCTCCCAAGGAACAAGCATCTTTTAATTTCATGTTTATTTGAATTTAAGTTAATTTCAATTTAAAGTCATCATCTGCAGTGATTTTGGAACCCAAGAAAATAAAGTCTGTCACTCTTTCCATTGTTTCCTCATCTATATGCCATGAAGTAATGGTACCAGATGCCATGATCTTAGTTTTCTGAATGTTGAGTTTTAAGCCAACTTTTTCACTCTCCCCTTTCACTTTCATCAAGAGGCTCTTTAGTTCCTCTCTGCTTTCTGCCATATGTGTGATGTCATCTGCATATCTGAGGTTATTGATACTTCTCCTTGCAGTCTTGATTCTAGCTTGTGCTTTATCTAATCAAGCATTCACCTGATGTACCCTGCATATAAGTTAAATAAGCAGGCTGACAATATACGACCTTGACGTACTTACTTCTTTCCCAATTTGGAACCAGTCTGTTGTTTCATGTCCAGTTCTGTTGCTTCTTGAACTGCATGCAGATTTCTCAGGAGATAGGTAAGGTTGTCTGGTATTCCCATCTCTTGAAAAATTTTCCACATAGTCAAAGGCTTTAGCATAGTCAATGAAGCAGAAGTAGATGTTTTTCTTGAATTCTCCTGCTTTTTCTATGATCCAACGGATATTGGCAATTTGATCTCTGGTTCTTCTGCCTTTTCTTCATCCAGCCTAAACGTCTGGAAGTTTTCGGTTCACATACTGTTGAAGCCTATCTTGGAGAATTTTGAGCATTACTTTGCTAGCTAGCATGTGAAATGAGTGCAATTGTGCGGTGGTTTGAACATTCTTTGGCATTGCCTTTCTTTGGTATTAAAATGAAAACTGACCTTTTCCAGTCCTGTGGCCATTGCTGAGTTTTCCAAATTTGCTGGCATATTTAGTATAGCACTTTCACAGCATCATCTTTTAGGATTTGAAAAAGCTCAGCTGGAATTCAATCACCTCCACTAGTTTTGTTGGTAGTGATTAGTTCATAGTTCCTAAGGCCCACTTGACTTCACATTCCAGGGTGTCTGGAATCACTCTAGGTGAGTGATCACACCATTGTGGTTTCTCTGGGTCATTAAGATCTTTTTTGAGTAGTCCTTCTGTGTATTCTTGCCACTTCTTGATATCTTCTGCTTCTGTCAGGTCCATACTGTTTGTCTTTTATTGTGCCCATCTTTACTTGAAATGTTCCTTTGGTGTCTCTAATTTTCTTGAAGAGATCGCTTGTCTTTCCCATTCTATTGTTTCCTATTTCTTTGCATTGATCACTTAGGAAGGCTTTCTTATCTCTCCCTGCTGTTCTTTGGAACTCTGCATTGAGATGGATATATCTTTCCTTTTCTCCTTTGCCTTCACTTCTCTTCTTTTCTCAGCTATTTGTAAGGCCTCCTCAGAAAACCATTGCCCCCCTCCCAATCTAGTTAGTGGCTAAGTTCTGATGAGTCTACCTCCCGGTAGCTTTTTAATCTGTCTTTTCTATCCTTTCTGCCACCTCTTAGATCAATCCTTCATCACTTCTCTTTTGATCTGTAACTGGTCTCTCTCAATTGCCTTTAACTGATATCTTACTACTAATCTGCATTTTCCAGTTCTTTATCCATATCTGCCCTGATAATCAATTTAATCATGTTGCTCTGCAGCCTTGATACCTTTGATGCCTAACTGATGACACTCTTTTCATGGCCTATGAAGACTTTGATGAACTCTCCAGCTTCACCTCTCACTATACAAAATGCTTGTGCTACTCAGGCTCTACAAGTTTGTCATCCTCATTCATTGGTACATGAGCTTTGTAGGATGCTCATTGACCCTCTTTCTACCTGTCAAGTACCTTTGTTTTAGTATTTTTAAAAAATATCATTTCCTTTATGAAACCTCCCTCCTCTTCTGAACCCCTCAGTAACTAACACTTTGTTCATAGCTCTAGGATAAGAATACATAATATTTCTTATTTACAGAACTTTGAGTTTAAGGGTATAGATTGTCTTATCTTTGTATTTCCCATACCTAGCAGAGCAGTTGGCACATAATGGGCTCTCAATAAAAGTACTCTGAAAGAATTAATAAAGGGACTATAATGAAATCTACTAATATTTAGAGATTCCCTCCCTTACTATTTTACTCCTTTTTCTACGTCTTCAACTTTTCACTGTCTTTTGCCTAACAATAAATGTGCCCTTCCCCCTTTAAGACCACATTAGCAGTAATATCAAGTGAAATAGATTGCTGAAATTTGGAAATAGAGAAAATTTTTGCTATCTGAAAGTTAAGCTCAGCAATCAACATATAACAGATGTGATGAGTCATCTTTGGTTACATACATCAAAATATTGAACATAAATGTGAACCTATAGAATTTTGGTGACAGTATGCAGCCTTGATGTACAAGGCTATGGTCTTTCCTGTGGTCATGTATGGATGTGAGAGCTGGACTGTGAAGAAGGCTGAGCGCAGAAGAATTGATGCTTTTGAACTGTGGTGTTGGAGAAGACTCTTGAGAGTCCCTTGGACTGCAAGAAGATCCAACCAGTCCATTCTGAAGGAGATCAGCCCTGGGATTTCTTTGGAAGGAATGATGCTAAAGCTGAAACTCCAGTATTTTGGCCACCTCATGCGAAGAGTTGACTCATTGGAGAAGAGTCTGATGCTGGGAGGGATTGAGGGCAGGAGGAGAAGGGGAGGACAGAGGATGAGATGGCTGGATGGCATCACTGACTTGATGGGTATGAGTCTGGGTGACCTCCGGGAGCTGGTGATGGACAGGGAGGCCTGGCGTGCTGCGGTTCATGGGGTCGCAAAGAGTCGGACACGACTGAGCGACTGATCTGATCTGATAGAATTTTGGATACCTACAGATCTAATGAAGGTGATCCACCTCGTGAAAGACTGACAGCACAATTGTAATATAGAAGGTGGAAACTTAACCAGTAGTATTATAACCTATCTGTAGACATGTGTAATAGAAAACAGGGTGGAGAGCCAGCCTACAGCATGCAAAAGGAAAGCTGAAATAGTAAAGCCAGAGTTTTTTCAACTTCATCTAGGGGAGCTCTCATGGCACCAACACTGGTGCCCATTAGAGGGTTGTACACTGGCATGACAGTGATAACTCATGAAACTCTATTATGACCTATAGGAGCTACCTTATCGAACTATCCACTTTGTTTCAATTCTGTGTTCATTGAGCAATTTTATATGATTATTTTGGCCTTCCAAATAGTCCAATTTTTGATCTTCCTGCATTGGGAATGAGAAGTCCCGGATGGAGCTCAGGTCACCAGATGCAGGTGGTCTGGCTGAAAATCCGTTGCCATTCTGGCAGGTATGCTTTAATCTCTTGTGAATTAGAGTAACATTAGGTCCTTGCCTGAGTCTAACCAATTTTATGACATTGGAAAGACTGGACTGTGGACAGAAATTATCAAGATAATATCATTCTGTGAGGCTTCTTTAGTAAACAAACAGCTGATTTTTTCATGAGGATATTCTGATCTCATGGTTCCTTTCAAATTATAACAGGGAGCTTCTGTTACTTTCTAATGTTTAACTCATCAGTTACTACCCAATTCTTACTATCCTGCCATGGGCAAGAAAGGGAAAAGAGATGAGCAGCAAAGCATTTAAAAATAAACCAGAACATTTGAAATTGTTTTTTAAAGTATGGACAACTTTATTTTTTTTTATTATTTTTAATATTACATTGAAAATTTCTGAAATGTCCTGAAGACAGTTCTCTTATTTGAGTGGTGCACAGAGATTATATCAGTTGCATACCAGAAAAGAGTTTATTCAACTATTTTGATTATAGATTTCGGTAGTAGTGTGCCCCAAGTATGGTTTCTGATCATGCTTTGTTTTTATAGGAATTCAGAACAGCTCTTGTTTTATTTTGTGGGTTTTTTTTCAGTTGTGTTTAAAAATTTTTAATTGAAGTATAGTTGATTTACATGTTGTGTCAGTCTCTGCTGTATAGCAAATTGACTCAGTTATACACATACAGACATTCTTTTTTTAATATTATTTTCCATTATGGTTTATCACAGGATATTGAATACAGTTTCCTATGCTCTACGGTAGGACTTTGTTGTTTATCATCCTATATATAATAGTTTACATCTGTTAATCCTGATCTCCCAGCCCTTCCCTCTCCCACCTCCTCCCCCTTGGCAGCCACAAGTCTGTTCTCTGTGCGTCTGTTTCTGTTTTGTAGATACGTTCATTTGTGCCATTAAATTCCATATATAAGTGATATCTTATGATATTTTGTCTTTCTCTTTCTGACTTACTGCAGTTAGTATGATAATCTCTAGTTGCATCCATTTTGCTGCAAATGGCATTATGGCATTCTTTTTTATGGCTGATTATTACTTGATTATATATATGTACATTTATCCATTCATCTGTTGCTAAACATTTAGATTATTTCTGTGTCTTGGCCACTGTGAATAGTGCTGCTGTAAACATAGGTGTGCATGTCTCTTTTTGAATTATTGATGTGTCCAGGTATATGCCCAGGCATAGGATGGCTGAATTGTATGGTAATTCTATTTTCAGTTTTCTGAGGAACCTCCACAATGTTTTCCATAGTAGCTGTACCAATTTACATTCCCACCAAATGAGTAGGAGGGTTTCCTTTTCTCTACACCCTTTCCAGCATTTGTTGTTTGTATATTTTTTAATGACGGTCATTCTAACTGGTGTGAGGTGGTACCTACTTGTGGTTTTAATTTGCATTTCTCTAATAATTAGTGATGTTGAGCATCTCTTCATGTGCCTATTGGCCATCTGTATGTTCTTTGAAGAAATGTCTACTAAGATCTTTTACCTATTTTTCCTTTGGGTTTTTTTTGTTATTGTTGTTGAGTTGTATGAGCTGTTTGTATATTTTGGAGATTAAGTCCTTGTCTGTCACATCATTGGCAAATATTTTCTCCCATTCTGTACATTGTCTTTTTTTTTTTTTTTTCCTTTTTATGGTCTCTTTTGTGTGCAAAAGCCTATACGTTTGATTAGGTCCATCCCATTTGTTTATTTTCTTTTTATTTCTATTGTCTTGGGAGACTGAGCTAAGAAAACAATAGTACATAAGATAATAATATTTTAAAAATGCATTTTGCTATGCAAAACCACCTAGGCTCAAAAGCTACAAATTGTACAATTTTACCATTTATATGACATTCTGGAAAAGCAAAGTTGTGAGGGGTGGGGTGAGGGGTTGAATACAAAGGGGAATTTTTACGGTGATAGAAGCATTCTGTATGCTATTGAGATGGTGGACCCATGACTATGCATTTGTCAAAGACCATGCAGAGTGAATTTTACTATGTGAAAAAAATATAAAACTTTGAGAATAAAATGCAAGTTCCGCAACTTGTGTTTGGTGATGTCAGGGAATCCCAGATGGAATGCAGAGTGTGGCAAATGAATCTGTTTTACAAACATATGAAGTAACCTCAAGTGAAGGGAGTGGGGAATAAAATAAACTGAACTAAAAAAATTAAAATGGACTAAAGAATTCTCTGAAATTATTAACAGTATCTAGGAGTGATTTTTATTGCTATATATTTGCATGTTTTTAAATGTTCTTTGGTAAGGAAATATAACTTTTGTAATTAAAAATTTAAGAGTAAAAACATAATGTAAGATATTAGAAAGTATTTCTATTTCAATTTTTTTCTCCTACTAGGTTTATTACTATGATTAAGAATCAGTGTGTAAGTAGTGAATATATATTCTCCAATCTGTACTATGCAAGCCAGGTATACACAGACTCTGCTTTTGAAATAGTTTTATCAATAGTTTAGCAATCAAGACTTTATTGATAATTAGTGGCAGTAGTTTATAAATTAGAGACGCCAGATGGTTTTGGAAAATAATGTTGGGAAATAAGTATAATAAAACCTTACTATTAATTTGATTATAATGAAAATTTGAGTATAATGACATACTTGGGGGCCTAATGAATATTCTTAAAACTACTTACATTCCTTGAAAACTGAGATATAGTCTGATAATTATGCAACCTGCTTCTCCTAGTGTTCTTAATTCAGCTAGGTTAACTGTTTCAGTTTTCCTGATTTTTTTTTTTTTCTGATTTCATGTATATTTCGTTGTGTAGGAGATTATGTTTCTGTAAGCAATCCTGAGGGCAATTTTATAATATCCCAGCTCCAAGAACTGGAAGATCTCTTTTTATTGGCAGCAGGAACAGGCTTCACACCAATGGTTAAAGTACTGAATTATGCTTTGACTAATATACCCAGTCTCAGGTATGTCATTTTACATTTAATTACTGTCCCTTGTGAGGCTGTTAGATTAGTAGAAGGTATTCTAAATCTATTAAAAACTCAGTGGACTTCAACAGACGTGTTCTCATCCCTTAGTCATCATTTCTTACTCCTCCTCCTCTACTCTAAGCTGTTGTTCACTTGATTCCTTTAGTTTTGATACCTTTGATTACCTAATTGACACTGAAAAACATTCATGCTAATTCACAGTTAGACTTTCCATTCATGCATATTTTAAATATAATTGAAATAGTACTTTTGAATTGTTGTTTTTTCTTTTAAGGAAAGTGAAGCTGATGTTCTTCAATAAAACAGAGGATGACATAATTTGGAGAAGCCAGTTGGAGAAATTAGCATTTAAGGATAAAAGGTATTAAAGTAGTATTAGCTCTTGTGTTTAAATATTTTCATACATGTTCAGTCAGTTGAGACCTTAACCTCTTTCAGTTCAAGTTCTTAGTTGACCAGAAAACTCCTTCTAACAAAAAGTAAACAAATCAAGAATTCTCTTTAAAAAAATATAAATGTAAGTAATGTTAATACACCTTCCCCAAAGAAATACTATTTGATAAGGTCAATGTGACATCAAATATGTATTGATAAAATATATAATGGACTTTATATTGATTTTTTTAATTAAAAAAAATTTTTTTGGCTTCACCGCATTGCTCATGGGATCATATTCCCCAACTAGGGATTGAACCCACACCCCCTACATTGAAAGCTCAGAGTCCTAACCACTGGGCCGCCAGGGAAGTTCCTGGGCTTTCTGTTTATGTTATTTATAGTGAGTTGGGTTTCTTTGAAAACGATCCAGTGTAGTCAGTTTGGTAATTCAAGATTGTCTATATAATGAGGACAAATCAAATAAGTTTGGTGAGATGAGTTAAACAAAAATAAAGATGTTTTGGGACTTGCCAGTGGTTAAGACTCCATGCTTCCAATGCAGGTAGCCTGGGTTCAATCCCTGGTCAGAGAGCTAGATCCTGCCTGCCACAACCAAGAGCCCACATGATGCAACTCAGGATCCCACAGGCCACAGCGAAGTCCCAGTGCAGCCAAATTAAATAAATAAGCAAACATGATTCTTTACTACAGGATTTCTAGAGCCTTTAACATCCATGCCAGTGCGTGCTGTGACTTTCCAGGAAGGGGGTTAATTATACATTGTTTACTAAGATTCTCTTCATTTTTGTTTGTTTACATAAACACATTAAATAACAAATGATCCTCAGTAGACACTTTGGGAAATACCAGTATAGTTCATGGAAAAAAATTTGAGGCAGGCTGAATTCAGTGGTAGAATGAGGCAGCAAGGACAGCAAGGTAACTATTTGTTTCATTGAAAAAGGAGCCCAAGCATAGTAAAGGTGAGATAGGTTAACAGGCATATGTTCTATCTCCCCTAAAGAGAGGCAAAAGCAAGATGAAATTCTAAACACATCTTTTAGAAGAAGAGTGAATTGCACAAGCTGTCATACATCCTGAAGAATTTTTGTAATCGTTAAAAACTATTTCTAGAATTGCAGAACTTCCTAAGTCACACAAAATATCTGACGTAAATGGTCAGACCCTCACTGGAGAACACGTAGCTTCATATGGGTATGTGGCTTTGGAACATTTATCAGGAACCTTCCATATTCTGAGACTAATACAGATGGAGGAGAAACCTGACCTTAAAGGCTTACTGATGGGTTTTGGTAGTGTTCATTCAAGATATATAATTGTTGAGTCCCATACATATGCAATGGCAACCCACTCCAGTACTCTTGCCTGGAAAATCCCATGGATGGAGGAGCCTGGTAGGCTGCAGTCCATGGGGTTGCTAAGAGTCAGACAGGACTGGGCAACTTCACTTTCACTTTTCACTTTCATGCATTGGAGGAGGAAATGGCAACCCACTCCAGTGTTCTTGCCTGGAGAATCCCAGGGACGGGGGAGCCTGGTGGGCTGCCATCTATGGGGTCGCACAGAGTCAGACACAACTGAAGCGACTTAGCAGCAGCAGCATACGTACAAGTAAAAATTTAAATTTAACGTAAGGTAGTTTTAATTGGTCTTATCTATGCTTTTGAACTGTGGTGTTGGAGAAGACTCTTGAGAGTCCCTTGGACTGCAAGGAGATCCAACCAGTCCATTCTGAAGGAGATCAGCCCTGGGATTTCTTTGGAAGGAATGATGCTAAAGCTGAAACTCCAGTATTTTGGCCACCTCATGCGAAGAGTTGACTCATTGGAGAAGACTCTGATGCTGGGAGGGATTGAGGGCAGGAGGAGAAGGGGACGACAGAGGATGAGATGGCTGGATGGCATCACTGACTTGATGGATATGAGTCTGAGTGACCTCCGGGAGCTGGTGATGGACAGGGAGGCCTGGCGTGCTGTGGTTCATGGGGTCGCAAAGAGTCGGACACGACTGAGCGACTGATCTGATCTGATCTGATCATTTAGTTGGGCTTCCAGAGTGGCTCAGTGGTAAAGAATCTGCCTGCCAGTGCAGGCTGTCCCTGGGTTTGATCCCTGGGTCATGAAGAACCCCTGGAGAAGGAAATGACAACCCACTCAGTATTCTTGCCTGGGAAATCCCATGGACAGAGGAGCCTGTTGGGCTACAGTCATAAACATCATGTAGTTAACATTAAAGGCTTTATTTTTTATCTGTTAAATCACCCTTTCCTACATCTTGACTCTCCTGTGTCACTTCTCATTTTACCAATACATTTCTGATGACAAAATGTGACACTTGAACACGTCATCTTGGTTAGATTATTATTGGATTGTGGCAATAAAAACATGTGTAGTTAAATACCCTGTTCTCTTTAGGATTGGGACACGGTTTTCTAATCAGTCCTTTGTAGAACAAGAAGGAATAGGAAAAATGGATGCTGAGACTGGTGTGTAATCTAGTATTTTCATCTTCAGCAAGCATGTTTATCCAAATAATGTGATTGGCAAGGGAAATTCTTTGAAACACAATTGTATAATGGAAACTTATTAACCTTGTGACCTTGGGCAAGTTACTTGATCTGATGGAGCTTCATTTTTTCCATCTATGAAAAAGGGCATCAATAGCTACATCATAGGATTGTTTGCATATGGGGGCAGTGAAATGGCAGAGTGGGTGCTGGGCCCAGAATTAGTATATTTGTAACGTTCACTCATTCATGAAATACTTGTGAGCGTCTGCCATGTGCCTGTTCCCCAGGGCTGTGATAGGAAACAGGGATGTTGTGTTGCCTTATTTTCTCATGCAGTCCAGGAAATGGATCTCTTCATTTCCCCATGTTGCTAAATTCACTAGAATTGCAGAAAATAAATAGACCATAAGTGCTTTTTTAGGATGTTTCTGTTTCAATTCAGTTTTCCTGTCATTAAGGCTTAAATGTGAGGGGGGAAAGAAAGCTTGCCTGAATTTTATCCAAATATACTATTACACTTGACTATTAACTCCGGTAATTGGAATTTGGTTCACAACATTCCAAGTTTAGGAAAGTCTCCTACATATACTTTCCTAAAGAAAAATGAGAGAAAAACAGAACATAAATATGTACAGCAACAGCTGTAGCTAGCTATTATGTAAACTGTGATCCAAATTAAATTTCTCGTATTTTTGTCTTTTACTGAGCAGTGTTTTGAGGCCTGCTTGGCTCAGTATTATACATTGGTACTTCCCTCGCCCCTCAGTAGAATGCACCTACTCTGAGTTCTCTGCTTTTGCAGAATTAGTTTTGAGGGGAAGGACAGTTTTACAATGAGATTGACTCCTGGGTAGCATTTTGTAATACACAAATATAATAAGTATTTTCCTTCCCTTTCAAAGTAATCATTTTTGAAGACAATAACCTTATTTTAGTAAAGTTAGTAGCATATTCTTTTCTGTAAATGGTGGAATTTGATGATTTGTTGATTTCTCTATTTATAGAATTAATATGAATTTATATAGAAAAATACATATGGGGAAAAAATCATCTGTAGTCTTAGCATCCAAGCGACAATAATGGTCTGTATCTTTCCATTTTCTTTCTCTTTCTCCCCTTTTCCCCCCGCCCACACATACTTATATACATGTATTATTTGTTTTCTTTTGTATTTTTTAAATAATGTAGTCCTACTGACTATACTTTTTATAACTACATTTTCTCTTTAGTGTATTGTGTATGTTCTATGTATACAATACTTTAAACCTGACTCTTGACCTGGATTCTACACCCTAGGGGCATTTATGTCTAGAAACATTTTTGATTATAGCAACTGATGAAGGGGGTTCCCCTGGCACCTAGTGGGTAGAGGCCAAGAATGCTGCTAACAGCCTACAGTGCACAGAACAACACAAGATGACAGAAAATTATTCTGCCCAAAATGCCAGCAGTGCTAGTTGGGAAAACCTGCATTATACCATGGTTTTTAATAGCTGCATCATATTCGGTCATTGAGTTCATTGTTTTTCAGTCACTTGATCGTGTCTGACTCTTTGCTACCCTGTGGACTGCAGCACGCCAGGCTTCCCTGTCTACCACAAACTCCTGGAGCTTACTCAAACTCATGTCCATTAAGTTGGTTATGCCATCCAACCATCTCATCCTCTGTCGTTCACTTCACCTACCTTCAGTCTTTCCCAGATTCAGGGACTTTTCCAATCAGTCAGTTCTTCTCATCAGGTGGCCAGAGTATTGGAGCTTCAGCGTCAGTCCTTCCAATGAATATTCAGGATTGATTTCCTTTAGGAATGACTGGTTTGGTCTCCTTGCAGTCCAAGGGATTCTCAAGAGTCTTCTCCAACAGCATCAATTCTTCAGTGCTCAGCCTTAGGATCCAGTTCTCACATCGGTACATGACTACTGGAAAAACCATAGCTTTGATTATATGGACCTTTGTTGACAAAGTGTTATCTCTGCTTTTTAATATGCTAAGTTTGTCATAGCTTTTCTTCCAAGGAATCTTTTAATTTCATAGCTAGAGTCACCATTTGCAGTGATTTTGGAGCCCAAGAACATAAAGTCTGTCACTGTTTCCATTGTTTCTCCATCTATTTGCCATGAAGTGATGGGACCAGATGTCACAATCTTAGTTTTTTGAATGTTGAGTTTTAAGCCAGCTTTTTTACTCTCCTCTTTCACTTTCATCAAGAGGCTCTTTAGTTCCTCTTTGCTTTCTGCCATTAGGGTGGTATCATGTGCATATCTGAGGTTATTGCTATTTCTCCTGGCAGTCATTTTTTTTTTTTAATTCATTTTTTTTAAATTTTATTTTATTTAACTTTATAATATTGTATTGGTTTTGCCATACATCCAAATGAATCCGCCACAGGTATACATGTGTTCCCCATCCTGAACCCTCCTCCCTCCTCCCTCCCCATAACATCCCTCTGGGTCGTCGCAGTGCATCAGCCCCAAGCATCCAGTACCGTGCATCGAACCTGGACTGGCGACTCGTTTCATATATGATATTATACATGTTTCAATGCCATTCTCCCAAATCATCTCACCCTCTCCCTCTCTCACAGAGTCCAAAAGACTGTTCTATACATCAGTGTCTCTTTTGCTGTCTTGTATACAGGGTTATTGTTACCCTCTTTCTAAATTCCATATATATGTGTTAGTATACTGTATTTGTGTTTTTCTTTCTGGCTTACTTCATTTTGTATAATAGGCTCCAGTTTCATCCACCTCATTAGAACTGATTCAAATGTATTCTTTTAATGGCTGAGTAATACTCCATTGTGTATATGTACCACAGCTTTCTTATCCATTCGTCTACTGATGGACATCTAGGTTGCTTCCATGTCTTGGCTATTATAAACAGGGCTACAATGAACATTGGGGTACACGTGTCTCTTTCAATTCTGGTTTTCTCAGTGTATATGCCCAGCAATGGGATTGCTGGATCATAAGGCAGTTCTATTCCCAGTTTTTTGAGGACTCTCCATACTGTTCTCCATAGTGGCTGTACTAGTTTGCATTCCCACCAACAGTGTAAGAGGGTTCCCTTTTCTCCACACCCTCTCCAGCATGTATTGCTTGTAGACCTTTGGATTGCAGCCATTCTGACTGGCCATTGACCTCATAGTGGTTTTGATTTGCATTTCTATGATAATGAGTGATGTTGAGCATCTTTTCATGATTCTAGTTTGTGCTTCATCCAGCCTGGCATTTCTCATGATGTACTCTGCATATAAGTTAAATAAGCAGGGTGACAATATATAGCCTTGATGTACTTCTTTTCCAATTTTGAACCAATCCATTGTTCCATATCCGGTTCTAACTATTGCTCCTTGACCTGCATACAGGTTTCTCAGGAGGCAGGTAAGTTGGTCTGGTATTCCCATCTCTTTAAGGATTTTCCACAGTTTGTAGTGATCCACACAGCCAAAGGCTTTAGCATAGTCAGTGAAGCAGAAGTAGATGTTTTTCTGGAATTCTCTTGCTTTTTCTGTGATCCAGCGGATGTTGACAACTTGATCTCTGGTTCTTCTGCCTTTTCTAAATCCAGCTTATACATCTGGAAGTTCTCAGTTCACGTACTGTTAAATCCTAGCTAAGAGGATTTTGAGCATTACCTTGCTGGCATGTGAAATGAGTGCAATTTTATGGTAGTTTGAACATTCTTTTACATTGCCCTTCTTGTTATTGGAATGAAAACTGACCTTTTCCAGTCCTGTGGCTATTGCCGAGTTTTCCAAATTTGCTGACAGATCCAAGTACAGCACTTTAACAGCATCATCTTTTAGGAGCTGAAATAGCTCAGCTGGAATTCCATCACCTCCACTAACTTGGTTCGTAGTAATGCTTCCTACTGCTGCTACTGCTAAGTCGCTTCAGTCGTGTCCGACTCTGTGCGACCCCATAGAAGGAAGCCCACCAGGCTCCCCCGTCCCTGGGATTCTCCAGGCAAGAACAGTGGAGTGGGTTGCCATTTCCTTCCCCAATGCATGAAAGTGAAAAATGAAAGTGAAGTCGCTCAGTCGTGTCCGACTCTTAGCGACCCCATGGACTGGAGCCTACCAGGATCCTCCGTCCATGGGATTTTCCAGGCAAAAGTACTGGGGTGGGGTGCCATCGCCTAAGGCCCACTTAACTTCACACTCCAGGATGTCTCTCTCTCAGTAAGGGATTACATCATCATGGTTGCTATGCTATGCTATGCTAAGTCACTTCAGTCGTGTCTGACTCTGTGTGACCCCATGGACGGCAGCCCACCAGGCTCCCCCGTCCCTGGGATTCTCCAGGCAAGAACACTGGAGTGGGTTGCCATTTCCTTCTCCAATGCAGGAAAGTGAAAAGTGAAAGTGAAGTCGCTCAGTCGTGTCCGACCCTCAGCGACCCCATGGACTGTAGCCCACCAGGCTCCTCCGTCCATGGGATTTTCCAGGCAAGAGTACTGGAGTGGGGTGCCACTGCCATCATGGTTATCTGGATGATTAAGACCTTTTTTGTACAGTTCTGTGTACTGCAGGGTAGAAATTCACCAGAAGAATCACTAAGTCAAAGTGTACCAAAGCTACTGATCCATTTTGACAAATACCCTCTCAAAAGGTAAAGTTTTTCTGTACTCTGGGGACTAGCAATATGTTAGTTCCTTTAAGATAGTGATTCCAGAGCATAAGGAAACTGAACAAAGTGCTTGAATCCCTTCCTTTTCCTGCAGCCTGTGAGGCAACTCAGATATGTGGGTCCCTAATCTGGACCCTAAACCATTTTCTGTTCCCCTGCTAGATGTTCCTCCAGGGGTGTGTTTCTTGGAATATGTTCATGTATTTGCACCCTAAAGGGCTCTGTGATTAAATAGTTTTGAGAAATAATTTATGCTCTATTAGCTTCTTGAAGCTTAATATGAACTTACCATGTTCAAGGCTTTGAAAAATTGTGAAGAAATATCTTTTCATTTTCCCCCAAACTTACTTGATTAGGTTAGCTTCCCCCCCCACCCCACCACCCTCCATGGACTACCAATAACATTTGGAAGAACACAAGTGTTTCATCAGATTCATTTTGAGAAATGTTTCTATAAGATGTATGTTTTATCTCATGTTAACGTCAGCTGTTTATGAGCTGTTGTTTCTCCCATGAGCAAATAGCGTTCACCACAGTTTCTAGTATTTTTCTTTAGTTTATGGAAACCAGGGAAAGCTGGGGCCCCAAATACTCTTGAAATACTATTTTGTGGGTAGTAACAATCACTGAAGCTTTTTAAGCAAAGAAATTGTGAGATTGGATCTGGGTTTTTAGGAAAACTGGTATAACAAGGATGTGCCAGGTAGATGAGGATAAGGCTAATAGAGCAGCATCTTAGACAAGAGATAGAAGGGCTGGAACTGAAGCTATGGCAGTAAAAATGGGACGGCAGGGCCATGCATGTGTTAAGAAATAGGAATCAGTGGATCCAGGAAGTTGATTGCCTGGGGAGGAGGGAATATGTTGTTAAATGACTTCAGGCTCTGCATGTGGTTTAGACTAATGAATACATTTGTATTTCAAGACTTTTTATCTCAAGTCGTTATCAGTCTACTTGAAAATAATGTCTTTTTGACAAGCTTGTTTACTTCCATTGACATTTAGACCTCATAGAATAGTCTCTCATAGTCTCTCTCTCTCTCATATATATTGCTCTGCACTTTATGGATCCTCGAAATGTATTTTCTGATAACTTTTTCAAGAGTCCAAGTCCTTTCTGGCACTTTTGAAATAATAGGGTTGAAAGGAATTTCAGGACATTCACCTGAGGCAGTGCACCCCTGCATGCCTCAAAGCTACAAATGCTTCAGACAGTAAGTTGCCTTTTAGAAAAATTCAGAAATAACCATCCATAATAACCATCTGTATCGATGTGGTATAAAAAATCCTTCATTCAAGTATTCTTGAGTTAACTTGGGATTGCTCCCACTCTAGTTTAAGCTCTTTTCCAGTCCCAGGAAGGAGAAGATCATTCAGTCAAGTCCTTCTCTTTGTGACCCCATGGATCGTAGCCCACCAGGCTCCTCTGTCCATGGAATTCTCCAGACAAGAACACTGGAGAGGGTTGCCATTTCCTTCTCCAGAGCAGTCTCCTTACCGTCCTCTAAAACTGCATCCATGCCACCTGGTCTTTTTCTTTTGAGAGCCCCAAAAGTATACCCAGGGGACCAATATATAACAAAATACAAAACATATAAGGAATTTATACCATTTACGTAAGGATCACAATTATTTTTCACCCTTTGGTAGATGCCTGTGAAAGTATGCCACTGATTAGGCTTTTTTTTTTTTTCTTTTTAAAGCAGCTCATTAAAGGAAAAGCAGGATTTTTTTTGGATGACAAAGGACACCGATATTGATTTACATATCTTAGCAGTTTTATTCCAGTGACAGGTTTATTGGAAAATAGAGGCAAAGGAGACTATCTTTCATTTGTAATTTAACAAGGCAGTTGCTGTCTTCCATTACACTGTCTATGTATAATTAGAAATGTCTTCTGCTCTTGGGTCCCCTTTGATAATCTGGTGAAAAGTTATGGACCTTCCCAGAAAAATGCTCTCACAAATTCACATATATTTTTATATGTAATTTCATAGATACCAGCATATGGCTTTGCTTTTCCAAGTATAATGTTTATTTTTAACCAATATAGCTTGTTCAATAAACTCCTTTATTTATTCACCAAGTATTTTTTGCACATTTGTCTCAAACCAAGCCTGAATACAGTGTAGAAGATAAAGAAGGACTCTGCCCTCATGAAGCAGTAAACAGACATCACATTCCAGAATTATCTAAAACTTTGTTAATTATAAGTGCAGGGAAGGGAAAAATGTTAGTGAAAGAATGTTCTGATCTGATCTGATTTTGTATAGGGTAGATTTGAATCACTACTAAAACAAAATGGGAATCTTGAAAGCAAGAAATAAAACATGTCTCTATAGGGTTTTTAAATATAAAATCAGATTATTAGAATTGTAAGAGCATGTAGTTTTTCCCACCTAGAGTCTGGGTCTGCTGAGAGCTGGACAACTTTTCTATCCCCAGCTGGACCCTGAGCTGATCTGTATACCTGTCCTACCCTCACCCTCCCCACTCCGACTCCCATCGGCTTTGGGGAGCATTAACCTGCTGCAGTGCAGCCAGGCGAGGACCACTGCACCAGCTCCTTCCTGTTTCTGTTCTGGTGTTTGGCTACCCAGGCCACCTCACAAGAGAAATGATTCACTTCAGCGTTTTCTTGAGATTAACATATAATTAATTTCTGCCACTATTGAGAAAATATCTAAATTACTCAAGCAGAAAATGTAGCAAGGCATTTGATCTTTGCTGCTAAAAAACGATAAGAATTAATGGTGTTTGTGAAAACAGAGCACAGGAACCAGGTACAGCTTAGAATTTTCAATTTGCTCTGCTCTTCACCAGCAGGTCACATATCATACTACAGAGGTATGGAAAGAACTGGTCTGGAGCTCCTTGTGAGACTTGGTTTAATGTACTTCTTTCTTACTGTATTTCTGTACCCTTCTCAAATGGCTTCCTCCCTGTGTGCTGGCCACTAGGGGTGCAGTGGTAACCAGTCCCTGCCCTCATGGAGTTTCTAGTCTTATGGGGAAAGTTCAGTTCAGTTCAGTCGCTCAGTCGTGTCTGACTCTTTGCGACCCCGTGAATCGCAGCACGCCAGGCCTCCCTGTCTATCACCAACTCCCGGAGTACACTCAGACTCACGTCCATCCAGTCAGTGATGCCATCCAGCCATCTCATCCTCTGTCGTCCCCTTCTCCTCCTGCCCCCAATCCCTCCCAGCATCAGAGTCTTTTCCAGTGAGTCAACTCTTCGCATGAGGTGGCCAAAGTACTGGAGTTTCAGCTTAAGCATCATTCCTTCCAAAGAAATCCCAGGGCTGATCTCCTTCAGAATGGACTGGTTGGATCTTCTTGCAGTCCAAGGGACTCTCAAGAGTCTTCTCCAACACCACAGTTCAAAGGCATCAATTCTTCGGTGCTCAGCTTTCTTCACAGTCCAACTCTCACATCCAAACATGACCACAGTTAAAACCATAGCCTTGACTAGACGGACTTTGTTGGCAAAGTAATTTCTCTGCTTTTCAATATGCTATCTAGGTTGGTCATAACTTTTCTTCCAAGAAGTAAGCGTCTTTTAATTTCATGGCTGCAGTCACCATCTGCAGTGATTTTGGAGCCCAGAAAAATAAAGTCTGACACTGTTTCCACTGTTTCCCCATCTATTTCCCATCAAGTGATGGGACCAGATGCCATGATCTTCATTTTCTGAATGTTGAGTTTTAAGCCAACTTTTTCACTCTCCTCTTTCACCTTCATCAAGAGGCTTTTGAGTTCCTCTTCACTTTCTGCCATAAGGGTGGTGTCATCTGCATATCTGAGGTTATTGATATTTCTTCCAGCAATTTTGATTCCAGCTTGTGCTTCTTGACATTACTAAAATAATCATCTCAGTCGCCACCTATTTACAGCCTGATTTAAGAGTGATAAAGAAGAGGAAAAGGGAAATGTTTCTACAACACATATAATAAAAGACTTAGTGGAACAGCAATGCTTCCCTGGAAATGGTGCTTGAGCTAAGAACTGAACTGTGGGGTGTGGTAGAAACATTACAGAAAGAGAACAGGCAGGCTGTGGCAGTGCAGGCTGAGAAGCAGAACACAGAGTTAGGAGCTAGGATTGGGGAGAATTTGGATGTGAAAGGTGAGGCAGATCAATCTCAGGTTTCTGGTTTGTGCACCCCACGTGACTGTGGTGCCATTCACAGCAGTGAAGCCAAGTGTGGCACAGGGAAACTGCAGGGTGAGGTGAGGCCATGGAGACAGTAACACAAAAGAGTCAGATAGGCAATTGGTTATCAGAGTCAAGGACTCATTAGAAGGGTTTGAGTCAGAGATTAAAATGCACATGTCAGTGGTCATGTTCTTTCCTGAGCAGATTAATAGAAGCATGGAGCTCTCTGAGATAACTTTGAGCTTTCTTGTTTTTCTTTAATTCAAAATATTTTAATTTGAAATGATTTGGTTTGTAAGGTCCCTAAAAACCCCATTCTCTATCTTGGATATAGTCATCCTCGGTTGAATTGAACAACTGTTTATTGAGTGGAGTACATTTATATGTAGGTAGAATGTAATTCCACACAGGTCATGAACCCAGGCTAAGGTCTCTCTGAGTTCAGTAAAAAATGTCAAATTATTCTCTTTTCTGTACCAAAAGTTTATGTTAAACAACTATGGATTTACTTGTATTTTTTTTGTGTGTAAAATCTTTGTTTACAATTCCTTCCAGTGCTCTTCTAGCCAGTGTATCAACCTTCCTATATTCATTTGTTCTCCAGAGGAGAAAAAAGATGTTTTAGTGAACTTGAAACATGTTCCTGATGTGTTTAACATAATAAACTTTTTTAAGAAATGTTTCTTTTCTCCAGATTTGAGGTTGAATTTGTCCTCTCAACACCTACTTGTGAATGGAGTGGCAAACAGGGATACATTTCACCAGCTCTGCTATCTGAATTTTTGAAAAGAAGTTCAGACACATCCAAAGTTCTCATCTGCCTTTGTGGACCAACGCCATTCACAGAACAAGGAATGAAGTGAGTAGCAATGTGGTAGGAGAAAGAACTGCAGCACTGGTGAAATGACAGCCTCCTATAAAAAGCAGTTGATGTGGCTCTCAGGTCTTCCTGTTCATATGAACCTGCACTTCAGTAGTCTGTCACAGTGTAAGAAAATAATGGCGAAGTGTTTCATCTGTATGCAGTGAAGGGTCGGAGGCCCCAGTTATGCACAGAGTTAAACATGAGCACAAAAGTAAGACACACCCAGCTCTTGATAGCCTCTCCTAGTGGCAGGCAGCATGAACACATTCATAGAATGGGTGCCAGATCTTTTTGGGGCGCTAGATTCAACCTCTCCTTCCACCAAAGCTTCATAATATATAATAATCTTTTAAAAATATATCATGGGGCAGGGGGAGGAGGCTTCGGGATGGGGAGCACATGTGTACTTGTGGCGGATTCATTTTGATATATGGCAGGGGCAATACAATATTGTAAAGTTAAGCAAAATAAAATTAAAAATATATATATATATATCATAAGCTGTGTTCATCGCATTATAGCTTTTGATCCTCCTTCACTCTCCGCAGCTGGGTGAGCATTAGTCAAAAAGTTGAACTCTGCACAATGAAAAATCAGTGGTATGACTATCTTATTTAAAAATCACCTTGACCTGATTTAACTCTAAAATGACACTTTAACATGTTTAGATATAGCGATGGCCACTGTTATTGGGTTTCTAGATGATTTTAAAATACAGCTGCCTTAAATGCTCTGCATTTCCTTGTTTGGTATATGACTGAACCCAACACTTTCTAGATAGTTTTCTCTTTTGCTGTTTTATTTTTAATTATGAAAAAGACAGGTGGCATGGCTGGAAAGGTAGGATGGGGTTAGGTAGTGAGAGGCTGGCCTGCTGTACCACCTTGGTCCTTTTGACTCCTGTGCCATCCTGGCCCTTTGTGTGAATATGTGTGTCTGCTCTGGAAGCTACCAGTTTGGGTTGGAATCCCAGCTCCACCACTTACAGTCACCCTGCAGTCATTAACTACGAGCCAAAACTTTCTAAACTTTAATGCACTTCTATATGCACATGTGTGTGCTCAGTCAGTCGTGTCCCACTCTTTGAGACACTACAGACTGTAGCCTGGCAGGCTCCTCTGTCCATGGAATTCTCCAGGCGCGAATACTAGAGTGGGTTGCCATTTCCTCCTGCAGGGGATCTTCCCAACCCAGGGATCAACCCCACATCTCCTGCATCTCTTGCATTGACTGGCAGATTCTTTACCACTGCCACCTAGGAAGCCCCATTTATACAAGGCAATAAATGATAATATTTATGCACGTGAAGTGCTTAGCACGGTGACTACGTAGAGGGAGTTCTAAATAAATGTTTGTTTTTTTAGCAGCATTTTAAACAGCTACTTTTAAGATTGCAGTCTCCTTTGATAGTGTTTTCCAAGTTAAATTATACTTAAGCCATATTTCTATTTTTTGTATTCAGTGAGGGAAAATTAAGTTAGAATGCTAGGGTATCAACTCCTTACTTTGAAAACTGATGAATAAAGGGGAAAAATTAAGGATTTATTCTGCCTTTTCTGTATGAGCTATACTACTGTGTAACCAAATAATAAGGCCATTATATCTACTACTGTGGGCAGGAATCCCTCAGAAGAAATGGAGTGGCCATCATGGTCAACAAAAGAGTCCAAAATGCAGTACTTGGATGCAATCTCAAAAATGACAGAATGATCTCTGTTCGTTTCCAAGGCAAACCATTCAATGTCACAGTAATCCAAATCTATGCCCCAACCAGTAATGCCGAAGAAGCTGAGGTTGAACGGTTCTATGAAGACCTACAAGACCTTTTAGAACTAACACCCAAAAAAGATGTCCTTTTCATTATAGGGAACTGGAATGCAAAAGTAGGAAGTCAAGAAACACCTGGAGTAACACGCAAATTTGGCCTTGGAACACGGAATGAAGCAGGGCAAAGACTAACAGAGTTTTGCCAAGAAAATGCACTGGTCATAGCAAATACCCTCTTCCAACAACACAAGAGAAGACTCTATACATGGACATCACCAGATGGTCAACACCGAAATCAGATCGATTATATTCTTTGCAGCCAAAGATGGAGAAGCTCTATACAATCAGCAAAAACAAGACCAGGAGCTGACTGTGGCTCAGACCATGAACTCCTTATTGCCAAATTCAGACTTAAATTGAAGAAAGTAGGGAAAACTACTAGACCATTCAGGTATGACCTAAATCAAATCCCTTATGATTATACAGTGGAAGTGAGAAATAGATTTAAGGGCCTAGATCTGATAGAGTGCCTGATGAACTATGGAATGAGGTTCGTGACATTGTACAGGAGATAGGGATCAAGACAATCCCCATGGAAAAGAAATGCAAAAAAGCAAAATGGCTGTCTGGGGAGGCCTTACAAATAGCTGTGAAAAGAAGAGAAGCGAAAAGCAAAGGAGAAAAGGAAAGATATAAACGTCTAAATGCAGAGTTCCAAAGAATAGCAAGAAGAGATAAGAAAGCCTTCTTCAGTGATCAATGCAAAGAAATAGAGGAAAACAACAGAATGGGAAAGACTAGGGATCTCTTCAAGAAAATCAGAGATACCAAAGGAACATTTCATGCAAAGATGGGCACGATAAAGGACAGAGATGGTGTGGACCTAACAGAAGCAGAAGATATTAAGAAGAGGTGGCAGGAATACACAGAAGAACTGTACAAAAAAGAGTTTCAAGACCCAGATAATCATGATGATGTGATCACTGACCTAGAGCCAGACATCTTGGAATGTGAAGTCAAATGGGCCTTAGAAAGCATCACTACGAACAAAGCTAGTGGAGGTGATGGAATTCCAGTGGAGCTATTCCAAGTCCTGAAAGATGATGCTGTGAAAGTGCTGCACTCAATATGCCAGCAAATTTGGAAAACTCAGCAGTGGCCACAGGATTAGAAAAGGTCAGTTTTCATCCCAATCCCAAAGAAAGGCAATGCCAAAGAATGCTCAAACTACCGAACAATTGCACTCATCTCACACGCTAGTAAAGTAATGCTCAAAATTCATACATCCATACATGACCACAGGAAAGACCATAGCCTTGACTAGGCGAACCTTTGTTGGTAAAGTAATATCTCTGCTTTTGAATATGCTATCTAGGTTGGTCATAACTTTCTGAAGCCAAGCCAGGCTTCAGCAATATGTGAACCGTGAACTTCCTGATGTTCAAGCTGGTTTTAGAAAAGGCAGAGGAACCAGAGATCAAATTGCCAACATCCGCTGGATCATGGAAAAAGCAAGAGAGTTCCAGAAAAACATCTATTTCTGCTTTATTGACTATGCCAAAGCCTTTGACTGTGTAGATCACAATAAACTATGGAAAATTCTGAAAGAGATGGGAATACCAGACCACCTGATCTGCCTCTTAAGAAATCTGTATGCAGGTCAGGAAGCAACAGTTAGAACTGGTCATGGAACAACAGACTGGTTCCAAATAGGAAAAGGAGTACGTCAAGGCTGCATATTGTCACCATGTTTACTTAACTTATATGCAGAGTACATCATGAGAAATGCTGGACTGGAAGAAACACAAGTTGGAATCAAGATTGCTGGGAGAAATATCAATAACCTCAGATATGCAGATGACACGACTCTTATGGCAGAAAGTGAAGAGGGGCTAAAAAGCCTCTTGATGAAAGTGAAAGTGGAGAGTGAAAAGGTTGGCTTAAAGCTCAACATTCAGAAAACGAAGATCATGGCATCTGGTCCCATCACTTCATGGGAAATAGATGGGGAAACAGTGGAAACAGTGTCAGACTTTGTTTTTCTGGGCTCCAAAATCACTGCAGATGGTGACTGCAGCCATGAAATTAAAAGACGCTTACTCCTTGGAAGGAAAGTTATGACCAACCTAGATAGCATATTCAAAAGCAGAGATATTACTTTACCAACAAAGGTTCGCCTAGTCAAGGCTATGGTCTTTCCTGTGGTCATGTATGGATGTGAGAGCTGGACTGTGAAGAAGGCTGAGTGCCGAAGAATTGATGCTTTTGAACTGTGGTGTTGGAGAAGACTCTTGAGAGTCCCTTGGACTGCAAGAAGATCCAACCAGTCCATTCTGAAGGAGATCAATCCTGGAATTTCTTTAGAAGGAATGATGCTAAAGCTGAAACTCCAGTATTTTGGCCACCTCATGTGAAGAGTTGACTCATTGGAGAAGACTCTGATGCTGGGAGGGATTGAGGGCAGGAGGAGAAGGGGACGACAGAGGATGAGATGGCTGGATGGCATCACTGACTCGATGGGTATGAGTCTGGGTGACCTCCGGGAGTTGGTGATGGACAGGGAGGCCTGGCGTGCTGCGGTTCATGGGGTCGCAAAGAGTCGGACACGACTGAGCGACTGATCTGATCTGATCTGATCTGAACCAAATAATAAGTGAGAAGAAGTTATTCTTTAGAAAATTCCTTGGCTGATAAATAAAGAATGATAGAAGTAGGATGTCATCAACTTCAGTCCCTAATGAACTAATTGATATGTACCTAGATCATCAGTGGTGGTTTGCATCCCAAAAGAGAGCCAATCAGGTATTATATGCCTCGTGATGAAAGAGCACGATCTATGACATAGTCTGGTCGAAAAGAATTGAACCTGTATCTAATCAGACCTCTAGATCTGATTATTAAATTTAGGGAGACAAAAGAAAAAACGAACATATTATTAGAGTAAAGCCACAGAGATCCTGCAAAATCAGAACCATGAGGGAGTCGATGTGTGAAAATCTCATTCTGTCAACAAATAAATTGCAGGACAGAGAGAGATGGAGGGGATCTTACAGCTCAAAAGATACCTAAAACACATAGAAACCAGTCACAGTGAATAGACTTTAGTTGGATCTTGATTCAAACATACTTTTAAAAATTATAACACTTATGAGACAGCTGCAAGTGTGAACACTTACTAGATATTTGATGACACTAAGGAATTGTTGTTAATTTTTTAGAAGTGAAAATTATGGGGTTTTTTTAGACAGCACATACTAACTGGGAAATATGAAAAAATACTGTGGTTACAATGGTAAACTTTGATGTTATTTTATTTTCAAGCATCTTCCATAAGAAACATGTGCTTTGTATTTGTTTTTCAGAATGCTGCATGATCTGAACTTTTCCAAAGATGAGATCCACAGTTTTACAGCATAATGAAGAGCTGTCATTCAACTGTTTAATCTAAATATGTGATTACTTAAGGTTTTTTTTAAGAGAACATTTTTGTATATACTAAAAGGTTAACTAGAATCCAAGTTTCAGTTTCTTAAACAAAAACAAACGTTTCTTCACTATAGATACCTTGTGGACTTTATTTTGTACCTTAACTTATTTTACTACTGATATTTGTCCTGAAAAGTCAATCATGACAACAAGTACATTTAGGATTCTTTGTTATGAATCACAAAGTTCCTTACCATGTAAACTGTATCACTGTTCTACAATAAGCTCTCGTGTTTTATGACATGATAAAGCAAATGATCATTTTGATCACATTTCTATGCTGTACAATGTCTGATTAGCAATACAGATTAAATTTTACATTGCACTGTTAACTCAGGAAATGATTATTTATGTCCTTGTTCTTACTATGAAAACATGGAATGTTATAACTTATTAAGCAATCCAAACATTTTGTGTCTATGGCCTTGATACAGAGTAGAATAAAAATATACTTAAGTACTTTTTAATCTTTGTCATAGAAATGTGTTTGAATGCATGTTTGGGGTGGTATCTAAGGAGAATTTTAAGAGGCAACAATAAAAGATTCTGGAGACACTTCACATAGGTAGTTTTGGATTAGATGTGTTTAGAAACGTAGATAACTTTGACAGCTATTCTTAGCCAAAACTAGAGACATCAGGAAAGATAATGGAAGTGTAGCCTCTGGTCCCATGGCCTAAAACAATCATTTGCTGCTTTGGAATGGATTAAATTTAAATTCTTTTTGAGTGTGCCTAAACCAGCTAGGAAAATGAGGAACACGCCATCCTAAATGGCACCGTCCCTGGCTGCTGCTCGCCCCACAAATGCCAGTTCAGTGGGGAGCCCTCCTAAGCTCTGCTATGCAGTCATCTTACTTTCTCTCCCTGCCACTGTGCACAACCTGCAAAACGCTCTCACAGATGGGGATTCTTCAAAGAGTATCAAGAAAAGCCATTGTGAGCTTTTCCATGAGGAAACCGTGTTGGATGCATAGGTGGTTCTGCATAAGCTAACTTCGATTTTTCACCCTTAGGCAGGATAGCAGCATTGCTTTTTTACAGAAATGCCAGGGAAGCAGGTCAGGGGAGGGGTGTCTCCAGCTTCTCTGTAAATGATTTTGTAAACAGCTAAGCTTCACCAAATGAATGGTATACTCAAGAGAAAACACAATATTAACATTCCTCAAATTACAAACCCCCAGCCTCGGAAGCTCCCCAAGTGCAAGTGGCTGAGTCAACACTGTCTTTCCCTATGTCTCCCTCTCCTGTCTGTCCTCATTCACCCAGGCAGGACCTAGCTGTCCTAGGCTGTCAGTGCTCTCTGGTGGCTAACAGAAACATTTTCTACCTTCTGCCTGCCTACCACCTCCTTTTTCTCCCCTAAGATCATGATCTTTCTAGGCATACCTTTTTTTGTAGTTAATTAGTTAATATAGAAATTAATTCTACCTTAGCCGACTGCCTCCAACAAATAAAGTCTCCTGTTACTCTGTGTATCTCTTCCTCTGTCCTCTTCTTACTGTATTTTAAAGCAAAATAAAACCCATAAGCATCCTCTCAACCTGTATATTAATAATCCTCAGATTAGTATCTTAAATTGAGAATCAACTGAGCTTCAATTTTACCTCCCGGATACCAGCTGGATGTTCCACAACCCCCTAAAATTCAATAGATCCCAAACTAACCTTTTGCCATGACCATCATGTAACCCAACCAGGTCTGATTGGCCGATGCTCAGCAAGCCAAAACACTGAGACATCAAGGTTTACAGCAAAGTGAGAGTTTTTCCAATAGTCATGTATGGATGTGAGAGCTGGACTGTAAAGAAATCTGAGTGCCATGAAGAATTGATACTTTTGAACTGTACTATTGAAGAAGACACTTGAGAGTCCCTTGGACTACAAGGAGATCCAACCAGTCCATCCTAAAGGAAATCAGTCCTGAATATTCATTGGAAGGATTGATGGTGAAGCTGAAACTCCAATACTTGGCCACCTGATGCAAAGAACTGACTCATTGGAAAAGACCCTGATGCTGGGAAAGATTGAAGGCAGGAGGAGAAGGGGATGACAGAGGATGAGATAGTTGGATGGCATCACCGACGTGATGGACATGAGTTTGAGTAGGCTCCCGGAGTTGGCGATGGACAGGGAGGCCTGGAGTGCTGCAGTCCATGGGGTCACAAAGAATTGAACACGACTGACCGACTGAATTGAAATGAGCGTTTTTTAAAAAATCTGCCAAGTCAGGAGGCCGGAGAACAAGTCTCAGATCTGGAAGGGGCTGGGGTACTTATGGGATAAAGAGTAAAGAAGCAGGGTTTTCTTAGGCATGGGGAGAGATGATTGGGAAAAGGTGGAGCAATTGTCATTCTGCGCATGCGTGACTAAGCTCCAGGCCCTTGCATGTTCAATAGTGGAGGCACTCTGCAGGATCCCAGAGTGGAGTTTTTAGCCCTCTGATATCAAAAGGTCACTGCCACTCATTTGTGCTATTTGGAGCATCAGTGATCCTATCCAGTCTTAACCAGCTCAGTTCCAGCTAGATACAGCTGACTCCAAGTTCCTAGGAAAGTAACTTGGACAGATATTGCTTCGGCTACATGCCCCTTGGAAGACGGGCAAGTCTTCAAACTGCCTCAATTAGTGAGTCAGCTGAAGTGGATTTGAATCAACCCACAGTTTAAATTATAGGAATCAGCGAAATAAAATGGACTGGAATGGGTGAATTTAACTCAGATGACCATTATATCTACTACTGTGGGCAGGGAATCCCTTAGAAGAAATCAAGTAGCCATCATTGTCAACAAAAGAGTCCAAAATGCAGTACTTGGATGCAATCTCAAAAATGACAGAATGATCTCTGTTCGTTTCCAAGGCAAACCATTCAATGTCACAGTAATCCAAGTCTATGCCCCAACCACTAACAATGAAGAAGCTAAAGTTGAAAGGTTCTATGAAGACCTACAAGACCTTTTAGAACTAACACCCAAAACAGATATCCTTTTCATTATAGGGGACTGGAATGCAAAAGTAGGAAGTCAAGAAACACCTGGAGTAACACGCAAATTTGGCCTTGAATTACAGAATGAAGCAGGGCAAAGACTAATAGAGTTTTGCCAAGAAAATGCACTGGTCATAGCAAACACCCTCTTCCAACAACACAAGAGAAGACTCTACACATGGGCATCACCAGATAGTCAACACTGAAATCAGACTGATACATTCTTTGCAGCCAAAGATGGAGAAGCTCTATACAGTCAACAAAAACAAGACCAGGAGCTGACTGTGGCTCAGATCATGAACTCCTTATTGCCAAATTCAGACTGAAATTGAAGAAAGTAGGGAAAACCACTAGACCATTCAGATATAACCTAAATCAAATCCCTTATGATTATACAATGGAAGTAAGAAATAGATTTAAGGGCCTAGATCTGATAGATAGAGTGCCTGATGAACTATGGACTGAGGTTCATGACATTGTACAGGAGACAGGGATCAAGACCATCCCCATGGAAAAGAAATGCAAAAAAGCAAAATGGCTGTCTGGGGAGGCCTTACAAATAGCTGTGAAAAGAAGAGAAGCGAAAAGCAAAGGACAAAAGGAAAGATATAAACGTCTAAATGCAGAGTTCCAAAGAATAGCAAGAAGAGATAAGAAAGCCTTCTTCAGTGATCAATGCAAAGAAATAGAGGAAAACAACAGAATGGGAAAGACTAGAGATCTCTTCAAGAAAATCAGAGATACCAAATGAACATTTCATGCAAAGATGGGCTCGATAAAGGACAGAAATGGTATGCACCTAACAGAAGCAGAAGATATTAAGAAGAGGTGGCAAGAATACACAGAACGGTACAAAAAAGGTCTTCAAGATAATCACAATGGTGTGATCACTCACCTAGAGCCAGACATCCTGGAATGTGAAGTCAAGTGGGCCTTAGAAAGCATCACTATGAACAAAGCGAGTGGAGGTGATAGAATTCCAGTTTAGCTATTTCAAATCCTGAAAGATGATGTTGTGAAAGTGCTGCACTCAATATGCCAGCACATTTGGAAAACTCAGCAGTGGCCACAGGACTGGAATAGGTCAGTTATCATTCCGGTCCCAAAGAAAGGCAATGCCAAAGAGTGCTCAAACTACCACACAATTGCACTCATCTCATACACTAGTAAAGTGATGCTCAAAATTCTCCAAGCCAGGCTTCAGCAATACGTGAACTGTGAACTTCCTGATGTTCAAGCTGGATTTAGAAAAGGCAGAGGAACCAGAGATCAAATTGCCAACATCTGCTGGATCATGGAAAAAGCAAGAGAGTTCCAGAAAAACGTCTATTTCTGCTTTGCTTTATTGACTATGCCAAAGCCTTTGACTAAGTGGATCACAGTAAACTATGGAAAATTCTGAAAGAGATGGAAATACCAGACCACCTGAGCTGCCTCTTAAGAAACCTGTATGCAGGTCAGGAAGCAACAGTTAGAACTAGACATGGAACAACAGACTGGTTCCAAATAGGAAAAGAAGTATGTCAAGGCTGTATATTGTCACGCTGGTTATTTAACTTATATGAAGAGTCCATCATGAGAAATGCTGGGCTGGAAGAAGCACAAGCTGGAATCAACACTGCTGGGAGAAATATCAATAACCTTAGACATGCAGATGACACCACCCTTATGGCAGAAAGTGAAGAGGAACTAAAAAGCCTCTTGATGAAAGTGAAAGTGGAGAGTGGAAAAAGTTGGCTTAAAGCTCAACATTCAGAAAACGAAGATCATGGCATCTGGTCCCATCACTTCATGGGAAATAGATAGGGAAACAGTGAAATAGTGTCAGACTTTATTTTTTAGGCTCCGGAATCAGTGCAGATGGTGACTGCAGCCATGAAATTAAAAGACGCTTACTCGTTGGAAGGAGAGTTACGACTAACCTAGACAGCATATTGAAAAGCAGAGAAATTACTTTGCCAACAAAGTCCATCTAGTCAAGGCTGTGGTTTTTCCTGTGGTCATGTATGGATGTGAGAGTTGGACTGTGAAGAAAGCTCAGCACCAAAGAATTGATGGTTTTGAACTGTGGTGTTGGAGAAGACTCTTGAGAGTCCCTTGGACTGCAAGGAGATCCAACCAGTCCATTCTGAAGGAGATCAACCCTGGGATTTCTTTGGAAGGAGTGATGCTAAAGCTGAAACTCCAGTACTTTGGCCACCCAATGCAAAGGAGTTGACTCATTGCAAAAGACTCTGATGCTGGGAGGGATTGGGGGCAGGAGAAGAAGGGGACGACAGAGGATGAGATGGCTGGATGGCATCACTGACTCGATGGACGTGAGTCTGAGTGAACTCTGGGAGTTGGTGATGGACAGGGAGGCCTGACATGCTGTGATTCATAGAGCGACATGACTGAGCGACTGAACTGAACAGTTTAAACACCTTCCACCTCGCCAGTCCTTCTAGAACCATTCAGAATCAGTGTCGCCCTCTCCAGTCTGATTTCATTCCAGTCAGCCCTTCCCTGTTGGCCCTAAACCACATCAATGAAAGCCGTAGAACTGGTCTTCGTATTGTAGTCTTTTATTGCTATTCCTATGGTAGCTCAGATGGTAAAGAATCCACCTGCAGTGCGGGAGAACTTGGTTCAATCCCTGGGCTGGAGAGATCCCCTGGAGAAGGAAATGGCTACCCACTCCAGTGTTCTTCCCTGGATAATTCCATGGACAGAGGAGCCTGGCGAGCTGTGTAGTTCATGGGTTTTTAAAGAATCGACACAACTGAACAACTAACAAAACAACAAACGATTGCAGCCTTGATCTCACTGAAATCCACTCTCCATTCCAGTGTGTTCTAGAACGCCTTGGGAACTCCTCTGGATAGAGCCCCAGTCTCCCATTTAATGCAGCCATATACTGAGAAGCACGGATGGATTGTAACTATTATTCTTGAGCAAAGAGCTCCAAGACTCCTATTTCCTGTATTTGCAATAAGAAAAGGGAATTATATTCAAATTCACTTTTCCTTGAGAATTCTGCTTGCTTGCTTTGCTATGCCATGCTATGCTAAGTCACTTCAGTCGTGTCCGACTCTGTGTGACCCCATAGACGGCAGCCCACCAGGCTTCCCCGTCCCTGTGATTCTCCAGGCAAGAACATTGGAGTAGGTTGCCATTTCCTTCTCCAATGCATGAAAGTGAAAAGAGAAAGTGAAGTCACTCAGTCATGTCTGACTCTTAGTGACCCCATGGACTGCAGCCTACCAGGCTCCTCTGTCCTTGGGATTTTCCAGGCAAGAGTACTGGAGTGGGGTGCCATTGCCTTCTCCGCTTACTTCCTTTAAAAAATATGTTTATGTGTCAGTTTTCCATTTCTGCCAGAACAAATTACCACCACAACTTTAGTGGCTTAAAACAGCCCGTTTGTTCCATGGCTTAGAGATCTGGGTCCAGTGAGGCTCATCTGGGTCTTTTCGCAATGCTGTAATCAGGATTGTCAGCTGGGCTCAACTATTCCCTGGAGGCGCTGGAGAACATTTCACTTTGGAGACCATTTGAAGAACGTCTTTGGAAGACCATTCTGCCTACTGCAGTCTATGAAGGGAACAGAGAGAAACTTATCCAAGGTAAGATAATTATATTTTGTCTAGCCACGTAAACTTGTCCTAAACTAGTTTGGGGCTGTGTTTGTTGATAACTATAGACCCCACCTTTGGGCAGATGACAGTGTCTCCTTGGTCTCTGATATTTAGAATGGCGGTTGCTAGCTTAAAAAGAAAAAAATGAAACCTCCACCAGACTCCTCCTCTTGGTGTCTTTCTGCTTTGCTTTTCTTACAAATCATCTTCACGCAGGGTTGCCAGTTTGGCAGGCCTCAGAACGCCAAAGTAACCTATCTACAGTGCAAAATACATGTTTTCTACCCTGGTCAAAGTCCTCTTCTGCTGCCTGGTCCCCACTCACGGAATGGAGACTCCTCCTTGGGGGCAACATGCTGAGCTTGGGGCCCCCATAATGAGGTGCTGATTCCTCACCAGGAAAGCAAGGCCTGAGGACTTCAGGCCACTGCCCCCAACCCCCTAGTCCTCCAGCAAGTGCTCAGCTCTCTTCACCTTGAGAGAAGCTTCTGTTACCCAAGAATATTCATGTCCAAATCCTTCCATGGATGTATTTTTTCATTCCTCTTGGATGAATTACCTACTACTGAAATTGCTGAGTCATATGATAACTGTATATTTAATTCTATTCTGCTGCTGCTGCTGCTGCTAAGTCGCTTCAGTCGTGTCCGACTCTGTGCGACCCCATAGACGGAAGCTCACCATGCTCCCCTGTCCCTGGGATTCTCCAGGCAAGAACACTGGAGTGGGTTGCCATTTCCTTCTCCAATGCATGAAAGTGAAAAGTCAAAGTGAAGTCGCTCAGTCATGTCCGACTCTTAGCGACCCCACGGACTGGAGCCTACCAGGCTCCTCCGTCCATGGGATTTTCCAGGCAAAAGTACTGGGGTGGGGTGCCATTGCCTTCCCCGTTAATTCTATTCTATTCTTCATATATTTTTAGATCTAATGTTGAGACACGCTAGTTAGATAATCATGCTTTTGAATGTACTGTTTCAGATTTTTAAGAAAATGCCAGGTTTAGTGGGTTTTTTGTTTGTTTGTTTCCCAAACTGGCTATACCATTTTACATTCCTACCAGCTCTGTATCAGAATTTCACTTCTTCCACATCCTCAAAAACCTTGAATTATTAATCTTTTAAGCTTATAGGGGTATCTTATTGTGGTTTTTATTTATTTATTTTTTTTTTAATTGAAAGATAATTGCTTTACAATATTATAGTTTCAGCACATTGTCTGATGTCTACTGATGTCAAACTTGTTACCATGTGCCTGTTGCCCACTAGTGTATTGTCTTTCATACAGTGTCTGTTTTAATCTTTTGCTCCATTTTTAATTGGATTGTTTTTATTATTAAATTGTAAGCATTCTTTATATATCTAGATAAGTCCTTTTTCAGATTTGTTTCATGAATATTTTCTTCCATTATTTGACAGCAAATCCTATGGAGTGCTTAGTACAAGAATAAGTTTAGAGATATAAATCAATTTAAATTTGACTAAACCAAGAGAGTAAAATAAATAATAGTGCAGAAGGCAACTCTGAAGTTGATATGTGAATGACTACAATTCTAGGATGAGAACTCTGGTAATGGAGTTGGGAGAACATTTTGGAAGGGAAGAGTCTGAGAGGCAGACAGCTAATGACAAGCAGGATCATAATGAAACACCTTCAATTCTGGTTCAATGGCAAACACATCAAATAATGAAAATCATCACTGTCGGCAAATACAAACCACACAAGCTTTGTGGAAGCTTGACTTTGCGGGAGAAACAACACTGACTTGTTATAGTACATTTTGTCCATTGCTCTGTTAGCAACTGGGCACTGGCACTTGGAGGTAAATCTGAAAATGCTGCTGGCAACCCTCTTCCTTAAATTTGAAGAGCTTATGTTCTGACTCAGGATTTTCTAATTAGCCATCGCAGACCATGATGATCAGAACAGCGAGGGAAATGTAGTTTTTGGTAATGTTTGCTGAGGCAGCCTGCGTGGACTTCATTACAGTTCTATTTCCTCTCATTTAGAACATGCTGAAAAACAGTTATTTGTGTTCAGTACCAATAACTCTTACTTGTAAACACGTCTAAGGGAAAAGCTGCTGAAATTCTTAGTGAAATACATTCAGGTATTTGTTATGCTGGGGATCTTTCACTCTCTGAGCAAGTTAATATTTTACTTATATATAAGAATTGTCACAAGGCAGATCTTGGATAGCCATGTGCTCGCACAGTTTAGAAAAAAAAAATCACAGAAATCATTATGCATCTAGATTTTCCTCATTGCCTTTCATATATTATGTGGTGTATTTTAATATATACTATGGTGGCTCAGTGCTAAAGAACCCACCTGCCAATGCAGGAGGTGCAGGTTCGAACCCTGGGTCAGGAAGATTCCCTGGAGAAGGAAATGGTAACCCACTCCAGTATTCTTCCCTGGGAAATCCCATGAACAGAGGAGCCTGACAGGCTACAGTCCATGGGGTCGCAAAGAGTCAGACTTGACTTAACAACTGAGTATATACTCATAAAGTATATAATATTTTAAAATCTTGAATTAATTGTTCTAAATCTTTGGTGAGGTGAGAATTCTGTGCATTAGAAGGAGGGCCATTCTTCCTCACCCATTTAGGAAGTGGCAAAAGCACCCAAATACAAGGCTCCTGGTAATTACTAGGGTTTAGGAAAAGCACAGTCTAGATGGGTGGGATGGAGGAGATGGGAGGGAGGCCCAGGAGGGAGGGAATATATGTATACATACAGCTGATTCACTTCATTGTATAACAGAAACTAACTCAATACGGTAAAGCTGCTGCTGCTGCTAAGTCGCTTCAGTCATGCTCGACTCTGTGTGACCCCATAGACGGCAGCCCACCAGGCTCTTCTGTCCATGGGATTCTCCAGGCAAGAAAACTGGATTGGTTGCCATTTCCTTCTCCAATATGGTAAAGCAATTATACTCTAATTTTTAAAAATACACAAAAGTAACATGTGAAGATACCATCTGCTCACTCAGTAATGAAGTGAAACTCAGCCCCTTGGTGCTGGACCAACTCTAGAAAAACTCCTGGTTCCTTGGTGCCTCCCCCCACCCCACATCCTAGCTCAGGTACAAAGGAAGCCCTTACATGTGTGTGCTGCCAGGTGTTCTGTGGGATGGAGACTCATCTCTTGCAGGAAGCATTTTCATTCCTTAACGTGCCCTGTTTTGTCCTCTTGGTCACGAAATCTTAATTACAGTGAATATTTACATAGTGCTTTTTCCATTGACAAAGCCAGTTCCAACAACTCTGCAAGGGCAGCTGGTAAATGTTTAACAACCAACTTTTCAGTTCAGTTCAGTTCAGTTGCTCAGTTGTGTCTGACTCTTTGCAACCCCATGGACTTAACATGCCAGGCCTCCTGTCCATTGCCAACTCCCAGAATTTACTCAAAGCCATGTCCATCGAGTCGGTGATGCTACCAACTATCTCATCCTCTGTTGTTCCCTTCTCCTCCCAACTTCAATCTTTCCCAGCATCAGGGTCTTTTCCAGTGAGTCAGTTCTTCACATCAGGTAGCCAAAGTATTTGAGTTTCAGCTTCATCACCAGTCCTTCCAATAAATATTAGGAATGATTTCCATTAGGATGGACTGGTTGGATCTTCTTGCAGTCCAAGGGACTCTCAAGAGTCTTCTCCAACACCACAGTTCAAAAGCATCAATTCTTTGGTGCTCAGCTTTCTTTATAGTCTAACTCTCACATCCATACATGACTACTGGAAAAACCATAGCTTTGACTAGATGGACCTTTGTTGAAAAAGTAATGTCTCTGCTTTTTAATATGCTGTCTAGGTTGGTCATAACTTTTCTTCCAAGGAGCAAGCGTCTTTTAATTTCATGGCTGCAATCACCATCTGCAGTGATTTTGGAGCCCCAAAAAATAAAGTCAGCCTCTGTTTCCACTCTTTGCCCATCTATTTCCAATGAAGTGATGGGAACAGATGTCATGATCTTAGTTTTCTGAATGTTGAGTTTTAAGCCAATTTTTTCTACTCTCCTCTTTCACTTTCATCAAGAGTCTCTTTAGTTCTTCTTCTCTTTCTGCCATAAGGGTGGTGTCATCTGCATATCTGAGGTTATTGATATTTCTCCCAGCAGTGTTGATTCCAGCTTGTGCTTCATCCAGCCCAGCATTTCTCATGATATACTATGCATATAAGTTAAATAATCATGGTGACAATATACAACCTTTACGTACTCCTTTTCCTATTTGGAACCAGTCTGTTGTTTCATGTGTTCGTTTCCAAGGCAAACCATTCAACAGTAATCCAAGTCTATGCCTTGACCAGTAACACTGAAGAAGCTAAAGTTGAACGGTTCTATGAAGACCTACAAGACCTTCTAGAACTAACATCTGAAAAAGATGTCCTTTTCATTATAGGGGACTGGAATGCAAAAGTAAGGAGTCAAGAAATACGTGGAGTAACAGGTAAATTTGGCCTTGGTGTACAGAATGAAGCAGGGCAAATGCTAATAGAGTTTTGCCAAGAGAACGTCCTGGTCATAGCAAATACCCATAGCAAGAATTCCAACACAAGAGAAGACTCTGCACATGGATATCACCAGATGGTCAATACTGAAATCAGATTGATTATATTCTCTTGCAGCCAAAAATGGAGAAGCTCTATACAGTCAGCAAAAACAAGACTGGGAGCTGACTTTGACATACACCATGAACTCCTTATTGCCAAATTCAGACTGAAATTGAAGAAAGTAGGGAAAACCACTAGACCATTCAGGTATGACCTAAATCAAATCCCTTATGATTATACAGTGGAAGTGACAAATAGATTCAAGTGATTACATCTGATAGAGTGCCTGAAGAACTATGGATGGAGGTTCATGACATTGTACAAGAAGCAGGGAACAAGACCATCCTCAAGAAAAAGAAATGCAAAAAGGCAAAATGGTTGTTTGAGAAGGCATTAGCTGTGAAAAGAAGAGAAGGGAAAGGCAAAGGAGAAAAGGAAAGATATACCCATTTTAATGCAGAGTTCCAAAGCATAGCAAGAAGAAATAAGAAAGCCTTCCTCAGTGATCAATGCAAAGAAATAGACTAAAACAATAGAATGGGAAAGCCTACAGATCTCTTCGCGAAAATTAGAGATACCAAGGGAGCATTTCATGCAAAGATGGGCACAATAAAGTACAGAAATGATTTGGACCTAACAGAAGCAGAAGATATTAAGAAGAGATGGCAAGAATACAAAAAAGAACTATACAAAAAGATCTTCATGACCCAGATAATCGCAATAGTGTGATCACCACCCTAGAGCCAGATGTCCTGGAATGTGAAGTCAAGTGGGCCTTAGGAAGCATCACTATGAACAAAGCAAGTGAAGGTGATGGAATTCCAGTTGAGCTATTTCAAATCCCGAAAGATGATGTTGTGAAAGTGCTGCACTCAAAACACCAGCAAATTTGGAAAACTCAGCAGTGGCCACAGCACTAGAAAAGGTCAGTTTTCATTCCAATCCCCAAAAAAAGGCAATGCCAAAGAATGCTCAAACTACCACACAATTGCACTCATCTCACACACTAGTAAAGTAATGCTCAAAATTCTCCAAGCCAGGCTTCAACCATGCATGAACTGTGAACTTCTAGATTTTCAAGCTGGATTTAGAAAAGGCAGAGGAACCAGAGATCAAATTGCCAACATCCGCTGGATCATCAAAAAAGCAAGAGAGTTCCAGAAAAATATCTACTTCTGCTTTATTGACTGTGGCAAAGCCTTTGACTGTGTGGATCACAACAAACTCTGGAAAATTCTGAAAGAGATGGGAATACCAGACCACCTGACCTACCTCCTGAGAAATCTGTATGCAGGTCAGGAGGCAACAGAACTGGACATGGAACAACCAACTCTTAGGGAAAACAAAAAAACAGAAAGCACTGGCGTGTAGAATTTGCCCATTTGTGTGGTTTAGGTCCTTTTGCTATGGCCAGATTTAATGTGAGGTGACTGAATATGGCCTTGGGAAGAGATGGGCGCCATTGACTTTGCCCCATGGGTAACCATATGAGGTTATGGACCAGACAGTGGGCAGGAGCTGTTGACATACTTTGACTTAGCACTCTCAGTCACTCAATGAGATAAGTTTGTTTGTTTGTTTTGAGGCTTCTCTGAGAGCTCAGTGGGTAAAGAATCTGCCTGCAGTACAGGAGACACAGGAGACTCAGGTTCGATCCCTGGTTCAGGAAGATCCCCTGAAGAAGGAAATGGCAACCCACTCCAGTATTCTTGCCTGAAAAATCCCATGGACAGAGGAGCCTGGTGGGCTACAGTCCAAAGGGTCATGGATGCGACTGAGCATGCAAGAAGCTGTGACAGGTCAGAAAGTGGTAGAACCAGGACTGAATGCAGTTGGTCTGATTAACATGGGCAAGGTCACAAGCTGGTAGGAGTTGTCACAGGGCCTTGGAGCCAGGAACCTTGAGAGGGAGAGCTGTTTTCTTTCTTGGAAGCCCTTTGAGTTTTGTTTTCTATTCTGTGAAATTAGAAAACACCACATTTATGGTCAGGGCTTCCCTGATAGCTCAGTTGATAAAGAATCCGCCTGCAAGGCAGGAGACCCCAGTTTGATTCCTGGGTTGGGAAGAGCCACTGGAGAAGGGATAGGCTGCCCACTCCAGTATTCTTGGGCTTCCCTTGTGGCTCAGCTGGTAAAGAATCTACCTGAAATGAGGGATACCTGGGTTTGATCCCTGGGTTGGGAATATCCCTTGGAGAAAGGAAAGGCTACACACTCCAGTATTCTGGCCTGGAGAATTCCATGGCTTTATAGTCCATGGGGTCAAAAAGAGTCAGACATGACTGAGAAACTTTCACTTTCACGTTATGATCAGGCATACAGATTGCCAGAAGCATCTTTATTTTATGTATCCTGCTTTAAAAATTACTCTGAGATGAGACAGAAAAACAAGGGCTACCCTGGGCAGGGCAGAAGAGTGAGTGCCTAGAAGGCTCTGTCCCTATTTAGCTGGGTGGCTGTGGGAAATGGACTGTTTTTCTTATATGTACAGTGGGGATGTTGGTGCCTGAAGCAGAGAAAGTACTGAATACACCTTAGCCTCTAATGCAATCTCAAAATATTCTGACTTTTTATATATTTGATAGAACAAAGAGCTGAGTTTTTTTGAGGAAAGATCACGAGTATTTGTAGGCTTAGGAACATAGGATGAAATTAAGGGGAACTTTATGAACTGTTGCTATTCTTACACTGTTTTGTGTTGTGAATTCTTATAAACACTTTTCAGAGTTTTGGCCAACATGAGGATTGATATATTTAGTTGAGTAACAAAGTAATATGATGTCAGCACTTCCTTATCTTTTTAATAAAAATCAAATATTTCAGACATCTAAAAAAGATTTAGAGAAACTGTCAGGAACAGGCAAGTATTGTCCACCTAACCTGAGAAACAAACACTTAAACATTAGTGAAGACTCCTAGGGACACTTCCATGATTCCATTTTCCTCTAGATCATCCCCAGAGTTACCATTATTCTGTATTTTGTATTTATCATTCCCATGCATATTTTTTTTATTCTTTAACTTTGTGAAAGTGAAAGTGAAGTCATGTCCAACTCTTTGTGGCCCCGTGGACTGTAGGCTCCTCCGTACATGGGATTTTCCAGGCAAGAAGACTGGAATGGGTTGCCATTTCCTTCTCCAGGAGATCTTCCCAACCCAGGTATTGAACCTGGGTCTCCCACATTGTAGGCAGATGCTTTACTGTCTGAACCACTAGGGAAGTCTTGCTTTAACTTTGTACCTGGGCCTAAACAATATCCCCACGCAAAATAGAGAATTGTCCTTTATGTTTTTAAATTCATGTTTTTCAGTCACTCAGTTGTGTCTGACTCTTTGCAAGCTGATAGACTGCAGCAAGCCAGGCTTCCCTGTCATTCACTGTCTCCCAACTTTCCTCAAACTCATGGTCATTGAGTTGATGATGCCATCTATCCATCTTATCCTCTGTCGCCCCTTCTCCTCATACCCTCAATCTTTCCCAGCATCAGGGTCCTTTCCAAGGAGTTGACTCTTCCCTTCAGGCGGCCAAAGTATTACAGCTTCAGCATCAGTCCTTCTAATGAATATTCAGGACTGGTTTCCTTTAGGATTCACAGGTTTGATTTCCTTTAGGATTCACTGGTTTGATCTCCTTGCTGTCCAAGGGACTCTCAAGAGTCTTCTTCACCACCACAGTTCAAAATCATCAGTTCTTTGGCACTCAGCCTTCTTTATGGTCCAACTCTCATATCCATACATGACTATTGGAAAAACCATAGCTTTGATTATATGGACCTTTGTCAGCAAAGTGATATCTCTACTTTTTAATACAGTGTCTAGGTTTGTCATAGCTTTTCTTGCAAGGAACAAGCATCTTTTAATTTCATGGTTGCATTCATCATTTGCAGTGGTTTTAGAGCCCAAGAAAATAAAATCTGTCACTGTTTCCACTTTTTCCCCATCTATTTGCTATAAAGTGATGGAACCAGATGCCATGAACTTAGTATTTTGAATGTTGACTTTTAGGACAGCTTTTTCACTCTCCTCTTTCACCTTCATCAAGAGGCTCTTTACTTCGTCTTTCATTTCTGCCATTAGGGTGGTGTCAGGTGCATATCTGTGGTTATTGATATTTCTCCCAGCAATCTTGATTCCAGCTTGTGTTTCATCCAGTCTGACACGTCACATAATGTACTCTGCATTTAAGTTAAATAATTAGTGTGACAGTATACAGGTTTGACATACTCCTTTCCCAATTTGGAACCACTCTGTTGTCCAGTTCTAACTGTTGCTTCTTGACCTGCATACAGGTTTCTTGAGAAGCAGGTGAGGTGGTCTGCCAGTCCCATCTCTTTAAGAATTTTCCACAGTTTTCTGTGATCCACACAGTCAAAGGCTTTAGCATAGTCAATAAAGCAAAAGTAGATGTTTTTCTGGAACCCTTTGCTTTTTCTATGATCTAATGGATGTTGGCAATTTGATCTCTGGTTCCTCTGACTTTTCTGAATCCAGATTGTACATCTGGAAGTTCTCAGTTCACATACTATTGAAGCCTAGCTTGAAGGATTTTGAGCATTACCTTGCTGGCATGTGAAATGAGTGCAATTTTATGGTAGTTTGAACATTCTTTGGCATTGCCCTTCTTTGTTACTGGAATGAAAAATGACCTTTTCCACTCCTGTGGCCACTGCTGAGTTTTCCAAATTTTCTGGCATATTGAGTGCAACATTTTAACAGCATCATGTTTTAGAATTTGAAAAAAACTCTAATTACATTACCTCCACTAGCTTTGTCCATAGTGATGCTTCCTATGGCCCACTTGACTTCCCACTCCAGGATATCTGGCTCTAGGTGGATGATCACACCATCATGGTTATCCAGGTCATTAGCACCTTTTGTGTAAAGTCCTTCTGTGCATTCTTACCACCTCTTCTTAATCTCTTCTGCTTCTGTTAGGACCTTACCATTTCTGTCCTTTATTGTTACCATCTTTGCATGAAACATTCTCCTAGTATCTCTAATTTTCTTGAGATCTTTAACTTTTCCATTCTATTATTTTCCTCTATTTCTTTTGCATTGTTCACTTAAGAAAGTTTTATCTCTCCTTGCTTTTTTATGGAACTCTGCATTCAGTTGTGTATATCTTTTCCTTTCTCTTTTGCCTTTTACTTCTCTTATTTTCTCAGCTATTTGTAAAGGCTCCTCTGGCAACCATTTTGCCTTGTTGCAATTCTTTTTCTTGATGGTTTTGATAACTGCCTTCTATACAATGTTATGAAACTCCCATCCATAGTTCTTCAAGCACTCTGTCTATCAGATCTAATCCCTTTAATCTATTCCTCACCTCCACTATATAATCATAAGGGATTTGATTTAAGTCATACCTGAATGGCCTAGTGGTTTCCCCTACTTTCTTCCATTTAAGCCTGAATTTTGCAAGGAAGAGCTCATGATCTGAGTCACAGTCAGCTCCAGGTCTTGTTTTTGATGACTGTATAGAACTTCTTCATCTTCAGCTGCAGAGAATATAATCAATCTGATTTTGGTACTAACCATCTGGTGGTGTTAATGTGTAGAGTTGTCCTTTGTGTTGTTCGAAGAGAGTGTTTGCTATGATCAGTGTGTTCTCTTGGCAAAACTCTGTTAGCCTTTGCCATGCTTCATTTTGTACTCCAAGGCTAAACTTGCCTGTTACTCCAGGTTCTCTTGACTTCCCACTTTTGCATTCCAAGCCCCTTTGATGAAAAGGACATCATTCTTTTTTTTTTTTTTTTGGCGGGGGGGTGGGTGTTATTTCTAGAAGATCTTGTAAGTCTTCATAGAACTATTCAACCTCAGCTTCTTTGGTATTAGTGACTGGAACATAGACTTTGATGCTGAATTGTTTGCCTTGGAAATGAAATGAGGTCATTCTATCATTTTTGAGACTGCACCCAAGTACTGCATTTTGGATTCTTTTGACCTTGACTATGAGGGCTACTCCATTTCTTCTAAGGGATTCTTGCCCACAGTACTAGATATAAGGGTCATCAGAATTAAATTTGCCCATTCCTGTCCATCTTAGTTTGTTGATTCCTAAAATGTTGGTGTTCACTCTTGCCATCTCCTGTTTGACTGCATCCAGTTTACCTTGATTCATGGGCCTAACAGACTAGGTTCCTATGCAATATAGTTCTTTCCAGCATCAAACTTTACTTTCACCACCAGACATATCCAAAACTGGGTGTTGTTTATGCTTTAGCTAAGCCTCTTCATTTTTTCTGGAGCTGTTTCTCCACTTCTCCCCAGTAGCATATTGGGCACCAACGGACCGCGGGGATTCATCTTTCAGTGTCATATCTTTTTGCGTTTTCATACTGTTCATGGGGTTCTTGAGCCAAGAATGCTGAAAACCTCCACAGGTCAGGTTTTCATCTATGAACACATCAATACCTGAGTTCTCCATTCTGTTTGTATGCTTCTTTGGCTTTTCCCCTGTTCCATGCTGCTTCATTCTTCAAGTTTTAGGAAAGTGTACATAGGTGCCAGGATGAGGGTTCTCACCCTGAAGTTCTTCCATATTGTCATGTCTGACCTTGGCTCTTTGCTTTTAAGACAGTTTGTCAAATTCCATGAACAATAGTGTTGGAATTGTAACTGAAGCTTTACAGCTTATGGGGTGGGAGGGCAGTTAGCATCCTTATAATATTCACTCTTATCCTTGAACATGGGATCCACTCTTCTTATCCACTTATATAGTGAACTTCTTTAATGTCTTCCAATACATTTTTATTATTTCCTTTATAAAGATACACATGTTTTCTTTAGATTTACTTATAATACCTTACATTTTGTTGCTGTTACATATGATATGCTTTAAAATTGTATGCATATATATATTTAGATATGTAGGAATGCAACCTATTCATATATATATATATTTGTCTTATTCTGACCTCAATTAGTAATTATAATAATTGAGTTTTCTCAAGTTTGAGTTAGCATGAATTCAGTTCTGTTCAGTCACTCAGTTGTGTCCGACTCTTTGTGACCCCATGGATTACTGCACGCCAGGCCAATGAATACTATTTGTGAATAATGGTTGTTTTATTTCTGCCTTTAAACTAATTTTAAAATTCTTTAGAATTAATATTTCACCATTAGATAGGATATTTGCTATAGTTTCACAAGCTTTACCAGATTAGGAAATCCCTTTTTATTCATAGTTTACATAGCATTATTTTTTGTTTTTTTAATTTATTGCAGTATTGTTCACTTATTATGTGTTAATTTCTGCTGCACAGCAAAGTGAGGCAGTTATACACACACACACACACACACACACACACATACCTATATATACAGTCTTTTCATATTCTTTTCCATTATGATTTATCACAGGATATTGAGTATATTTCCCTGTGTTCTACAGAGGGCTTCCTGGGTAGCTCAAATGGTAAAGAATCTGTCCGCAATGTGGGAGACCTGGGTTTGATCCCGGGGTCAGGAAGATCCCCTAGAGAAGGGGAACCCACTCCAGTATTTTTGCCTGGAGAATTCCATGGGCAGAGGACCCTGACAAGCTATAGTCCAAGGAATCTGAAAGAGTCGAACACGACTGAGTGACTAACACTATGGTCCACTACTATGGTGCTCTACAGCAGGATCGTATTGTTTATCCATTCTATGTACCATAGTTTGCATCTGCTAATTTCACACTCCCAATCAACCCCTCCCTGAACCCCTCCCTTTTGGCAATCAGAAGTCTGTTCTATCTGTGAGTTGCTTCTGTTTCATAGATAAATTCATTTATGTTATAGCTTAGATTCCACATATAAGTGACATCATATAGTGTTTTTCTTTTTTGACTTCACTAGTATGATAATCTCTAGTTGCGTCCATATTGCTGCAAACGGCATTATTTTATTCTTTTTATGTATATGTGTACCACATCTTATTTATCCATGCATCTATCAATGGACGTTTAGGTTATTTCCATGTCTTGGCTACCGTAAATTAAACATAGGGGCACATGTATCTTTTTCAAACTATAATTTTCTCCAGATATATGCATGGCATTTGTTTTTAATTTTTTTAATTGAAATATAGTTGCTGTAAATTATTATATGTTACAGTTATATAATATAGTGAATCACAACTGTTAAAGTTTATACTCCATTCATGGTTATTATAAAATATTGGATGTATCCCCTGCATTGTACAATATATCCTTGTAGCTTATTTTATACCTTTTAATCCTCTACCTCTCTCTTGCCCATGTCCCCACAGATGACCCTAGTTTGTTCTTTTTTGTATATATAGTTTTTATGATTTCTTTTTGGCTGTGCTAGGTCTTCATTGCTGCATGGGGAGCAGGAGTTACTCTCTAGTTGTGGTCCATGGGCTTCTCGTTGTGGTGGCTTCTCTTGTTATGGGAGCTTCTCTGGTGGCTGAGACAGTAAAGAATCTACCTGCAATATTAGAGACCCAGGTTCAATCCCTTGGTCAGGACAATCCCCTGAGAAGGAAGTGGCAACCACTCCAGTATTCTTGCCTGGAGAATTCCATGGACAGAGTATCCTGGTGGGCTACAGCCCATGGGGTCGCAAAAAGTCAGACACAACTGAGAGACAAACTCTCTCTCTCTCTCTCTCTCTCTCTCTCTCTCTCTCTCTCTCTCTCGTTGCAGAGCATGGGCTCTAGGGCACAGGGGCTTCAATAGTTGAGTTCTTGGGCTCTGGAGCACAGGCTCAGTAGTTGTAGGGCGCGGGCTTTGTTGCTCCGTGTACACCATGTGGGATCTTCCCAGATCATGGATCAAACCAGTGTCTCTTGCATTGGTAGGCAAGTGAATTCTTTACCACTGAGCCACCAGGAAAGCCCCTAGTTCTTTATATCTGAATCTGTTTTTAATTTTTAATGGTGTTAATTTTTCAAATGTTTTCCTTATTCTATTTTCTATTTTAAGTATGATTTTTCTGTTGTATTAAAATTTGTATTAGGTTGAGGAAATTTCCTTCTAAGTCTGCAAACAAATATGCTGTTTTTAAAATCATCAAATTAAAAAAAACAAGTTTTTCTCCATCTATTGAGAGGATCTTATTTTCTCTTTTATTCAGTTAATATGATAATAGATAAAATATAGATATTTTATAAAACAGGTTTTTCTAGACTTAACTCATATTCTTAGAGTAAACCAAGTTATCCAGGTGGGTCATAATTTTTATTTCATTTTATAATCATTGGATCTTCTTTGCTAACATTTTATTACGGAGGTTTTTGTCAGTGTTTGTGAAATTAGCATTGTTATTTTCATTCTTTAAATCATTCTAACCTGGTTTTGATATCAGAGTAATACTGGTTATGTAATGTGTGTTTTGGAGTATATAATTCTTCTTTTTCTATTTTATGGTAAAGTTCCTAGGTGGCACTTCCATTGTTGGTAGATCTCCTTTGTGAAACTCTTTCTTCACTTTCCCCCAATCCTATGGACAGATTTTTATTGGATTGGCCAAAAGTTTGTTCACGTTTTTTAAGATCTTATGGGAAAAAGCTGAGTGAACTTTTTGGCCAACACCATATATTCTTGTTTGTCTTTAATATTTATAAGTCTCTTTGGAGTTATCTTTGTCTGTTTCAGATTAGATCAGTCACTCAGTCGTGTCCGACTCTTTGCGACCCCATGAACTGCAGCACGCCAGGCCTCCCTATCCATCACCAGCTCTCGGAGGTCACTCAGACTCACATTCATCGAGTCAGTGATGCCATCCAGCCATCTCATCCTCTGTCGTCCCCTTCTCCTCCTGCCCTCAATCCCTCCCAGCATCAGAGTCTTCTCCAATGAGTCAACTCTTTGCATGAGGTGGCCAAAATACTGGAGTTTCAGCTTTAGCATCATTCCTTCCAAAGAAATCCCAGGGCTGATCTCCTTCAGAATGGACTGGTTGGATCTCCTTGCAGTCCAAGGGACTCTCAAGAGTCTTCTCCAACACCACAGTTCAAAAGCATCAATTCTTCGGTGCTCAGCCTTCTTCACAGTCCAGCTCTCACATCCATACATGACCACAGGAAAGACCATAGCCTTGACTAGGCGAACCTTTGTTGGCAAAGTGATGTCTCTGCTTTTGAATATGCTATCTAGGTTGGTCATAACTTTCCTTCCAAGGAGTAAGCGTCTTTTAATTTCATGGCTGCAGTCATCATCTGCAGTGATTTTGGAGCCCAGAAAAATAAAGTCTGACACTGTTTCCACTGTTTCTCCATCTATTTCCCATGTAGTGATGGGACCAGATGCCATGATCTTCGTTTTCTGAATGTTGAGCTTTAAGCCAACCTTTTCACTCTCCACTTTCACTTTCATCAAGAGGCTTTTGTCTGTTTAGGTTGATATAATAAAATGTCACAGACTGGGTAGCTTCTCAGCAACATAAATTTATTTCCCACAGTCTTGGGGGCTGAAAAAGCCAAGATCAAGGTGCCAGCCAGGCCTCTTCCTGGCTCACAGCTGGCGCCTTCTCTCTGTGTCCTCACATGTTGGAAGGGGTAGCGGTCTCTCTTGTATATAGTACTAATCTCATGAGGGCTCTATCCCCATGGTTTAAGTATCCCCTACTCAGTTCAGTTCAGTTCAGTTGCTCAGTCGTGTCCAACTCTTTGCAACCCCATGAATCGCAGCACGCCAGGCCTCCCTGTCCATCACCAACTCCCGGAGTTCACTCAAACTCACGTCCATCAAGATGGTGATGCCATCCAGCCATCTCATCCTCTGTCGTCCCCTTCTCCTGCCCCTAATCCCTCCCAGCATCAGAGTCTTTTCCAATGAGTCAACTCTTCGCATGAGGTGGCCAAAGTACTGGAGTTTCAGCTTTAGCATCATTCCTTCCAAAGAAATCCCAGGGCTGATCTCCTTCAGAATGGACTGGTTGGATCTCCTTGCAGTCCAAGAGACTCTCAAGAGTCTTCTCCAACACCACAGTTCAAAAGCATCAATTCTTCAGCCCCACCTACTAATACCATCACTTTGAGGGGTTAGGGTTTCAGTATATGGCTTTGTGATGTGCTTTCCCCCTCATTTGAGTCAGTTTTGATAATGTATTCATCTAGAAAATGGTTTGTTTTATCTAACTTTTCTAATTCACTGGGAAAAAAATTGTTCAAAGTATTTTCTTATTTTGGGTATTGGATCTATAGCTGTACTTAAAGGCATTCTCTTCATTGCTATTATTTACTAGTTATCGCTCTCATCAGTCCTTTCCATACTTTATCTATTTTACTAGTGTTTTTACATAATGAGTTTCTGGTTTTCTTCTGTCCTCCCACATGTATTTTTGTTGTCAATCTTATTCTTTTTGTCCTTCCTCTTTTCGTCTACTCACCGTAGCTGCTTTACCATGACTCCTTTTCTTCCTGGGACTAGCAAGTGAGGCTCAAGAGGAGGAAGAAGAAAATGTACTTCTGAAATGAAATTAAGCCAAGAAAAATTGAGGCTGGCATTTCTTCCAAGAAGTGCTAGTTTCAAGTTGTTCTTTAAAGGAAAAGTTTTGAAACTCTTCTTTCAGCTATTTGGAAAGCTCTGGAAGGTATGTTCTAGGGGAACATTTTCAGAGCATGTTAATGGATGTTTTTACTGAATAACAAATGTCTAGGCAATCTTGGAGGCAACAGGAAAAGGATCTTTATTTTCTTTATTGCTGTGATTCATTATCATAAATGCTACATTTTTCACAGCATGGAAGGCAAGGGAGGAGAAAATAAGAAAGCAATGACTATATAATTTATTTCTAAGTCACAGTTCACAAGCTGAGCTCTGGTGTTTGCCTCACTGATGTACCCCTACCCACGTGAAGCCAAGGCCCACACAAATGGCAGGATATTCCCTACCTCCAGCATCTGCAAGCACCCAGATGGTACACAATTGTGAGGAAGAGTCTGTTCATCTCGGTTTTTATTTTCACCCACCCATCTCATCCCTATGTTAACTCAAAATTTCTGATGATCTCTGAGCCCACTTTGGGTGGACACTTCCATCTCTCAGTACAATAGATTTTTTTTTTTTTTTAATCCAGAAGGCTTAGTTTAGAGTGTGACACATAAGTAAACAAACAATTGTGCATTACAATAAATGCTTACTAGAAATATGCAAAGAATGCTAGGAGAGGTATAGAGATACTCCTTTCCTTGTTCAAGGAATCATCAGGTTTCCTGGAAGAAGAACTGGAGCTTAGGTTATCAAGCTAGGGGAATTACTTTCAGAATGGGCATGGAGGGGTAAGAGGATTTAAGGTCAGAGGGATGAAGGATGAGTGAGTCGTAAACGGAAGTGAGGTCAGGCTGTGGAGGAGCCAGTGTCAGACTCCAGTTATGAGAAAGGAGGCAGGAGAAGAGCAGAGAGGGGAGCGGTGGAGCATACCTTTCTTAATTGGATGAGCAATAGTGCTGTCCAGCGCAGAAGATGGGTACCAGGTCTCAGGTTTCACCTAAAGGACAACAGCCGCTTAATCAGAGTTGCTCCCAGCCTGAGCCGTCTGCTCCCATCTCACTGGGCTGGTCTGCTACTTGTGTGTGCCCTCAAATGACTAGACCCTGCCACTTGATGACCTTCTCTCCTGCCTTGTCATTTCTAGAAGGAAGTATCAGCTAAGCCAGACCAGGGTGATCAGGGATGGGGGCCCAGGCTGATTTGGGCAGTAAAAGCCAGGCCTTGGGACATGAAAACTGAATAAAGGCCATTCTGGCTGACCAACAGGCTGACCCCACCATGTGCGACAGGGCAGCAGATAGGGGACCTAAACCTTCTTGGAGGGTGTTCTATTTAAAAAATAACTTTGAAGTTATTGCCATAAGAAATATAAGAAAATTGTGTTATTAATAGAATTTCTTACACCAGTTTTCTTACACTTAATCTTTATCTCTGGCTCTAGGGCCTATGTGGAAGAATGCTAGATAAGATTGCAGAGGCCCTCAAGATGTCAGGGATGGGACAATGGTTAAGATTCCACCTTTCAACGCAGGGGGTGTGGGTTCAATCTCTAGGGAGGGAACTAAGGTTCCACTTTGTGGCCAAAAATTTTAAAAAAAGATGTCATGGCTGGAGTGTATGGCAATTAGCATAACTGATGCCATCTGGAGCCCTTACAGTGTCTCCTGTCCTGCTGACTGCCCAGGATTGTACTCTACAGTAAAAAATCACTTCTCTATTATCAATGGCTTTTTAGTTAACAGGTATTATTTAACAATCATTAGGACCAGGTAGCCTCAATGCTCTATTAGTCCCCCACCGAAATCATAAAAACGTTCATTGCCATATTCCTGGCATCCATGAGACTAGCTACCCATTCATGAATCTTAAGCACACTTAAGAATGTGCTTCCTGTTTCCAAATACCTAACCAAATAACTCAGGTTAACCATAAAATTGCCCCAATGACCCCTTGTTGTGGTGCAGAATGCAGCTGCAAATACTTCCAGGTCATTGTCTCCCCTTCCCCAATCCAGATACCACCCTGTAAGTTACCCTATATTAAACTGATTCATTTATTGTTGGAAGTTGCTTGCCTCACTTTTCCATCTCAAGATACCATCTCAGTTCAGTGAGTACTTTTTGTTCCCTCTGTTCTCCAACACGACCCTGGATGAAAGGCTGGTAAACAAGGGTAAGTCTCTGATCCAAAGTGTTTCTGGGGAAGAGAGGTTGCAATGAGCCCCAGTCAAGGGAATAACTGAGATCTCTAGCAAATGTTGCAGAGCATTTTCATGAGGTGCATTTCACTTTTTCCTCACCAAACAGTATGCTCAACACATTGCACTCTCTCAATAATGCTCACTTTGCACATGGGGAAGAGATGCTGGGGGAAATTACTTAACTAACTAAGCTGGTGAGTGCAACATTCAGGACTCATACCCAGACCTTTAGAGTTCTCAGCCCACATGCACCTCTCCCAATCCATAGCCTTGGCCTTGAGTACTCTTGGTTGGTTATGAGAGGATGGAGGTGGGCAGGATGTCTAGTCCTTTAAGACTTGGAAGACCAAGGAGGTTCTCAGTCCTGCGGAGCACAATGGGAGTTTGAAGTGAGAACAGGGTCAGTGGTTGGAGGAATTGACCTTGTTTCCCTTGTATCATGGGAACCTGATATCCCCTTATATCCCCAACCTCCAGGATCTAATGCCTGATGATCTGAGGTATAGCTGAGGTAGATGTAATAATAATAGAAATAAGGTGCACAATAAATGTAATGCTTGAATCATCTCCCTCCCCTGCCCACAGTTTGTCTTCCACAAAATTGATCCCTGGTGCCAAAAAGGTTGGGGACCACTGCCTTACCTTCCTTCCTCCAAGGCCATGGTGGGGGCAGCTGGAATGCACACTGGGGTGAAGTGGCCTCAAAGGACAGTGGGCAGGAGGAAGGAAGGGAAGGTACCTCCTTCCTGCAAAGCAGGACTTTGCCTTTTTTCACCTCAAAGTAAAGGTTATTCTCATGCTGCTTAGTAACCTTGTGTGGCAAAGTTTTTCCTGGATAAGTGTTCTTTATTGTGTTTAAGTGGGTATGTCGATAGCCTACAGGTACAACCCCAGCTTTCGGTATTTCAGACCCAGTCAGGGTCCTTCTACTGCTGCTGAGGAGTAATGCTCAGGAGCTTGGGGGTTCATAGGCCAGTTGCACTGCATTTGCTGTAGTGGAGGTGGATCCACCAGCCATGAAGACCAGTGCATATGATTGGAGCTAATCTTGCTTTGTTTCTTTTCTATGTGAGTGAAGTCTTGTTCTGTCTAGCACTTGGCTGTGTAGTGTCTTCCTTGGCCTCTCCTGTACCAAGATGCAAGTACATGTAATTAAACCATGATAAGAAGACATGTTGAGAGCTGTGACAAGAAGCTTATGGGAAGTCTTGATGATGCTGATAAAGGAGAGGTGGAGAGTCAGGGCTGGGACATAGCTTCTCCAGGGCTGATTAATCAGGGCTCTATGAGAACGTAATCCCAGGCCTCCCAAATGGCACCAGTCCTTACCACACACATACTCTGGGATTTCCTCCATGACCTGGGAGATGTGCTTCCTCTTCCTGCAGCCTAGAATTCTTGCCTGTAACATGACAGGTATGGACCAGGCAGTTTCTAAGTTCCTTTCCTGCTCTGGCCTTCTGTGTGTGTGTGTGTGTGTGTGTGTGTGTGTGTGTGTGTGTGTGTGTGCTGTGCTCAGTTGTGTCCTACTCTCTGTGATCTCATGGACTGTAGCCCACCAGGCTCCTCTGTCCATGGGATTTTCTAGGCAGGACTACTGGAGTGGTTACCATTTCCTACTCCAGGGGATCTTCTCAACCCAGAGATCGAACTCATATCTCTAGCATCTCCTGCATTGGCAGGCGGGTTCTTTACCACTGCACCACCATGACTCTGTAATTTGTTTTCACACATCAACACTGTGATTTGGAAGAGAATGAGATGATATTCTGATAGAATTTGACAGCTATAGTTCTCTTAGCAAATGAAGTGAAAATATTCAATTTTTGGTATTCAAATCCATCTTTGCAAGCTCTGATTAGCATGGACTAGTTCTGTGTCCCAAATTACTTCTGGGCACATTCATCATATTTGTCAATCAAATTGCCTGATTAGTCCCACTCATCCTTTCCGCAGCACATCACACACCAGTATCTAAGGTTGGAAATTGGTACCCTCCCTGCAACAAACAAGGAAAATAGCCTCTAAATGCTGTTTTAAAAACACAGCAAAAAATGTAGACAATACGCAAAAACATAAAGGAAAAGGCAAAAATGGCTAAAATCCCTCCAGTCTTACTCCGAGACGATCACCATCACAATTAACATGTGGGTGGCCATTCTTGCATCCATTTTCTGCATTTAGATATACAGACATACATCATTTTGTTTAAGTGAGAGCATACCATAGATACAAATAAGACTTTTAAAAGATGATTGAAAAACCTGTATTTGAGAATTTTATGAGTTTAATAATTTTATTGTAGAATTTAAAAATTATACTTTTTCTTACCATTAAAGAAAGGATCTTGGCATAAAAAAGAAAGATGAGATTTGCTCTCTCAAACCACAGTTGTACCATCCATGTCTAAAGATGCTGACGAAAATGGAAACTGACACTGTAGAATTTCCTGACAAAAGAGACTGCAAAACTCTACATGAAACAGACAAAACCTCTGTTTCTTTCACTTTATAGGTGTTAATAATTTGCCAACTGGGTCTTACGCAATAGAAACTTTTTAGATAATATCAGATCAGATCAGATTAGTCGCTCAGTCGTGTCCGACTCTTTGCAACCCCATGAATTGCAGCATGCCAGGCCTCCCTGTCCATCACCAACTCCCAGAGTCCACCCAAACTCATGTGCATCAAGTCAGTGATGCCATCCAGCCATCTCATCCTCTGTCGTCCCCTTCTCCTCCTGCCCCAGTCCCTCCCAGCATCAGAGTCTTCTCCAATGAGTCAACTCTTCGCATGAGGTGGCCAAAGTACTGGAGTTTCAGCTTTAGCATCATTCCTTCCAAAGAAATCCCAGGGCTGATCTCCTTCAGAATGGACTGGTTGGATCTCCTTGCAGTCCAAGGGACTCTCAAGAGTCTTCTCCAACACCACAGTTCAAAAGCATCAATTCTTCGGCGCTCAGCCTTCTTCACAGTCCAGCTCTCACATCCATACATGACCACAGGAAAAACCATAGCCTTGACTAGATGAACCTTTGTTGGCAAAGTAATGTCTCTGCTTTTGAATATGCTATCTAAGTTGGTCATAACTTGCCTTCCAAGGAGTAAGTGTCTTTTAATTTCATGGCTGCAGTCACCATCTGCAGTGATTTTGGAGCCCAGAAAAATGAATTCTGACACTGTTTCCACTGTTTCCCCATCTATTTCCCATGAAGTGATGGGACCAGATACCATGATCTTTGTTTTCTGAATGTTGAGCTTTAAACCAACTTTTTCACTCTCCACTTTCACTTTTATCAAGAGGCTTTTGAGTTCCTCTTCACTTTCTGCCATAAGGGTGGTGTCATCTGTGTATCTGAGGTTATTGATATTTCTCCCAGCAATCTTGATTCCAGCTTGTGCTTCTTCCAGCCCAGTGTTTCTCATGATGTACTCTGCATATAAGTTAAAGGAGCAGGGTGACAATATACAGCCTTGACGTACTCCTTTTCCTATTTGGAACCAGTCTGTTGTTCCATGTCCAGTTCTAACTGTTGCTTCCTGACCTGCATACAAATTAATTAAATTGTCACTCTATATTGCCAATTTAGAGTTGCCAATATTTAAACCAATAAATCAGAGTTTAAAAAATAATCAAATATTTTAAACATAGGCTTAATGAGCTCTTTAAATTCCAAAAATGATTTGTTTTAGCTTTTGAACTAGAGATGAAAACTCCCTGAAGCATCTTCTAGGATAAGTTATGTGACTGAAGGAGCACAAACAACTCTGAGACAAATAAATCCTGTAATCATTTTATAATCAAATATTGTTCACTGCCTGGTGGATGAAGAGTAAATAAAGGGAATCCCATCAGTACCCATCAGCAACTCAGTAAATCCAAGACTTAGCTACAAATGTGGAGACAGAGTTTTCATCTTTCCTTCTGCAGAACTGCACTTTCACCCTACAAATGGATTGGTCTATAGACAGGGATAGACTGACTTCTTTTTTTCTTCAGCTCATCTCTTATCAGTACTAACAGCACAAAAAAGAGGTTCCTATATGTGAACATTCCACAATGAGCCTCAGCTACACTGGAAAATTCAAAGGGTTGTTTCACTTTTTATTTTAATCTTATTGTTTATCCTTGTACAAATGTGTTGACATTTTATTGGAGATACAAAAACATTGGTATGTAAAATTCCTGGAGCCTTAATACAAATTAAGGTAATTGCACTGAACCAGTGGTGTTTGTATTATTCAACATCATGCACACCCTGAAAAAAACAAACACCAGTTTCACTTAACAATGCCCTTGATGCAGAAGAAAAATATTGTCTGAGACAAAATAGTAAGGACACATATTTCTGCTATAGACTGAAGGCAATTGTTTCAAGGAAAAGCTCTTTGAATTGTAAGCTGAGCTGACTGTTTTGTTTGGAGAAGGCTATTTTTACTTGAAACAACAAATGACATACAAACTATGGTTATTCAGACTGGTGGGTTTGGCAGGCATTTTTTTAAAAAAACCAGCAAAGTAGGCTGTCACTCCCAGGACTGACATTTTTGGCTAATTTTTTATTCTTTGCTAATGATAAAGTTTTGACTTTCAAGAGACTAGAATTTTGGAAAACTTGTGTCTTCTGTGAGTTTGACAGCTTCCAAATACTTAAAGATATTTTTGATGATATTGATGGAGCTACTGATAGATGTGATTTTTTTTTTTTTTATATTGTACAATTTGTTGCTGTTTAGTCACTTAGTCATGTCTGACTCTGTGACCCCATGGACTGCAGTACACCAGGCTTCCCTGTCCTTCACCATCTAGTTGATATCAACATTTGAAAGACCTGTACAATGTTGTGAGTAGATATTTACCAATATGCAATATGGTAAAAAAAAAAAAATTCATAATTAAAAGATCTACTCAAAGTACAAGATAGACCAGTGGATTTTAACGTTACAAAATACAAAAGGTTCATTGACATCATTTCAGATTCCACAATGTGGTTTAACTTTGAGAAACTATTGTGGTTGAATTTTGATATTGTATCAAACAAGGTTATCCATAGTTATTTGTTGTTGTTCAGCCACTAAGTCACTTCCAACTCTTTGTGACCCCATGGACTATAAAAAGCCAGGATACTCTGCCCTCCACTGTGTCCTGGAGTTTGCTCAAATTCATGTCCATTGAGTTGGTGATGTTATCATAGTTATTTAAAGGTTATTTAAATGCTTCTCTCATGTGGAGAAAAGGAAACCCTTGTGCATTACTGGTGGAAGTGAAAATTGGTACAGCCATTGTGGAAAAAAATATGGAGGGTCCTCAAAAAATCAGAAACAGAAATATAAACCAGCAACACATTTGAGTATATATATATATATATATATATATATATTTAAAGGAGGCAAAACAGGATCTCGAAGAGGTATCTGCACTCTCATGTTTATTTCAGTATCATTCACAAGAGTCAAGGTATAAAAACAACCTAAGTGTCTGGCAGCAGATAAAGATGTGTTTTACGATTCTTTTGTGAGCCCACGGACTGTAGACTGCCAGGCTTCTCTGCTCATGGGATTTCCCAGCCAAGAATACTGGAGTAGGTTGCCATTTCCTTGTAGAGAGTATCTTCCCCACCCAGACATCAAACCTGAGTTTCCTGAATTGGCAGGTGGGTTATTTGCCACTGAGCCACCAGGGAAGCCCCATATGTACAATGAAATATTATTTGGCTGTGAAAAAGAAGGAAATCCTGCTGTTTGGGAAAATGTGGATGGAACTTGAGGGCATTATACTAAGTTAAATAAGCCAGACAAAGAAATACAAATACTGCATGAAATCACTTATGTGTGGAATCTAAATACAAAGTCAAACTCCTAGAAACAGAGTAGAAAATGGTTAGTAGGGGTTGGGATGGGGAAACTAAGAAAAGGCTGAAAAAAGGATATAAACTTTCAGGTATAAGATGAATGAGGTCTGAGGATCTAATGTAAAACATGCAGATTATAGTTAGTAACACAGTCTTTATAATTGAAATCTCTTCAAATCAGATCAGATCAGTCGCTCACTCCTGTCCAACTCTTTGTGACCCCATGAATCACAGCACGCCAGGCCTCCCTGTCCAACATCAACTCCCCGAGTTCTCTGAGACTCATGTCCACCGAGTCAGTGATGCCATCCAGCCATCTCATCCTCTGTCATCCCCTTCTCCTCCCACCCCAATCCCTCCCAGCATTAGAGTCTTTTCCAATGAGTCAACTCTTCACATGAGGTGGCCAAAGTACTGGAGTTTCAGCTTTAGCATCATTCCTTCCAAAGAAATCCCAGGGCTGATCTCCTTCAAAATGGACTGATTGGATCTCCTTGCACTCCAAGGGACTCTCAAGAGTCTTCTCCAACACCACAGTTCAAAGGCATCAATTCTTCAGCGCTCAGCTTTCTTCACAGTCCAACTCTCATATCCATACATGACCACAGGAAAAACCATAGCCTTGATTAGATGAACCTTTGTTGGCAAAGTAATGTCTCTGCTTTTGAATATGCGATCTAGGTTGGTCATAACTTTCCTTCCAAGGAGTAAGCATCTTTTAATTTCATGGCTGCAGTCACCATCTGCAGTGATTTTGGAGCCCAGAAAAATAAAGTCTGACACTGTTTCCACTGTTTCCCCATCTATTTCCCATGAAGTGATGGGACTAGATGCCATGATCTTAGTTTTCTGAATGTTGAGCCTTAAGCCAACTTTTTCACTCTCCACTTTCACTTTCATCAAGAGGCTTTTGAGTTCCTCTTCACTTTCTGCCATAAGGGTGGTGTCATCTGCATATCTGAGGTTATTGATATTTCTCCCAGCAATCTTGATTCCAGCTTGTGTTTCTTCCAGTCCAGCATTTCTCATGATGTACTCTGCATATAAGTTAAATAACCAGCGTGACAATATACAGCCTTGACGTACTCCTTTTCCTATTTGGAACCAGTCTGTTGTTCCATGTCCAGTTCTAACTGTTGCTTCCTGACCTGCATACAGATTTCTCAAGAGGCAGGTCAGGTGGTCTGGTATTCCCATCTCTTTCAGAATTTTCCACAGTTTATTGTGATCCACACAGTCAAAGGCTATGGCATAGTCAACAAAGCAGAAATAGATGTTTTTCTGGAACTCTCTAGCTTTTTCCATGATCCAGCGGCTGTAGGCAATTTGATCTCTGGTTCCTCTGCCTTTTCTGAAACCAGCTTGAACATCAGGAAGTTCATGGTTCACATATTGCTGAAGCCTGGCTTGGAGAATTTTGAGCATTACTTTACTCACGTGTGAGATGAGTGCAATTGTGCAGTAGTTTGAGCATTCTTTGGCATTGCCTTTCTTTGGGATTGGAATGAAAATGGACCTGTTCCAGTCCTGTGGCCACTGCTGAGTTTTCCAAATTTGCTGGCATATTGAGTGCAGCACTTTCACAGCATCATCTTTCAGGATTTGGAATAGCTCCACTGGAATTCCATCACCTCCACTAGCTTTGTTCGTAGTGATGTTTTCTAAAGCCCACTTGACTTCACATTCCAGGATGTCTGGCTCTAGGTGAGTGATCACACCATCATGATTATCTGGTCATGAAGCTCTTTTTTGTACAGTTCTTCTGTGTATTCTTGCCATCTCTTCTTAATATCTTCTGCTTCTGTTAGGTCCATACCATTTCTGTCCTTTATCGAGCCCATCTTTCCATGAAATGTTCTCTTGGTATCTCTAATTTTCTTGAAGAGATCTCTAGTCTTTCCCATTCTGTTGTTTCCCTCTATTTCTTTGCATTGATCGCTGAAGAAGGCTTTCTTATCTCTTCTTGCTATTCTTCGGAACTCTGCATTCAGATGTTTATATCTTTCCTTTTTCCTTTGCTTTTCACTTCTCTTCTTTTCACAGCTATTTGTAAGGCCTCCCCAGACAGCCATTTTGCTTTTTTGCATTTCTTTTCCATGGGGATGGTCTTGATCCCTGTCTCCTGTACAGTGTCACGAACCTCATTCCATAGTTCATCAGGCATTCTATCTATCAGATCTAGGCCCTTAAATCTATTTCTCACTTCCACTGTATAATCATAAGGGATTTGATTTAGGTCGTACCTGAATGGTCTAGTGGTATTCCCTACTTTCTTAAATTTAAGTCTGAATTTGGCAATAAGGAGTTCATGGTCTGAGCCACAGTCAGCTCCTGGTCTTGTTTTTGTTGACTGTATAGAGCTTCTCCATCTTTGGCTGCAAAGAATATAATCGATCTGATTTCGGTATTGACCATCTGGTGATGTCTATGTATAGAGTCTTCTCTTGTGTTGTTGGAAGAGGGTGTTTGTTATGACCAGTGCATTTTCTTGGCAAAACTCTGTTAGTCTTTGCCCTGCTTCATTCCATATTCCAAGGCCAAATTTGCCTGTTACTCCAGGTGTTTCTTGACTTCCTACTTTTGCATTCCAGTCCCCTATAATGAAAAGGACATCTTTTTTGGGTGTTAGTTCTAAGAGATTTTGTAGGTCTTCATAGAACCGTTCAACTTCAGCTTCTTCAGCATTACTGGTTGGGGCATACACTTGGATTACTGTGATATTGAATAATTTGCCTTGGAAACGAACAGAGATCATTCTGTCATTTTTGAGATTGCATCCAAGTGCTGCATTTCGGACTCTTTTGTTGCCCATGACGGCCATTCCATTTCTTCTGAGGGATTCCTGCCCGCAGTAGTAGACATAATGGTCATCTGAGTTAAATTCACCCATTCCAGTCCATTTGGGTTCTCTGATTCCTAGAATGTCGACATTCACTCTTGCCATCTCTTGTTTGACCACTTCCAATTTGCCTTGACTCATGGACCTGACATTCCAGGTTCCTATGCAATATTGCTCTTTACAGCATCGGACCTTGCTTCTATCACCAGACACATCCACAGCTGGGTATTGTTTTTGCTTTGGTTCCATCTCTTCATTCTTTCTGGAGTTATTTCTCCACTGATATCCAGTAGCATATTGGGCACCTTCTGACCTGGGGACTTTCTCTTTCAGTATCCTATCATTTTGCCTTTTCATACTGTTCATGGGGTTCTCAAGGCAAGAATACTGAAGTGGTTTGCCATTCCCTTCTCCAGTGGACCACATTCTGTCAGATCTCTCCACCATGACCTGCCCATCTTGGGTTGCCCCATGGGCATGAGAGTATAAATGTTCTCACCAAAGGAGAGAGAAAAAAAGGAAAATATATGAGGTAACAATCTTTTAAGTGTAAAAAAGAGTCCTGAGGCCAAAACATTTGAGAACCACTGGTCTAAAGTAAATCCGAGTTTGCCCAAGTTATTTAATTAATGCCTTAATTGAAATTACCTATTATATTTACATTGTTTATTAAAAAGCTACACTCTGCTAAGGAAATAAAATTTAATCTCTGCCTTATAAAATTGTTCATAGAAACCATAATGTTGATTTAGCACTTAAATATATGGTTCAGTGAATTCCCTGACTCTCCAGTGGTTAGGACTATGCTTTCACTGCTGAGGTCAATCCCTGATTGGGAAACTAAGATCCCACAGGCCAGCCAGAAAGAAAGTATGGGTCAATAGTACCTATAGTATTTTGTTTTCTTTTTAGTGAATTTGAAGTCAAAACTTATATTTTCACCTCCTATTACCCTTTCTTTTTTTTTTTAATATCTGCTTAGCAAAATGGGGCATTCATTTGACCAAAATGGCTCAGTGACTGGGATACACATTAAATGCGTTCTACTGTTGGGCCATGGGCAAACTTAGGCCTTTCTATTTCAATTTAAATGAGCCTTCATTTTTAAATAAGTCTAAGTGTAACTGGGCTTCTTAAGCAGGGCTTCTTTTAACTTAAGGTCATTATTATTAAATCTTAAATTAGTGTACAATCTGTGGTTTATTCACTCAATATGCCAGCAAATTTGGAAAACTCAGCAGTGGCCACAAGATTGGAAAAGGTCAGTTTTCATCCCAATCCCAAAGAAAGGCAATGCCAAAGAATGCTCAAACTACCGCACAATTGCACTCATCTCACACGCTAGTAAAGTAATGCTCAAAATTCTCCAAGCCAGGCTTCAGCAATATGTGAACCGTGAATTTCCTGATGTTCAAGCTGGTTTCAGAAAAGGCAGAGGAACCAGAGATCAAATTGCCAACATCCGCTGGATCATGGAAAAATCAAGAGAGTTCCAAAAAACATATATTTCTGCTTTATTGACTATGCCAAAGCCTTTGACTGTGTAGATCACAATAAACTGTGGAAAATTCTGATGGAGATGGGAATACCAGACCACCTGATCTGCCTCTTGAGAAATCTGTATGCAGGTCAGGAAGCAACAGTTAGAACTGGACATGGAACAACAGACTGGTTCCAAATAGGAAAAGGAGTACGTAAAGGCTGTATATTGTCACCCTGTTTATTTAACTTATATGCAGAGTACATCATGAGAAATGCTGGACTGGAAGAAACACAAGTTGGAATCAAGATTGCTGGGAGAAATATCAATAACCTCAGATATGCAGATGACACCACCCTTATGGCAGAAAGTGAAGAGGTGCTAAAGAGCCTCTTGATGAAAGTGAAAGTGGAGAGTGAAAAGGTTGGCTTAAATCTCAACATTCAGAAAGCGAAGATCATGGCATCTGGTCCCATCACTACATGGGAAATAGATGGAGAAACAGTGGAAACAGTGTCAGAATTTATTTTTCTGGGCTCCAAAATCACTGCAGATGGTGACTGCAGCCATGAAATTAAAAGACGCTTACTCCTTGGAAGGAAAGTTATGACCAACCTAGATAGCATATTGAAAAGCAGAGACATTACTTTGCCAACAAAGTTTCGCCTAGTCAAGGCTATGGTCTTTCCTGTGGTCATGTATGGATGTGAGAGCTGGACTGTGAAGAAGGCTGAGCACCGAAGAATTGATGCTTTTGAACTGTGGTGTTGGAGAAGACTCTTGAGAGTCCCTTGGACTGCAAGGAGATCCAACCAGTCCATTCTGAAGGAGATCAGCCCTGGGATTTCTTTGGAAGGAATGATGCTAAAGCTGAAACTCCAGTATTTTGGCCACCTCATGCGAAGACTTGACTCATTGGAGAAGACTCTGATGCTGGGAGGGATTGAGGGCAGGAGGAGAAGGGGACGACAGAGGATGAGATGGCTGGATGGCATCACTGACTCGATGGATGTGAGTCTGAGTGACCTCCGGGAGCTGGTGATGGACAGGGAGGCCTGGCGTGCTTCAGTTCATGGGGTCGCAAAGAGTCAGACCCGACTGAGCGACTGATCTGATCTGATCTGATCTGTGGTTTATTGATATGTTTTCTCCTTGGCTTTTAGCAAAGATCCTGGCAATTCACATTCAGTAAATATTTGTTGAATGACTGACAGCAGATACACAAGTGAAAGGATGTGCAAATGGATGAATGAATAGAGTCCTTAATCAAAAGATCAGCTTTAGCTACAAGACAAACTAGAAGCAAAGCTGAGACTTTGAATGAATGTTCCACCTCTTGCACTTGCAGTTCAGTGCTTCCTCGTCCACCTGTAGGCTGGTGTGAGGGCCTGGGTCCTGTCCTTATGGTCCCACAGTCTTTCTTTACACCCTCCCTTAGCCTGGACTCCTGTGTGCCCCTCCCCCACCTTCATCCAGCTGCACCAGGATTGCTGCCATAGCCACTGTCAACATCTGGCTTTTCTTGGTAGCAGCACAGGTAGAGATGAAGGGAGTTGACTCAGATATCCATTGTCTAACTCTCCTGCCTCCTGACCTGGTGACTTTGGGGTCAAATTTCTTAACTTGCTTGTCAGAAGCCGCGCTAGGCATTACTGACAAAATGGAGGCACGGTCCCCAGCCCCCTCTCCTCACTCCTCAGGCACGGATCCGGGGATGAAGGAGTTCAGATCAGATCAGTTGCTCAGTCGTGTCCGACTCTTTGCCACCCCGTGAATTGCAGCACGCCAGGCCTCCCTGTCCATCACCAACTCCCGGAGGTCACTCAGACTCACATCCATCAAGTGATGAAGGAGTTAGGCCTTGCAATTCTGACTTGTCTTTTCCTTTCCTTGGCTGAGTTGACTGAAAAGGAATATTTAAGTGCTTATTATTCTTGAGAGGAGCATGAGAAGGCACAAAGCCTTCTGCAGTTGTGCTCAGAAAATAATTCATAAAGCTAATTATTGACATTTGTTCAAGGACTTTTAGAAAAGAGTGTTCCAGGATGAGCACATAGGCCGTAGCTTGAGGCCATGGGAGGGATTGATATCTGAAGCCTATTTGTGAGGAGAATGTCTATGGCAAAGGAGTGTACTGAATTTAGGGCTTAGAAATAATTAAAATAATTCAAAGTTAGAAGATTTAAGGAATGTTGTAAAGTTAGCATATTTTACTTTATCTTACAGAAGTTAGGAATTTTTAGAGACACTATAGCTAGAAGCTTTTTTAAGAGATAGTGAGCTCAGGATGTTAGGGGCAAACAGGACTTAGGAAGATAAGTAGTAAACTGAGGAATGTAGCATAAGTTACAATGTAATCACAAGTTAACAATAGGACACATTAGAAGAGGTAGATAATAGACTATAAGGCTGATTCAGGCAGAATCACTGAAGCAGGAATTCTGTTTGAAGAGCAACAATGATTCACGGAGATAATAAATCTGGGAGAGGGGGAACTGAAAATGTCAAACCTCTGGCCTAATATTTTTTTAAAAGTATAAAAGAGAATTTTAAACTTGAAATAAAGAGGTAGTCCAAGAAAAATGAGAGGCTGCCTCATTTCTCTCGCCGACACCATTCACCCCTTCAGGTTGAATCCCTGGCTGCTGGAGTTGAACTCCGGCACTGCCAGTGCCTCCATTCCCACCTCTGTACAGTGGGAATCATAACACACCTTCAGAAGGCAATGATGGGAATTTCACGAATGGTCTTTGTAAATGATTAGGTGATGCCTGGCTGCAGTAAGTCTTTATAAATGTTTATTAAATAAATTTTTAAAATATAAGCGCAGTAGGGCTCGGTTGACCTTTAGAAGCTCATCAGATTCATGGTGGGGTGGGAATATCCAAGTTCCAGAGCCCCTTCCCTCTGTACCTTCCTGCTCCAGTGGGTAGGTAGTTCTCTGGACCCAAGTCCTGGCTGGTGACAGACTGTCTCACCCTCCCCTGTTGGGTAATATCTGGATGCATCTTGAGAGGGACTAGCCTAACCACAGAACAAAACTTTGCACATCTAGGATAAGTAAAAGGTGCCAACTTTCAAACATGACTGTTGCACAAGGTATCTGTCCACTGTTTATAAATAGAAAATACCATCAGAAGAAGGGGAGAAGAGTATTTCTCTCAGCAGAAATTACTTAGAGGAACAAAACAGAAGAAGGGAAGACAAGTAACTTCCAACTGGGAATAAACATCTCTGGATTATGTTATGAGCTGTTTGTAGTTGGAAAAAGTCATCCTGCCTAAAAGAATCAATAAATCTTCTCTAGTTTTCACTCTTTCAGACACTGGGAAAGGGACTAGAGAATATTTGTTGCCTGAAAGCACATAATATTGTTTGCAGTTTCTTCAGGAAAAGCAGGTCATTATTATATATTTGAATTAGTCACATCATGTTGGCTGAACCTTCAAATCACTTCAAATTGGATCAGTTGCAAGCCTTTCTTTTTCTTGTTTAAACCTGGAGTTTAGATGTGTTTGATTTCCTATGAACTGCTTATGAGGACAGTGTCTTTCTTCAGAGTTGAAAGAAAGAAAAAAAATTGTCTTTAATAAGCACCTGAAGGGCTGAGAAATCTCCTTGAGCTATTATGCCCTGGAGAGAGAGTCCAGTCATTTTATAAGAAATATCTTAAAATACACAAACTTTGTCCACCATATTGTTTGTACATGGGAAAAGGTCAGTCACTATATTAGCCTTGAAATAATGGGTTGTCTTCAAGGAGCATTTGAGGAGATCCAAGTATTGCATTTGCCAACGAATAACATAACTGCCAGTCCATGAACCTGAAAAAGCTGACTGATCACTCACTGGTGTGCAGTGTCAGCAGAGGCACCACCAGCAACCCTGTGTGTGGCAGGATGTCCTGCTTGAAGGGAGACAAGATACGGCTATGAATCAGTTTCCAGAGTGCCTATGAAGAGTACATCTGTGACTCAGGACCTGGGATATAGTAGGTCAGGTTGGTTTTTTTAAAAAATAAATCTAATTAAAAAAAAATTTTTGTTGTTCAGTCAGTCGTGTCTGACTCTTTGCAACCCCACCCCGTAGACTGGCTTCCCTCTCCTTCACCATCTCCCAGAGCGTGCTCAAACTCATGTCATTGAGTCAGTGATGCCATCCAACCATCTCATCTTCTGTCCCCTTCTCCTCCTGCCCTCAGTCTTTCCCAGCATCAGAGTCTTTTCCAATGAGTTGGCTCTTTGCGTTAGGTGACCAGTGTATTGGCCTGGGATATAGTAGGTCAGCTTGGTTTTTTAAAAATAGATCTAATTTTTAAATGACCCTACATTCCTCCCCTAGGTATTTACCTAAGAGAAATAAAAGCATATATCACACAAAAATTTGTGAACAAATATTCATTGCAGCTTTATTCATAATGACTTCATGTGGAAACAACTCAAAAGGAATCTTTTGCTGGTTGTATGTAGTTCACTATTTTGATGGTAGTGGTGGTTCACAGTGTATACTTATGCCAAAACTTATCAAACTGTACTCTAAAGATATGAGCACTGTATTCTATGCCAATTGTATTTCAATAAAGCTGTTGAAATTATCTTTAAAGGAAAAAACAAAGAGGACTCTGAAGCATCAGACAGGTCTGAGTAGTACCTTAATCATTCTCAGTAATTAAACAGGCCACTGTCTCATCTGGTTATAAAAATGCAATTACTTTTTACCCAAACATCTCAAAACTTAAAACAATTTTTTTCAAAACAAACATTTTTTAATGTATAGTTGAATTACAATGGTGTGTTATTTTCAAGTGTACAGTATTCAGATTATATATATATATATATATATATATATATGGAAAAGTATATACATATATACTTTTCCATTATAGGTTAGTATAAGATCAGAGAGATCAGAGATCAGTCGCTCAGTCGTGTCCGACTCTTTGCGACCCCATGAACCGCAGCACGCCAGGCCTCCCTGTCCATCACCAGCTCCTGGAGGTCACCCAGACTCATACCCATTGAGTCAGTGATGCCATCCAGCCATCTCATCCTCTGTCGTCCCCTTCTCCTCCTGCCCTCAATCCCTTCCAGCATCAGAGTCTTCTCCAATGAGTCAACTCTTCGCATGAGGTGGCCAAAATACTGGAGTTTCAGCTTTAGCATCATTCCTTCCAAAGAAATTCCAGGATTGATCTCCTTCAGAATGGACTGGTTGGATCTTCTTGCAGTCCAAGGGACTCTCAAGAGTCTTCTCCAACACCACAGTTCATGATGATGTGATCACTGACCTAGAGCCAGACATCTTGGAATGTGAAGTCAAATGGGCCTTAGAAAGCATCACTACGAACAAAGCTAGTGGAGGTGATGGAATTCCAGTGGAGCTATTCCAAGTCCTGAAAGATGATGCTGTGAAAGTGCTGCACTCAATATGCCAGCAAATTTGGAAAACTCAGCAGTGGCCACAAGATTGGAAAAGGTCAGTTTTCATCCCAATCCCAAAGAAAGGCAATGCCAAAGAATGCTCAAACTACCGAACAATTGCACTCATCTCACACGCTAGTAAAGTAATGCTCAAAATTTTCCAAGCCAGGCTTCAGTAATATGTGAACCGTGAACTTCCTGATGTTCAAGCTGGTTTTAGAAAAGGCAGAGGAACCAGAGATCAAATTGCCAACATCCGCTGGATCATGGAAAAATCAAGAGAGTTCCAGAAAAACATCTATTTCTGCTTTTAGTATAAGATACTGAATAGATTTCTCTGTGCCATAATGTAGGTCCTTCTTGTTTATCTATTTCATATACAAATAGTAGTGTGTACGACAGAGGATGAGATGGCTGGTTGGCATCACTGACTCTATGGACGTGAGTCTCAGTGAACTCCAGGAGTTGGTGATGGACAGGGAGGCCTGGTGTGCTGCGATTCATGGGGTCGCAAAGAGTCAGACACGACTGAGCAACTGATCTGATCTGATCTGGTAATCCCAAAGTCCTAATTTATCCCTCCTCTTTGGCAAGCATCAATTTGTTTTCTATGTCTGTGAGTCTATTTCTGTTTTGTAAATAAGTTCATTTGTATCATTATTTTAGATTTCACTTATAATCACTTCTTGGCCTTTTGGCTAGGATCAAGTGATATCATGTGATATTTGTCTTTCTCTGACTTACTTTACTTAATGTAATAATCTCTAGGTCCATCCATGTTGCTACAAATGGCATTATTTCATTCTTTTTATGGCTGAATAATATTTCATTATATATTATATATTTTTATATATTGTGTCTATATCTTAGCTATTATAAATAATGCTGCTATGAACATTGGGGTACATGTATCTTTTCAAATTAGATCTTTCATCTTTTCCAACTATACGCCCAGAAGTGGCGTTTCTGGATCTTATGGTAACTTTATTTTCAGTTTTTAAGAAAACTTCATACTGTTCTCCATGGGGCTATACCACTTTACATTCCCACCAACAGTATAGGAGGATACCTTTTCTCCACACCCTCCCCAGCATTTATTATTTGTAGGCTTTTTAATGATGGACATTCTGATTGGTGTGAAGTGGTACCTTATTGTAGTCTTGATTTGCATTTCTCTATTAATTAGCAATAGTGAGCATCTTTCCATGTGCCTGTTGGCCATCTTTATTCTTTGGAGAAATGTCTGTTCAGGTCCTCTGCCCATTTTTTTGATTGTGCTTTTTCTTTTTATATTGAACTGTATGATCTGTCTGCATATTTTCAAAACAAACCCCTTTTTGGTCACATTGTTTGCAAATGCTTTTCCCCATTGCATAAATTGTCTTTTTGTTTTGTTTATGGTTTCCTTTGCTGTGCAAAAGGATTTAAGTTTTATTAGGTTCCATTTATTTATTTTTTCCATTACTCTAAGAAATGAATCAAAAAATTTCTTTGCAATTTATGTGAAAGCATACTATGTCTATATTTTTCTCTAGGTGTTTTATAGTATCTGATCTTGCATTTAGGTCTTTAATCCATTTTTTAATTTATTTTCGTATCTGACATAGAGAATGTTCCAATTTCATCCTTTTACATGCTGGCCAGTTTTCCCAGCACCACTTATTGAAAAGACTGTCTTTTCTCCACTGTATATTCTTGCCTAATTAGCCATAGATGAATTGAACATAAGTGTGTGGGTTTATTTCTGGGCTCTTTATCCTGTTCCATTGATCTATGTGTCTGTTTTTGCACCAACACCATACTGTGTTGATTACTATAGCTTTGTAGTGTAGTCTGAAGTAAGGGCACATGATTCCTTTAGCTTTGTTATTTCTCAAGATTGTTTTGGCTATTTGAGGTCTTTTGTGTTTCCATAAAAAGTTAAAAAATGTTCTAGTTCTGTGAAAAAATGCAGTTAATAATTTGATAGGAATTGCATTGAATATGTAGTTTGCCTTGGGTAGTGTGGCCATTTTTAACAATATTAATTTTTCCAGTTCAATAACACAATGTATGAACAAATGCAATTACTTTTTAAGAATAACTCCTGATTTGTTTTTCCTGTGTATTTGAACTACTCATGGTCCATTGCTCTGTTGCTCAGAGAACCATACAATCCTTCAGGACACTGGCCACACTCAAAGTCAGGCTTGGGCTGCCTGCCATCACGTTTTTCTTCTCACCTTTGAGTCTGAATGAGAAATTACATATAATATCCATTAATTTAGGAGAAGACCATCTCATCTCCTTCTCCCGCCCCACCACCTGCTCTCCTTCCTTAACCCTGACACAACCCTTTCTCTGAAATACCAGAGCCCCAGGCAATATGACAATATGTATGCACAGGAAGTAGTTTTCTGAAGGTTGATTTTTTTTTTTTTTTTAACAAACTTTCTTCAGCAAATTTCAAAATTAGTTTACAAGCTCAGGAGTTCAGCATGACCTGGAATTTCCATGTGAACAATACACATAGTTTAAAAAAAAAAGATTAAGAACACCTAAGACCAAAGCATATTTGTTGCAGCTGCTCAGAGAGAGACTCTGTGATGTTCATCCTAGCCTCTTGGCAGTAATAGATAATTCTGAGTTCTCAGCTGTGACATAGAGGCTAATTCTACAAGGTCGCTGGGGGAGAAGATGATGATGTGAAGCTTCAGATGCCCTGGTAAAGAAGTGAATTTAGCATAAAAGGTGAACATCAGACAAACAGTTTTCAAAATGAAACCCTAAAAATAAGATGCCTATTAGCAAAACATTTTATAAAATGAAGAAGAATGTATTTTATGACCTTGAGTGCCAAGTCCTATTTCAAAACGCTGTAAAACCACATAGATGAGACTCTCTCTGGTGTAGTAAAGGAGAGAAAGCACTCTGTTCTGGTGCTCATCTGGTGTGTAAAGAGAGACAGCCTGGGAAGGATCAGGGACTTGTAACTTCTAGGACTTGAGTTCAGTACTTAAGAGCTGTATCACCTCCAGTTACTTTGCTAAGTTTCATAACCCTCCACCATAAAATAATGATCACTGATCTGCTAAGATTGTTTCAAGGTAAGCAAATACTGGAAAACATTCAGCAGTGTTTAGTGGGCAGGATGTAATAACTGTCAGCTTTACTATTACAGTTTAACTGTGATGCGCCTTGCAATTTTCTCCTATTCAGAGTTCCCCAAAATTGTCCCACGAGAGTCACTTGGGACACATTAAGTGTACGGATTCCAGGGCCCTGCCCTCGACCTATTGATCCTGCACCTCCCAGGGAAGGGGTCTGGGAGTCTGTTTGGACCTTGGGGCTCCAGGCACATTTGGGAAACATTGATATGTTAGTCAAACTCCATATTCTCCATGTGTGTGCAAAGTTGCTTCAGTTGTGTTCGACTCTTTGTGATGCTATGAACTGTAGTGCACCAGGCCCATCTGGCCATAGGATTTCTCAGGCATGAATACTGGAGTAAGTTGCCATCCCCTTCTCCAGGGGATCTTCCCAACCTAGGAATCGAACCCGAGTCTCTTCCATCTCCTGCACTGGCAGGTGAGTTCTTTACCACTAGTGCCCTGTCTCTACTTGGGTGGGTCTCAAATTTGGGGAACTGATTAAAATACACACTCCTAGCATCCCCCCTTGATAGAGATTCCAATTTAACTCTTGGATGGAGTCTACAAAATTACATTTTAAATAAGCCACCCTGATGATATATGATGAAAAGTACTCAGAGCCCACACATGGGAAACACTGCCCAACGTTGTCATACCCCCATTTAGACTAAACAGAGAACTCTAAGAAGAATCTGCTATCCGGAGGAAATATCCTATGCCTTTACTTCTGCTCCCAGTTCATTGAATACATGAATTAGTGGGAATCACTTTGCTAACTACTGTTTGATCTCACAGATTAAAATTGGTCCCTTTTGTGCCAAGTTCTTTGGCTTGAGGTTAAAAAGTAACCATCTATTATGCAGTCCATGGGGTCGCAGAGTCAGACATGACTAAGCAGCTGAACTAAACTGATTATGCACTTAATGTGTCTATTCAGGGTTTGCATGGCTGTGCTTATAGAGGCCTTTTTATCTACTCAGATCACTCAATCTGATTTAGTGCCTTGTAGGCACCCTCAAGGTAAGAATGTACTTGCTTAACTTGTGTGTGATGCTGAGAACCACTGAGGCATTGCTTATGAGCATAGGGCCCAAGGGGAACAAGAACAAAGGAGCTGAGAGCTGGCCTGCTGGTAGAAGCACTGAGGTCAGAGTGAGGCTCTATAGTGCTGCTCTTACCAGCTGCCCCAGTGCCCCTCCTCAGGGTTCTGGATTCATATACTGTGCTGAGAGAAGCAGCAGACAGACTGTCCTAGTAGAGGTAGGCACCATGGACAGTATGTGTGTCAACTTTCTCTTCTTTGGCTGCACTGGGTCTTCTGCTGCCTGTGAGCTTTCTCTAGTTGTGGAGCACAGACTCTCAGCACATGGGCTTCAGCAGATGTGGCACATGGGCTTGGTTGCCCTGAAGCATGTGGGATCTTAGTTCCCTGACCAGGGATCAAACCTGCATCCCTGCATTGTAAGGTGGATTCTCAACCACTGGATCATCAGGGAAGTCCCTATATGTGTCAACTTGATTGTGCAGCACTTGAGAGGTCAAAGATAAATGCACAATCATGTAAGCAGTTGAAAGACAGGTCTGGAAAGATGTGACAGGATGTCTGAGCTGGGGAGTGTGGAAGGCTGGAAGAGAAGCACACTCCAGCAGAGAGGAGCAGGCAACTGTTCTGCTAATCCTGTGAGCCTCCACCATGCACTGAGAAATCATTTCGTTGCGACAAGTATATGGTCGCCCACACAAAGTTAAGAGCCAAAACAAAACAGAAGTTATGGCATACATAGAACCCAGTGTGTCACAAATGTGGGGGAGCATCTTGCTAAATAGCTGACATTTCCAAGTGTGTATGAGTGTGTGGGGTCCATGGGCCTGGACTAGGGTCAGTTCGTCCTTCTCCTTTGAAAATGGATTCACGCTATTTTCTTAAAAGTCAACCCAGGAAATCAGTTTTATTTTTCATAATGTACCAGTTCCAAACTCTACAGTTCTTGAAACTCATTTAAATTAATCATTCAAGGAGATTTTATTTCCTAGCCATCTCTTTCATCTATGACAGTATAGAAGCTTGAAATCTGCCTCTGATAAGCAGCATCATTTAGAGAGTTAGAATGAAGAATAAAAATTGGGGAAGCACTGAAGTCTATTCCTCTCTCCATTCCTCATTTACTGGGGGAATTCTGGCAAGTGAGTTAAATCCCTAGCTCCTGAATTTCTTCCCCCAAAGTCCACAGCCAGTCACTAGCTGAGCCAGGTGCACACAGCCTCCTGAGGATGGAGATGTCTTTCCACAACTCCATGCTGATGAATAATAAAGAGGACGGATAGCTTAAAATTATAGGTAATGTTGGAAACTCAGAGTGCAGGTCTTCTTACTAAAGTTCTAGGAATGCATGTCTGAATGAAGCAGTTTTTCATTTGTTTTTTAATGGCCACAATGGTCCCCACCAATAACAGAAAATCTCATTAGCACCCTTTCTTTCTGCACACACCTGCTCCACGTAGCCTAGAGGCAAAGGGGGGCTTAATTTGTTCTGTGTCAGGAGAAGGGAGGTATTCAGAAAATTAAACCTTGCATCAATTTGAAGCAGACACAGTCAGAAGAGATCTCATCATGAAATTCTATTTATAAAGTTCCTGTATTCACACAACTCTCCCAACTTATCAGAACTCAAGCCAGCTTGTAAACCTTATGTGTTTCTTTCCTCCCAATCTTCTATCTATCACTTCTGCCCTATGTATTAGCTAGAAGTATTTTTAGCTGCAAGTAATAAAGTGCAAGTATGAGGATATATATTTTTGTTTACTGAGTGAAACAACTCAGGATTGCTTGTCATCTCAAAAATGATATTAAAGACATGGATTATTTATTTATGTGTTCTTCTGCTTCACCAGCCTTAGACTGTGGGTCTGTCCCTCTTGTCTGTCATCAAATGCTCGTAAGAAGGCTGGTGTGACTCCAGCATCACATCCTTACATCATTTTATTTTTAAATTAAAAATTTTTTTTCACTGAAGTATAGTTGATTTACCGGAGAAGGTAATGGCACCCCACTCCAGTAATCTTGCCTGGAAAATCCATGGACAGAGGAGCCTGGTGGGCTGCGGTCCATGGGGTCGCTAAGAGTCGAACACGACTGAGCGATTTCACTTTCACTTTTCTCTTTCATGCATTGGAGAAGGAAATGGCAACCCACTCCAGTGTTCTTGCCTGAATCCCAGGGACGGGGTTGCACAGAGTCGGACACGACTGAAGTGACTTAGCATTAGCATTAGCATAGTTGATTTACAGTGCTGTGTTAGTTTCAGGTGTATAACAAAGTGATTCAGTTATACATATATATATTCATATATATGAATGTATACAATATATTCATATATATATATCAATATACACATATATGTTGTTTAGTTGCCAAGTCATGTCTGACTCTTTTGCAACCCCATGGACTATAGCCTGCCAAGTTTCTCTGTCCATGGGATTTCCCAGGCAAAAATCCTGGAGTGGATTGTCATTTCCTTCTCGAGGGTATCTTCCCGACCCAGGGATTGAGTCTCCTGCACTGGCAGGCAGATTCTTTACCATTGAACCACCAGGAAAGCCCATACATATATATGAAAACATATAATAAATATATTCATATATATATGAGTAAAGATATACCTACAAATATATTTGTATATATATATATATACACACATATATAGTTTTTCAGATTTTTTTCCCTTATAAGTTACTACAGAGCATTGAGTATAGTTCCCTGCATGGTAAAGTAGGGCCTTGCTTGTTGGTTATCACTTTTTTATGTGTGTATGTATTAATCCCAAACTCCTTATGTCATTTTTAATGCTGGGAAGCAGAAAGAAAAGGGGCAGATGCAAAAAAGTGTAGCTTGGCCCTGACTCGCGATGCAAGGAAGGCAGAGGAGAAGACTAGTTCATCCCAGTATGGCTTAAGTTAGGAAAAATGAAAAACAAATAACCATAAATAATATTGAGCGCTTTGGGCCAGGCCTTGTGCTTTGCATTTGTCATCTTAATTCTCATGGCAGTACTATGAGATGGGTACTATTAAAAGCACGGTTCTATAGCAATAAAAATTTGATGTAGCAACATTAAAAGGGCTTTTTACATACACGAAGGCTTTTGAATGACACTGTATCCTGCCATTTCATACCAAATGTTCTCATTTTTGTACTGAGTATGGACATGTGTGACTCAGCTTGCATCAAAGAAGGAATTGTGGGCTCAGCTACTAAAGTGTTGTCAGCAGACAGCCTTCAGGTGGAGCCCCTGCATCCCAGAACTGTTTCTCCTGAAGCCACCCCTCCCTGGAGTGGCCCGTGTCCTGTAACTGAGCGTGCGGACCATGCAGAACAGGGATTCTGACCCAACAGGGACAACTCTGAGGGAGCAGGGCAGCTAGACTTCTCCATGCCCTCCCCCCTTCTAATTCTTCTTTCCCACAAGTCTTGATATTAAGGGCTCCCTAAAAAAAACAACTTGAAGTCAACTCCATAACAGAGTCTGCCTCCCATAAAAATCACACTGGACCTTTCTGACTTACTTCACTCTGTGTGACAGAGTGAAGTTTAGAACCACTTATATACGGATTCTAGAAAAATGGTACAGATGAACTTGTTTGCACAGCAGAAATAGAGACAAATATAGAGAACAAACTTATGGACACCAAAGGGGGAAGGTTGGAAGTGGGGAGTGGAATGGATTAGGAGATTGGGATTGACATATATACACTATGATGTATAAGTGAGAGAGAGAGAAGTCACTCAATCATTGTCTGACTCTTTGCAACCCCAGGGACTGAAGTGTATCATGCTCCTCCGTCCATGGGATTTTCCAGGCAAGAGTACTGGAGTGGGTTGCCATTTCCTTCTCCAGAGGATCTTCCTGACCCAGGGATTGAACCCGGGTCTCCCACATTGTAGGCAGACACTTTACCATCTGAGCCACCAGGGAAGTCCTATGATGTATAAAATAGATAATTAATGAGAACCTACTATATAGCACAGGGATTCTATTCAATGCTCTGTGGTGACCTACATGGGCAGGAAATCCAAAAAGAGGGTGTGTGTATACACACACACACACACACACACATAACTGATTCACTTTGTTGTACATCAGAAACTACATAACATTATAAAACGGCTATGTGCTTAGTCACTCAGTCGTGACCCCATGGACTGTAGCCCACCAGGCTCTTCTGTCCATGGGGATTCTCCAGGAAAGAATACTGGAGTGGGTTGCCATGCCCTCCTCCAGGGAAAACAACTATACTCCAATAAAAATTAATTGAAAAAAATCAAACTGAGACTATTTTTAACACCTTTCCACCCCTCGTTTACATACTGGGTTTCTTCCATATCCAAAGTAGAGTGTTCTTAAGAAACTTTTTGTAAATCAGCATGTTGTGAAGTGAAGAAGCAATTGCCCAGGGACACAATCCAGCTAAGGGGTGCACAAAAGAAATTGAAATTAAAGTGTAGATGCTCACAGACACCTGCTTCCCAGGTGGTTCAATGGTAAAGAGCCCGCCATCAATGCAGAAGATGGGGTTTGATCCCTGGATCAGAAAGATCCCCTGAAGGAGGAAATGGTCACCCACTGCAGTATTCTTGCCTGAAAGATCCCACGGTCAGAGGAGTCTGGCAGGCTACAGTCCATGGATTTGCAGAGACAGACACAACTGAGCGGACACACTTGCTCAGAGACACAACCTAAATCTAAGACAACCTGATACTGAGATGCTGACTATAGTTCCAAGGAAAGAGCTTGGTGGTGCTACTCTCTCTGCTTAGGGTACACATGGCCTCTAACAGCTCACTGCAGATAGATGCTGAACATTCTTTTTGTTTTTCACCTTTTTCCCATAAAAACAAGAATCCTTTTAGGATTTCTTTCCATTAGTGAAAGCAGGTGCTAATGTTAGCCTTTCATAAAAATGAAGTGGTATAAAAGTGAACTTTCAAAAAGAGTGGAGAGTTACTAACTATATTAGATTTTTATTTTACATTATTGCAGACATACCAGAGCACTATTTTATTCTGTTTTTTTTTAAACTTAATATATTGTCATGAACAGTTCCTCATATTACTATTTAGCCATTATAATTACCTATGTAAAATATAAAACTAATATATCACAGAACATTTGAAAAAGAGTTACCAGTAATTCTACTACCAAATTGTTGATCTTTGTATATTTTTTAAATTCAAATTTACTTTGTATTTAAATTAATTATCTTATTTTTTTATTTAAATTTTTTTTTAACTTTTTCTTCTTTTTTTACTTTTTGGCCCCACTATGTGGCTTGTGGAAACTTAGCTTCTTGACCATGGATCAAACCCATGCCCCCTGCATATATAGTTTTCATAAGGTTATAATCACAGTGTATAAAATGTCCTATTCACATTTTACAATTTCTATTTATTTTTATGCTCTCCCTTGGGCCAGAAAGTGTTAAAGGCAGGTTATAAAGTTACAGTACTGTTGCCCGGAAAATCCCATGGTTGGAGGAGCCTGGTAGACTGCAGTCCATGGAGTCACTAAGAGTCAGACAGGACTGAGAGACTTCACTTGCACTTTCCACCTTCATGCATTGCAGAAGGAAATGACAACCCACTCCAGTGTTCTTGCCTGGAGAATCCCATGGACGGAGAAGCCTGGTAGGCTGCAGTCCATGGGGTTGCACAGAGTCGGACACGACTGAAACGACTTAGCAGCAAGCTTACTAAAATGTATGCTAGGCATCAGCTAGAGCCTCAGAGAGTCAAACATGACAAATGAGAATTCAGAGCCCTTCTATGGTTTTGAGAATTTCTTACAAGTCTTATATTCATCGTTTTGTCCTCAGCTCTGTGTCTGCCTCAGGGAGACAAAGCGCCTGCCTAAGTCCTGTCATGTCAACTGGGATAATAAGCAAAGCACCTTCCTCAGTTTGACACACACACACCAACCCCACAAAATAAACAAAACCAAAGTCTACTTTCACCAGGCATTTTGTAACTTTGATCATTCCCTAAAGTTTTGGGAGCCCTAGAATGCCAGGGATGGGGGAGCCTAGTGGACTGCCGTCTATGGGGTCACACAGAGTCGGACATGACTGAAGCGACTTAGCAGCAGCAGCAGCAGCAGGGTGCAAAGCCTCTGTCATCTCCCTGACATCCCCATCCTTCCTCCTCTGAGTAACAAGCTCTTCCCCTCACCTCACCCGCAACAGTCCCACCCACTTTCAGGCCTTTCCTAACCAAAAGCAGCTGATTCTGATTCAGATCATTTCCTCAACAAGGGAGGTCTGGCTCTTCAAGGATGTCTCTGGTATTTTGCAGCTAAGAAAAGTGTTTTTGGACTTCTAACATTACAATACAAGGGTTAGGAAACAGGTCAGAGAGAAAGAAACTGATGCCAAGAAATAGGTTAGCACGGGAAGTGTAAGTCAGTGAAGTTTCCACATTTGGGAAGTTGCTGGGGAGGGTGGAGGAAGGGATGAAGTCCAGCAAAACAACAAAGTACCTGAAGAATGTAGCAGCTGGTGGGGCCTGAAGACCAGAAGTGACAAGACTGGGACCAGCATAAGTCTGGGCCTGGGGGAAAGTGGCCCCACCTTGAGATGAAATGAGGACCTTGGGAAGGTAGGTCATTTGGGAAGGAAGGGGATGCATGCACCTTCACAGGGGAGGTATTTGTAAATGGACTTGGAGGATGGATGAATTGGAAACTGGGGCCATTCGTGGGTCTGTCCTGGCTCCTGGATGCCTGTGAACATTTGGGAAGAACTATGAATTGACACTATCAAATCAATCCAAAGATAAGGGAGGGTTGTAGTGAGGGTAGAGTTGAATTAAAAAAAAAAAAAGTATTTTTGGTATGGATTAGGTGATGGGGTGGTGGAGGAAGATGGGTTGAGTGGAGCAAGGGAGGAGACTTTATCTGTGAATTCTGGAGTGTTAACAGGGTTTTTTCTTTTTGTTACTTTGTCTCAGTGTTGGAGTTATTTTGTAAAAGGGGAAGGAACCGTGCTGGGGATGGAAAATGATTTTCTGCCTCTTGCTACATTCACCTGTTACCATGGCAACTGATTTCATCAGCCAGGAGGGAGGGCTTGCTACAGAGACACCCTATACTGGACTGTTGTGCTTCGAAGGGAAATATTTACAGCTCTGTCAGCATAGCTGTTCCAGTTGAGACTGTGACTTCATGGCACATTCAGCTACATTTCTGAAGTTTGTTATTGATTCCAAGTAACATCACTAGTTTTGATCAGCTACTAGGAGCAAATCACAGCAGGATGTATATTAACCCCTACATTGGTTGGGGTTAGTTTATCTTTTTCTTTCAGTTCTCTCAGTGATAAAATTAGTTGCTCCACTTGGGGTTTTGAATCCAACCAAAAGATGAAAATAATTGTGTGAGACACATGCGGCTGGGTCCTGGGGAAATCTATTGTCCTCACTCCATGACTTTCTGGGAGCAGAAGTCAGACAGTCCTCATTCTCCAATAAAATGTCGCTCCCTTGAGCATTGGTGAGAAATGAACATTTTAAAGGAGGCTGCTTGGGCAGCTGGTTTATATTACAGAGCTCAGTCCATTTTACCTCTTCCTTATGGTGGAATCCTTCACTTACCAGAATCCTTCTTCCTTAGAAAATAAGGGAGTTCTAATAAATAAAAAATCTTTTTTTCCCTCTGCTTGTGTTTAAAACTATATGAGTTATTGTAGGTTTGTGCATACTTTTGGTTTGAAACCTGGTTTCTTGGCTTTTGAAGTTGAGTACCTCTTCAGATTCCATCAATAACAAAATCTGGATATACTGTCCTGCACCAAAAGCATAGAGTAAGAGTCTGAGTCTTTCAGACTCCTAATATAAGGTTGTACTTGCATGCATGCTTGTCGTGTCTGACTCTTTGAGACCCCAAGGACTATAACCAGACTCTGTCCTTGGAATGTCTCAGGCAAGAATATTGGAGTGGATTGCCATTTCCTACTCCAGGGGATCTTGCCAACCTAGGGATCAAACCCGCATGTCTTGCATCCTCTGTATTGGCAGGAGTATTCTTTACCTCTGAGCTACCTGAGAAGCCAGTGTAAGATTGCCTCCAACTTAATTAGCAAAATGTTGTTCTCATTCTAATTGAGTGCTTGAATGTAGCTTTCAAAAAATGATTGCTTCACTTTCTACAGTGTTTTCCATCTTGAAAAATAATTTTGTTAATTGTTAATCTTTTTTTTTTCTAACACCAAAAGCAGTTTGTATTGGGGTATAGCTGATTAACAATACTGTGATAGCTTCAGGTGAACAGTGAAGGGACTCAGCCATACATATACATATACATATACATATACATATACATATACATATACATACATATACATATACATGTATCCATTCTCCCCCAAGCACACCTCCCATTCAGGCTGGCACATAACATTGAACAGAGTTCCATGTGCTACACAATAGGTTTTTGTTGGTTATCCGTTTTAAATATAGCACTGTGTGCATGACCTTCCCAAAGTCTGTAACTGTGCCTTCCCACTGACAACCATGAGTTCATTTTCTAAGTCTGTGAGTCTTTTTCTGTTTTGTAAGTAAATTCATTTGTATCATTTCTTTTTAGATTCCACATGTAAGGGATTAAGTTAATCTTGATGAAATATTTGTGTGTAAAGAGGGATTTGAAGGAAATATTGAGGATTTTTACATATTCCTAGCCCAGTTCTGTCGCTAATAGTCCGATAGGACTAAGCGACTTCACTTTCACTTTTCACTTTCATGCATTGGAGAAGGAAATGGCAACCCACTCCAGTGTTCTTGCCTGGAGAATCCCAGGGACGGGGAGCCTGGTGGGCTGCCGTCTATGGGGTCGCACAGAGTCGGATATGACTGAAGCGACTTAGCAGCAGCAGCAGCAGCAGCAGCCCAGTTCTGAAAGCAGCACTAAACACAGTTCATCAGAGAATTAAGAACAGAATCTTCTGACACTCATCATTGAAACCTTTTAACCTTTTCCCTAAACTTTGACTTCACCTAAAACAGAGGGTCTCTTACTCATTCTTTATTCATCTATAGATTTGTTAAGATATTATTGTGAACTTGGAACATTTTGAACATACATTGTGGATATTGTCGATATTGTACTTGAATTTGCTTCTGGAAGAGGTACATTTTGTTTTACTTATATGGCAAAGTAGACTTTAGATTCAAAACCTAAGATTCTTTTGATTAATTTTTTATAAGTACCACTATTTTATTTTTTGAGAAGAGTAATGACCAACTCAGGACTAAGAAAATTTTAAATATTTGCCATAATAGGCCTTCCCTGGTGGCTCAGATGGTAAAGAATCTACTTGCAATGAAGGAGATTTGCGTTCAATCCCCGAGTCAGGAAGATCCCCTGGAGAAGGGAATGCCTACCCACTCCAGTATTCTTCCCTGAAGAATTCCATGGACAGAGGAGCCTGGCAATATCAAGATTGCTGGGAGAAATATCAATAACCTCAGATATGCAGATGATACCACTCTTATGGCAGAAAGTGAAGAGGGGCGAAAAAGCCTCTTGATGAAAGTGAAAGTGGAGAGTGAAAAGGTTGGCTTAAAGCTCAACATTCAGAAAATGAAGATCATGGCATCTGGTCCCATCACTACATGGGAAATAGAGAAACAGTGGAAACAGTGTCAGACTTTATTTTTCTGGGCTCCAAAATCACTGCAGATGGTGACTGCAGCCATGAAATTAAAAGACGCTTACTCCTTGGAAGGAAAGTTATGACCAACCTAGATAGCATATTCAAAAGCAGAGACATCACTTTGCCAACAAAGGTTCGCCTAGTCAAGGCTATGGTCTTTCCTGTGGTCATGTATGGATGTGAGAGCTGGACTGTGAAGAAGGCTGAGCACCGAAGAATTGATGCTTTTGAACTGTGGTGTTGGAGAAGACTCTTGAGAGTCCCTTGGACTGCAAGGAGATCCAACCAGTCCATTCTGAAGGAGATCAGCCCTGGAATTTCTTTGGAAGGAATGATGCTAAAGCTGAAACTCCAGTATTTTGGCCACCTCATGCGAAGAGTTGACTCATTGGAGAAGACTCTGATGCTGGGAGGGATTGGGGGCAGGAGGAGAAGGGGAGGACAGAGGATGAGATGGCTGGATGGCATCACTGACTCGATGGATGTGAGTCTGAGTGACCTCCGGGAGTTGGTGATGGACAGGGAGGCCTGGCGTGCTGCGGTTCATGGGGTCGCAAGGAGTCGGACACGACTGAGCGAATGATCTGATCTGATCTGATAGGATCATTTTCTTCATGTATGAAGAAAACAGGTGCCGTTTCACTTTCAGAGCACATTTATATTCCCCATTGTACAACTGCATTGGTGGCAAACCCACTGTGTATCTTTTGAAATGAATATATCCCGGTGTACTCAAGAGTCTGTTTAAGTACATCCTACATATTGCCTTGGAATTTGTCCCTGAAGTTGTAAACATAAGAGAGCAGACTAGTAATCATTCTATCAAAGTGTTTGAAATGTATAAGCACAGAAGAGTGCCTAATTTTTCTTATTCCCAATTACATTTTTTATACCTCACCCTCCATATAGTAAGCATGATTTAAGACCAAGGACTGTGCTAACTGTGGACCACTATATTGGTTTCTAAGGATAAAAAAGATAACATCTGGTATCTGCCAATTTTAACAGGACACCAAACTTCTATTTCACTAATCACCATGTAGCTTAGTGACCAATAAAACAGAGATATGGGCATTCAGCTGGAGAAGACATAGGCAGCGAATTATGCCATAATTAGGGAGGGCTTCAGATGGTTTCACAAAGGCATTACTTCTTCAGTCTCAAGAATGAGTAGGGTCCCTTTAGGAAGATAAGTAGAAGAATATTCGAAAAAGTGAGATCAGCATCAGCAAAGGCATGGAGGCATGAAAATGCACAAGAGGTTTTAAAAGCAAGAAGTTAAAACCAGGCCACAGATGAGAGTGTATCATGTAGAGAGAGGACAGCAGGTATCTAGCAGTGGGCCCTGTTTAAAAGTCATCCTGGTGTGGATTATGAAGGGCTTTGCTCCCTCTTCTAAAGTAATTGAACAAAAAGCCAGTGCTGGATACTTAAGCTAGTGAATTGAGACCTCAGTATCTCAAGGCTGGTTGGCTTCAGTCTGTATATGCTTTTAATAACCTAGTCCTGCTTTCACAGTCTGATTTGAATATTCAAGCTCAACCATTCATGTCTTCATGAAAGATGGCGAATGGTCAGCAAACATCTTGTACACAGAAGTTCTGCTCTGTCACCTCCCAGTTTTCCCTTTTCTAGGCTTGAATCAGACTCACTCCTCATGGAGCTTATTCTCAAGTCTTTAGACAACTGCCTTTATAGGGCTCCACTGAACTTCTGCCAAGTTCTTTTCTTCCTCCAGGCTTCATCATTAAAAACTCATGTATTTATTTTTGACTAGGCAATGCATCAAAATAATTCAAACATAAATTCCCAAGTAGTATTATATCTTTCCCATCCTATCCTCCATCTGCCCATTTGTTATTGTCCTCTCCCAAAGATAACCACTGTTGTTAGTTTCCTATTTGCCTTTCCAGGATTTTTAGCACATAAAAGCCAGTGGAATAATATGTGATTTTTCCTTTTTTAAAAAACAAAGGTTAGATTTCTCTTCATAAAGCTCTGCACTTTAATTTGGTCACTTAATGTCTTAAAACTATTTCTAAAGTAGTTCACAAAGTTTTTCTTCATTCTTTTCTAAGATGCACAATAATCCATTGAATGACTCTACTATAATTTTTTAAACCAACCCCCCATTGATGGACAGCTAGGTTGTATGCATGTGTTTGCTATTTAAATTTCCCATGTGTAAATATATGTAGAGGATAAGTTTTTCGAAGTGCAATTTCTATGTGAAGTGAAATACACACACACACACACACACACACACACACATATATATATCCAATTGTAATTTTGGTGTGTTAGTGTGTGCTAAATTGCTTCAGTTGTGCCTGACTCTCTGCGACCCTGTGGACTGTAGCGCACCACGCTCCTCTGTCCATGGGATTCTCCAGGCAAGAATACTGGAGTGGTATGAATAAAATGCATATTATAAGATTTTAGAAGGTAGAAAGGAAGCAGAAATCATGTTCTCTTCCAGCAGTGGAGGCAGATGAGTGGCCAACAGCTGCTCTGAGTCTTTGCAGGAACTTTCAGATTCCCCTTCCAGCCACCCTTCTCAGGACTACAGGGCTACTGGGAAGTTGACTGAAGTTTTGGCCACCTCATGTGAAGAGTTGACTCAGTGGAAAAGACCCTGATGTTGGGAGGGATTGGGGCAGGAGGAGAAGGGGACAACAGAGAATGAGATGGCTGGAGGGTGTCACCGACTCGATGGACATGAGTTTGAGTGAACTCCAGGAGTTGGTGATGGACAGGGAGGCCTGGCGTGCTGTGTTTCATGGGGTCACAAAGAGTTGGACACGACTGAGCCACTCACCTGAACTGAACTGAACTGGGTATTTGGCAATAAAAATCAGCTGAAAAATTTACAGTTCAGTAATGTGAACGTGAAGTCGCTCAATCGTGTCCGACTCTTTGCGACCCAATGGACTGTAGCCTACCAGGCTCCTCTGTCCATGGGATTTTCCAGGCAATAGTACTGGAGTGGATTGCCATTTCCTTCTCCAAGGGATCTTCCCAACCCAGGGATTGAACCCGGGTCTCCCGCATTGTAGACAGACTCTTTACCATCTGAGCCACCAGGGAAGTCATATAGCTCAGTCATGTCCAACTCTTTGCGACCCCATGGACTGTAGCCCTCCAGACTCCACTATCCTTGGGATTCTCCAGGTAAGTACACTGGAGTGGGTTGCCATTCCTTTCTCCAGAGGATCTTCCCAATCTAGGAATGAAACTCAGATCTCCTGCATTGTAGGTGGATTCTTTACCACCTGGGCTACCAGGGAAACCCAAAGGAGCATAGTATAACACTAATATTAATAAATGTATATATACTCACACACACACACATTTATTTCTCTATATATCCATATATACAGTTAATATAACAACTTAATGGAATAAGTCTATTAACAATAGTGATGAATAAGTTAAAATTATCAAGAGATAAGTGTATCAATAATTAAAGACCTATGTGAAGTAAATGATAGGATATTTATGAAGGACAAAATGGTCTTGGACAAATGGAAAGACATTCATTTTCTTGAATGGCAAAACTCACTATCATAAAGAATTTATTGAGATTTTATTTGTATACTAGTCTTGTCAGTTTTAGTTGACTATACTATGGGTACTTGAAAAGGAGATTTATTCTCTATTTTCTAGGTATTGCATTTTTATTAATTATCTCTTATTAATTATGTTATTTGGGTATTCTATATCCTTATTTGGTTTTTGCCAATTTATTTCTGAGAGATAAACTCCTATTAGAAATATATTTTGCCAACTTTCTGGTATTTCCTATAGTTTCTGAATTATGAAAATTTTTGCTACATTATTTTGCGCTCAAGTAAATATGTATAGCTGTTACAGAGTCACCATTAACTACAAGGAGTTAGGATTTTAAAATTCCTTCTCATTGTTTCATTAATGTTCCTTATCTGGTAATACATCTATTATAATTGGGATCCCTGCTTTCTTTTGGTTTCTAAATACCTGGTATAACTTTTCCCACTTTTATTTTAAACCTTTCTGACTTACTTTGTTTTAAGTGATTCTTTTACACACAGCTTGGAGTTGTGTTTTGCTTTTTAGTCTTGCCCACAGTTCTTTTTCTTTTAATAGATATGTTCATTCCATTTATATTTATTGATTTAAAAGACATGTAGTCTCAATTCTGTTATATTTTTATATATGTCATTTTATAGTTTCTAAAAAAGTATTTCAGTCTGTGATCTTTATAGTCTGGATGATTTATCTGATATTTAGGAAGTTTAGTGGTTTTCTTTTGTGGTTACTTGGTGTAATTGTAGATATGTATTACCCTTAGCCCTTTATTTCTTTAGAGACAATATCTATTTTCCTTACTATGAGCAATAATGTGCTGTGCTGTGCTGTGATAAGTTGCTTCAGTCATGTCCAGCTCTTTGCAACCCCATGGACTGTAGGCCACCAGGCTCCTCTATCCAAGGGAGTCTCCAGGCAAGAATACTGGGGTGGGTTGCCATTTCCTGCTAAAACAAGCTTATTTTCATGTTTTCCACTAAACTCCTTCCCCTACATCTCCTAATTTTGGTAAAAAATTTTAAAATGTATCTTTATACCTTTATATATGCTTGTATTTGTATTCATTTTATAGCCTTAAATGATATCCTTTGACTCAGATATATTACAGATCATAGGATTTTTCTTCCCACTTTTTTTGCCCATCTTCCCGTTTCACTGTGTAATAGTTAAATCACATTTATACTGCTGCTGCTGCTACTGCTGCTGCTAAGTCCCTTCAGTCGTGTCCGACTCTATGCGACCCCATAGACGGAAGCTCACCAGACTCCCCCGTCCCTGGGATTCTCCAGGCAAGAATACTGGAGTGGGTTGCCATTTCCTTCTCCAATGCATGAAAGTGAAAAGTGAAAGTGAAGTCGCTCAGTCGTGTCCAACTCTTAGCGACCCCATGGACTAGAGCCTACCAGGATCCTCTGTCCATGGGATTTTCCAGGCAAAAGTACTGGGGTGGGGTGCAGGGAGAAGGGGACGACAGAGGATAAGATGGCTGGATGGCATCACTGACTCGATGGAAGTGAGTCTGAGTGACCTCTGGGTGTTGGTGATGGACAGGGAGGCCTGGCGTGCTGCAGTTCATGGGGTCGCAAAGAGTCGGACACGACTGAGCGACTGATCTGATCTGATCTGGGGTGCCATTGCACATATACTAATTATTATACAGTGTCTCTATATTGCAGGGGTTGCATCGTATTTACCATTTTGTTTCTGTCCCTCTCATTCTAATACTACTTAAGTAGTTTTTCTCTCTTTGGTGATTTCAACGATCTGTTGGATTTCCTTTGCCTGTTTCTTTATCATTTTCTTTCTAATTCTTTTCAACTTTCAAAGAATTTTTTTTTTATTACAGTGTCTATTTGATTTGTGTTTCCTCCAATTTTGCCTTATTTCTATGGTTTTTCTTTTCCAGTTCTTTGCTGGTTTCCACCAGCTCTTGTTTCATCTCCTCCCATTATTTGCCATCTCCTTCCTGAGTACTAACATTTCTGTCTTCTATTTTGGTTATCCACTGAAATGCCTGGGGAAAAGTATATGCTACCTGGACACTTACTATGAAACAAATTTTCTTCATGGGTATGGGGTGCTTTGATATAAATATCTCATAGTTTATGTGCCCTGTTATGTAAATGGGGATTAATGTAAATCCCCAGCTAAAGATATACATGTTGAAATATTTAGGAGGTTATGAACTAACATCTGTAGTTTACTTTCAAATGCATAAAAATAAGATAAATTGACAGGTAGATTGAAGGTTGGACCAATGGATAGTTACATGAGAGAGCAAATGTTAATGATATAATCTAGGTGATGTTGACCATAAAATTCTTTTAACTTTACTGTGTGCTTGATATTTTTCAGGGTGAAATGTTGGGGGAAATTGTGAAGTCAAAGCAATTACTGTGTTGTTGTTGGTCTCATGGCATTTATAATGTTCCCAAATTAAGGGCTTTTTACCTTTAATTCCAACAGATAAAAATGGAGGAGTCAGTCACAAACACTTGATGATTACTCTCTACTTTGCCTTTTTCTCAATGCTGCCTGATTGGTGTGTTTGGTTCAAAGGTTGGATTGTCCTAACTTGAAATTCATTGCAAAATGCTTTTGGCCAAGATCCCTCCAAAGATGAGAAAAACATCACCCAATGGAGCTGGTTTCAGGGGAACTGCTGCTACTGCAATTCCATTACTATTCTGAAATCAGGAAAACTACTTTCCAAGCATTCTTGTTCTGGAATCCCACTGGAAGTTGTCCAAGTTTTGTGGATCAGATAGGAAACTTCCCATTTTGGTCTCCTCCTTGATCATCCAATATCTCCCAACACCCTAAATTTTGTGTAAACTCCCAACACCCTAAATTTTGGTCTCATATTATATGTGATACCTTTGAATTCTGTAAGTCAACTTCAAATAGGATATTTCCAGTGACTGCCCAAGTGCAGCAGCTCAAGTGGATTATTTTAATGAGGATAAAGGGCAGTTACCTGATGGGTGTCTTTTAAAAAGCCACTATACAAAACATATATAAAACCTAACTTGCTGACATGCAAATCTCATGGGTGAAGCCAAAGGCTTAAATTTTTAGGGTGAATAGGTCCATAAAATAGTTTACACAGAATGATTTCTTGAACTTTAGTCATTTTGGTTAAAATTATAAAAATTTGTTTCTGGCTACAGTGAGTTGGATTGTGTCACCCTACAAAGGTACATTGAAATCCTAAGCTCTGGACTTGTCCATGTGACCTCATTTGGAAATAGAACCTTTGCACATGTAATTAAGATATAAGTTAAGATGAAGTCATACTGGGGTAGGGTGGATCCCTTATTCAATATGACTAGCATCCTTATAAGAAGAAAAAGCAGAGACACATACACGCATGTAATAATGGAGGCAGATGCTTGAGTGATGCATCTACAAGGAATGCCAAGATTACTGACAACCACCATAGGCTAGGAGAGAAACCTAGAACAGAATCTCCTTCAGAGATTTCCAGAAGGAACCAACCTTGCTGGCCCCTTGATTTCAGACATCGAGCTTTCAGAACTGTAAGAGAATGAATTTCTGTTGTTTTAAGCCACCAAGTTTATGAGATTTTGCTCTGGCAGCCCTAAGAAGCTAATATACCAACCAAAACTATGGAGCCTGTAGACATAACTTCCAAGGTCAACATGATAAATAATCTCTTCCTGTTTTCTAAAATCTCACTACTTATTTCTTTACTTCTTAGAGTCATGCCAGGTCATCAATGATGCTTTAAACTTCAATCAGAAAAGACCATAAAAAAAAATAAAGGTAGAGATTCACCAACAGAAGCAGGAACTAATGTGTGAGTCATATTGAGATGGTGATTCCAGCAAGACATTCTGGGTCAGATATTGATTTTGATTAGAGAAGGATGTTTATAACTCCCTTGGTAGAATTTGAACTCTCCCTGCTAACAGGCTTTCTTTCTCCTAATAAAAGAAGAAGTGGGGAAATAATTTTCTTTTTTCTGTACTTTATTTCTTAAAGATTTTTTTTTAATGTGGACCATTTTTAAAGTCTTTATTGAATTTGTTACAATATTGTTTCTGTTTTATGTTTTTTTTTTTTTTTTTTTGGCCACAAGACATGTGGAATCTCAGCTCACTGACCAGGGATCAAACCTGCACCCTTAGAAGGTAAAGTCTTAACTGCTGGACCACCAGGGAAGTCCCTTGGGCAAATATTTTTTTGAAAAGTCAAGCACAATTTAAGTCAGCTTCTGGCTTCTTTTTTAAATAAGATTTTTTCCTCTTTTGTTCTGAGTTTCCTCACTAAATTAATATTTTCTCAGCCTTGCACTTAGAAAGGAAATGCAAATACACATACAATTTTGATATCATTTTTCTCTTTAAAACAAAAAGAATGAGACTTATAAAAATCATTTAGAACTGTGGGCAGAATTTCCTTCCTCTGTTGTGATTTTCATGGTAAAGTCCTTAAAACGTGGCAAAAGATGAAAGTAAAGAATAAAACTTCCATTGCAATTTTCTTTTCCCTTTATTCTTTCAGTGAGACACAAATCTGGACACCTGTACTTCTGGACATAAGGAAATATAGTCCATGAGGCAGAGGACTTTGACTCTCCCCAGACTTTAGGGTCACTTGTTATTCATTGAGTTAAACACAGTTACTAATTGGCTATAAGGAAATACTTTGAATTACTTGTGCCTTGCATGGTGTATGGCTTGGGACCAATAAATTCATCCTGGTAAGGATAGGAGCCAGAAATTGCCTGATGAAGAGCAATGTTTTCAAACAATGTTTTCTCAAGCTTTTATTGTTGTTATAAAAATGCCTTTCTTCTACTGCCTGCTGACCTGCCCTGGGAATTTCAGCTTCCTGCTATCTTTGTAACTCTCTCAAAGGAGGTACTAGCACTTTAAATCACAGCATCAAAAATCATGATTGAATGTTTTTTCCTTTATTTGTGTCCTAGGGTTCTCACTGTTCTAAAGAGACACATGGGTAATGCTCTAGCAGGTAAAAATAAGCATGAGCTCTTAACTGCACTTTTCTGCTGGGATATCAAAATGTCAGTGTTATGAATGAAGGGAAATTTGATGGAACCATTGTATTGGGAGGGTCTGTAAGCCAAGTGGTCTTCTGACTCCCACACTCTAAGCTAGTCACAGGCTATTTAATTCCATGGTTTTAGGTTTTCCTTCTCAAATCTTTATATCCAGTGGGGTTGGAAAGGAAGCATTGACTGGGCATCTTTTCCTTACCTGTATGTCTTTCTATACAATATGAATTAAAGCCCTCATGTGCTCACTAGAATGGAGGGGGTTTTTTGTTTGTTTTTAAGCATCTTCTCTTCAGGTCTCATTTCTCAAATAGAAATGACATAAAAACAATTTCTGAGCCCCTAATTGCTTTTTGTTTCAAGGTTCCATGGTCTCTTAACATATGTGTTTACCAACACATTGCCTATATGTACTCTGAATCCCAGACCAGTTGTGCAACAACAATAATTTAACTAGGTGTTATTATGGATAACTGAGTTTTGCTGGGAGTGGAGGAAAGTTGGCCTCTTTAGAAAGTAAATTTGCCACCTTTATTGGCATGAAGCTTGGGTTTTTGTTTTTTTTTTTCCCTTTGGTGATTCTTTCTTATAGTTTGTACATTTCATTGCCCTTTCATGCTGAGTTTGACCAGCCTTACTTTGCTCTCCTGAGGGGTCATTTCAGAGCTTTGTTCTTGGCACATGACTCTGGCTGTGGCTCTGCGGTTATTGCAGGGCACTACTCAGATCTCTCTTTCCACCTCCTTTTCCAAACTCCTGTTATTGTCCCACGCTGCCCTGGAAATTGTTTAACCAAATTTTGAAAGTCTGCCAGGGCTACTGAACACAGAGGCCCCAAAAGCTTTTCCTAATTCAGAGTTACACAGTCATCAGTCTGCAGTGAGCTAAGGGCTTCTTTCCACACTGTTTAGGGCATTGAGATCCTCCATAGGAAGACATCCTTCACTTAGAGGTGCCCTATCACATGGGTTGGCACATTCATCATTGACTGTACATACTTAGATACATTGCAGTAAATTTCTCTTTCCTGAATGAAGTCTTCCAAAAGGTATTGGGGCTTTGTCTAGAGAGTATAAACATGAAATGCCAACCGTACGCAAGGGTTAAGTCTGCTGCCTTGACCATTTTCCTTGGAGCCAAGGTACTCTTCTGAGAGGAAATAATGGAGCTTAAGGGAAAGAGAAAGATGTTTACTTCATGAGATTGTCCCCATCCAAACACTAGCCACTTGCAGCCGGATGAAGCTGAGAACAGAGACCACAACTCTGGTGGAGAAGAGGCTTATCTGTCTCTTCTGAGTTCTGCTTATCTAGTTTGTTTCATTCCTCTTAGGAAGGGTCTACGTTCTCCAGGAACATAGATAGAAATCTATGAACACTACAGGAAGCAGTAATCATCCACTCTAAGAAAATATAATGTTCATTACACTGAAGTAACACAGTGTACTGTGTACTTAAACACACAGTCTTGTAGTCTAAAATGGGTCTTAGTGCCAGTTGCTACTACTCATTCTTCAGAGTTATCTTGGTTGCAAGACAGCCTGGATTCATGTGTGTGTCCATGTGGTTCTTGATCTTACTGACCTGAATTTGTTTCTGCCTTTTGCTCAGAAAGCCTCTGTCCTTAAAAAAATATTTTTCTTAATTTGTTCGAATAGCAAAGTTGATGCTCTAAATCGTCATCAGTTGACTTCTAAGGGAGAGTATGCCTCCCCACTCAGCCTGCTCTGACTAGGACTGACTGTCTTTCTCTAGGCCCTTTGGTAAACAGAGTCCATCCACAATGAGACCCTCACCAGTGCACCCCCAC